>CM068300.1:6339392-6711520 GCA_034768395.1 Linum lewisii
CTTTTATATGTCAGAGATAAGGATCGCCACCATATCCTTAAGGAGGAGCTCATGCTTCATCGAGCCATCCGAGAGAGCTACCCTCTCCACCCCGGCTGGGTGCTAGCTCACATCTTCAGCCTGAGGACCAAGAGGAAGAAGCAACCACGCAAACTCTTGGGAGGCAACTTCATCGGTCAGCTCATCCTCTCCTTCGGCATCGGCCATGAATATGGTCCTCACATTCAATGACATCCAGTTCGGACCGTTGGAGGAGACTTGGCGGTCGAGTACGACTTAGAACTCGACCTCAGTCCCCATGTAGCAGCAGATCCTCCACTCCAACCTGCGGTCGAGTCAGAGGACGACGATGATGCTGAGGAGCAGCAGCCGCCGCCTGAGTTTCAAGAATATATACCCTCGCCACACCATCAGGCAGGGTACATTCACCAGTCGCCGCCGCGCATTCCAGATCCATTTCCGGCGCATACTCACCAGCCGCAACACCACCCCGCGGACATTGGTGAGTTGTACGAGCGACTACAGGAGTGGCGCATCACCGACAACGCCACTCAAGAGGCTAGGTGGACTATTATGCAACAACACATGCGCCGAGCCGACCGGCGATATGAGCGACAGCTAGAGTGGCAGCGACAGCTCGGCGATTACTTCCACTTCCCCCACCCCGACACCTCTGACCAGTAATGATCAGGTGGTGTCCGTCCCATCCAAGCAGCTCCTTGTAGTTCATGTCATCTCCAGACTTCAAGTAGAGGTGATCTGGGAACTGAACTTGAATACTTCCCCATCGTGGATGAGTGAATGGAATAATACCAATAGGAGAGGCTTGAATCTTGTTCTGGTTGTCAAACCTAGGTAACTCTTCCTTCTTCTTTGCTAGCTCAACCATCATCAGCTCTTGGCGACGCCGCTTGCTTTTTCTCCTACTAAGGCGCTTCCGCTTTGTTGTCTTAATAGGTTCAGAGTCATCCGTAGTCGTCTCATCAGAAGAAAGTATGGAGTTTACATTTTGACTAGTTGAAGCACTAACAACTTTAATCTCTTCGGTAGGAAGGGGCACAGATTCAATCAGAGGGGTAGGAGTGGTGATGACTGTACCCACCAAAGGAGAGAAAAACTCATCGTCGTCCGACCTTGGATAAAAAGGAAGTTCCTTCTTAATATGCTGATATGCCTCTTCAGCCTCTTGAAGTTCCTTGCACTGCTGTTCAACTGTCTTCACTGTCAACTTGAATTCCAAGTCCCACAACCCATCACTAAGCTCTTTCACCTTGCTAGACAAGTACTCAATTGCTCTTTTCTGCTTGTGCAACCCATCTTCCAATACTTCTTTCTTCTTTCGCACATACGCCTCCAACACTCTGTTTTCCTCTCTTATTCCCCCCCAAACTTATTCACATCTCTCCCCAAATATATATCATACGTGGCCACTGCTGTAATTGATGGTAATGGGCTCATAATCCATCCATCCATCCGCTCATATAAACAAACTTCCCCAATAGTTATTTGATGATTATGATCTGATCCCCCAAGTCCAACAATCCAATCTTTCTCTTTAATAATTATGCATGTCGTGTCCACTGAAATCCATGGCCCAAATAGTTATTTGGCCAAATAAATCGGGCATGCTTATTGATCCATAATAAGCGATTGTGGTTTACACACTCATGTCGTCTTTAGTTTCATCTCCAACGTCATATATATCCTGAATTGCATAAAAACATACAAAACGACATAAAATGGCTCAAAGAGTCAAGAGGTACGAAACTCACGCAAAATCATGCAAAACGATCAAGTAGAGTACGAAAAATGTCGTCTAATAAGGGACTGAATACACCAATATTTGAGTGCATCACGTTGTTAATTCCATTAAATGTGTTTATTCATATTTATACGGAATAATCATGATAATGGACTGACCCCGAGCCACCCACAAGTTTTGCAGGAATTTCCTGGACAAGCAACGGACCACCGAAGTTTCATAAGGTGTGCCGGAGCAGTGGATCATGAGACGGTGTAATGGCGACTTGGAGAATTGCTCTCAAGTCGTTGGGGCCCATTTCCGCTGTAAATGTTTTGACGGTTAATACCCTATTTTTATGGTTGGTTTGAAAGTAGTTGGTCAAAGTTGTATTTTTCAACCTTTGAGTCATCGTCTGTCCCGGGACACGTTGTCGTTTTATGTTTCATAAAATTGGGGTGTTACATTTTGGTATCAGAGCCGGCTTCCTCCTGTTTCTCGGGTTACCAGGAAACACTGGAAGATCGGTCTGGTGCGGGAGTTATTCTGGTGATTTTAAAAGAAAAAGGGTATTAAGTTTTGACGGATTTTAAACCAAGGTTTAAAAGTGAAAGGTTTTTCACAGGCACCGGTCTCAGATCCCTGCATCATGGCATCGACACAGAAACCTCCACGGTGAGATGTTCTTGAGTTCTATAACTAACGTTGTTGAAATAATCCGTTATTATGACAAATGGTGGGTGTGGCTGATATAGATGTTACAGGATTAAAGTAAGATTTTATTTGCTTACCACGCGAATGATAAGGGTTCCGACAAGGATACAAACAACGGCAAGAACTGCTAAGGAAGTTTTGTAGGTAACTTCTATGTTTTCATTACGAAAACCACTATTAGCCTTATTCCTGACGGAAGATGCAGCAGTATCGGGAATAGTCTCTCCTGAAATTGCCTGTCTTTCACTTCCGAAGGTACGCTCGTAGATGTTTAATTTTCGTAAGAGATCGTTGATCACGACTTTGGCTCGATGTTGCATCGGGGGATCTAACCATGCAAAGTAATTACAATGGTTATTCATCCTCTGCCACAGACCAAGGGGATAGATGAGTTTCTCTCTGGTTAGTTTTAAATAATAGTCGAAACTCGTAAAGCACTTTTGACTTACCGAGCGACGTCTTTTGCAACTAAAGAACCTTCGCCCTGGATTTTCTTCCGTCCAGGATGTTGTTATAATCGTGGCTTCCCCGCACTAGCAAATGGGAAGCGTGGCCATTTCTTTGATATGAAAGCGATGAATGAGGTTTTTCTTTTCTAACCTCTGTTGTGTTATCCAAAGCGTTATGTTACCGTCTATTTAAAGGGACGAACCCTATCCACGTAGCCCTTGACTTATTGGACCCCTTTTCTTTGTCCATGCGTGCCGACATGAAATGAGTGGTGTCACCATTATTGTGACCACTCCCTTCTTGAATCTGGCTCCCATAAAACCGGGTTTCGAAAACTTGACCACCATCACCATCTCCCTCCCTTGCTTAGTAAACTCTCTCAATTCCGGGAATGTGCTATTGAGAGGATGGCAGTGTGTGTGACGTGGAATTTGTAATCTTTGCCTTGATCATCCTGTGTGGTCAAATTTTCGTTATCTGGAAGCTGATGTCAGAGACAGCTGAGGAACGACGTCGGGAACTCGATCGCAAGAACTTGCATGATGAGTAGATCGCTTTGATTCGCACAACTATTGTTGTGGTAACTCATGTTTTAAGTTGTGATCTTGCATTTTGAGTTAGTTTTTTTAAGGGAATAACTGGTTTGAATGTCTAAAGGTGGAAGAGAAGTAGAAAATTATTATTATTAAGAAGGAACTGGGTACATGAACTGGTGGTAGTACAAAATGGCTATTCGGGCCGTGTTTTTAGAACTAACTCCGTGAAAGATCCACTAACTCGATCGGACGCTCTCGCTTCTTTCCCTTGTCAACCTCCAGTATCTTACTTGCCGTCTCTTGAATCCCGTCCCTAAACCGTTTCTTTCCACAACAATTCTCAAACGTGAGAAAACTTAAGCGGGAACAGTCAAGATTTGCTGCGGAAAGAAACGGGTTAAGGACGGGATTCAAGAAACGACAAGTAAGATACTGGAGGCTGACAAGGGGAAGAAGCGACAGCGTGTCCGATCGAGTTAGTGGATCTTTCACGGAGTTAGTTCTAAAAAAACACGGCCCGAATAGCCGTTTTGTACTACCAGTTCATGTACTCAGTTCCTTCTTAATAATAATTTTCTACTTCTCTTCCACCTTTAGACATTCAAACCAGTTATTTCCTTAAGAAGAACTAACTCAAAACGCAACATCACAACTTAAAACATGAGCTACCACAACAACAGTTGTACGAAATTAAAGTGGTCTACTCATTATGCAAGTTCTTGCGATCGAGTTCCCGACGTCGTTCCTCAGCTGTCTCTGACGTCAGCTTCCAGATAACGAAAATCTGACCACACAAGAGGATCAAGGCAAAGATTACCAATCCCACGTCACGCACACTGCCATCCTCTCGATAGCACATTCTCGGAATTGAGAGAGTTTACTAAGCAAGGGAGGGAAAGAGAAAGAGATGGTGATGGTTGGTCAAGTTTTCGAAACCCGGTTTTTATGGAAGCCAAATTCGAGAAAGGAGTGGTCACAATAATGGTGACACTACTCATTTCATGTCGGCACGCATGGACAAAGAAAAGGGTCCAATGAGTCAAGGGCTAGGGGAATAGGGTTCATCCCTTTAAATAGACGGTAACGGAACGCTTTGAATAACACCACAGAGGTTAGAAAAGGAATACCTCATTCATCGCTTTTATATCAAATAATTGGCTACGATTCCCATTTGCCAGTGCGGGGAAGTCACGATTATAACAACATCATGGACGAAAGAAAATCCAGGGCGAAGGTTTTTTTAGCTGCAAAAGACGTCGCTCGGTAAGTCAAAAGTGCTTTACGAGTTTCGACTATCATTTAAAACTAACTAGAGAGAAACTCATCTATCCCCTTGGTTTATGGCAGAGGATGAACAACCATTGTAATTTCTTTGAATGGTTAGATCCCCCGATGCAACATCGAGCCAAAGTCGTGATCAACGGTCTCTTAAGGAAATTAAACATCTACGAGCGTACCTTCGGAAGTGAAAGACAAGCAATTTCAGGTGAGACTATTCCCGATACTGCCGCGTCATCTGCATCTTCCGTCAGGAACAAGGCTAATAGTGGTTTTCGTAATGGAAACATAGAAGTTACCTACAAAACTTTCTTAGCAGTCCTTGCCTTTGTTTGTATCCTTGTCGGAACCCTTATCATTCGCGTGATAAGCAAATAAATTCTTGCTTTTATCCTGTCACATCTATATCAGCCACACCCACCATCGTCATAATAACGAATTATTTCAACAACGTTATCTATAGAACTCAAGAACGTCTCACCGTTGAGGTTTCTGTGTTGGTGCCATGATGCAGGGATCTGAGATCGGTGCCTGTGAAAAACCTTTCACTTTTAAACCTTGGTTAAAATCCGTCAAAACTTAATACCCCTTTTTCTTTTAAAATCACCAGAATAACTTCCGCACCAGACCGATCTTCCAGTGTTTCTTGGTAACCCGAGAAACAGGAGGAAGCCGGCTCTGATACCAAAATGTAACACCCCAATTTTATGACACGAAAAATGATAACTTGTCCCGGGACAGACGATGACTCAAAGGTTGAAAAATACAACTTCGACCTACTACTTTTAAACTAACCATAAAATCAGGGTATTAAACGTCCAATCATTTACAACGGAAGTGGGCCCAACGACTTTAGAGCAACCCTCCAAGTCGCCATTACACCGTCTCATAATCCACTGCTCCGGCACGCCTTAAGAAACTCCGGTGGTCCGTTGTTTGTCCAGGAAATTCCTGCAAAAGTGGTGGGTGGCTCGGGGTCAGTCCATTATCATGATTATTCCGTATAAATATGAATAAACACATTTAATGGAATTAACAACGCAAACCAGTAATTCCATACTCATCCTTCCGTAACAGAGATTACCGTTACTGTTTATAAAATGACTTGTCACAAGGAATATTAATCCAATATTTCAGTCACGATTTATATGTGAAACATTAACACACAAAATCACAAGTCAATAAGACATCACATGAGCTATTCCAATAGTACCACACCACATCGAGATCAACTCGATCAACTTCCATTAAACAATAGGGCGTCCCTCTTCCCGCCTAGCTAACCTCTACGCCATCATCGTTAAGGCTTACTTCTGAGCCTGTAATAGGGACTTCGCAAGAGTCGCTATTCTTCCCGACTATCATGAATCGATTGGGGCTATCAATACCCAACTCCCATCATCTGGTCGAGGCTAATTTCACCCAACTCTTATCATCTGGTTGGCTATCCGTACGCATCTATCGTGAATCGATTGGGGCTAACAATACCCAACTCCCATCACCCGGTAGGAACCCGTATCCATCGATGTTCCCGGCGGAGGACTAGCTAGCGAGGCTTTACTTTCCACCTGTATACACTAGGTGCCAAACATCATCAAATAACATCACGATTTAACCATAGTCGAGTCAAACATAATTAGGTATAAAATCGACGGTTCGGGAAAGATGGAACTTTTCGTAGAAACGACACCTTGTTGTCAAAACCAAGACTTTACGTCTTAATTTCCAGGTAAGTAGGGGAGTCACTCGGACTACTTAAGTCCCTCTAACCTTAGGCATCATAACTTTATAAACCGGGTTTAATGAGGATCCGTGTCACTCATTAACTCTGGACAATCAACAAACAACAGTTAGTCATCCAAATCATCAAGGTATTATAGTACCTGCAAGTAATAAATTATAATCTATATGGATTTAACAATCCATCATGTCATCCATTAGTTTGACTAATCACCCAGAGCAATCGAGCTCCATCGTTTATCATGCGGTTTTATTCCAAGTTAAATCTAACCCTCGAAGATAGCTGATTTGAATAGGAGTTATGGGTGTTATATAAGTCCTCATAATAATATCATAACAACTATTACGTCATACTAAGGAATTAATATTCCATAAGCAGTATAACACTTTACCGGATATTCCAGCAATTCGATTCATCCGATAAATCCATCGTTCCGTGAAAAGGTAATTACCGAAACTCGTTTCCAAAATAATTGGGATGGAAATACTTAATTAACAATTTTAGTTAACGGGATGTAAATTAACTAATAAAACCAACTCAGACGGGTTAGTACTCGGTTGGCAGTAAATCACCACGAGAATTATAAGGTCCTCAATTTAAGCATGCACGAGTCCAAAATAAGGCCCGAGTACCTTACTCGTTGATCTAGTTCCCGTCAAACGATTAATTCGGAATAATCACAATATTTGGTTAGTGACAAAGTTTAACCAAATAGCTAATTAAATTAAGGAATTAATTAATCCAAGAAATTTACCCCCTTAAACCAACCCACCTATAAATCGAGTCGGTTGACTTGGAAATCGGTTCCGTAGCTTGAATCAGATGGAAATAAGGAGTTGACGAACTTTCGTAACTTTCGGGCCAATTTGTACTAACTTAAAAGTTAGTAGGGCCAAATCTGTCACAAGTTGACAGTTAAGGATTAAACTATCACAAGGGAAAACTTCAAGGGCCGAAATAACAAAGGAAAAAGAAGGAGGGACTGCACCGGTAATTTACCATCTTCTTCTTCAATTTGCAGGAAAAGAAGCTCTCATTCGGTAAAACTCTCCGAATTCCCCTATTTCTCGCACGAAACTGTCTTTTGAAGGTTGAAAAAGATTCCCAGGCTTAAAACGATGTCGGGTATGTATTTTTCAAGGGTTGGGTATGTTTGGAACGCTCCGCCGTAACTCTCGTCGGAGCTTCGACGGTGAGGTTTTTGTTACTCAAGGTCGAAGGCTTGTTGGCTTTTATAGCCGACTCTGAAGCCTCTCGTTGCCCTGTGGAGTACCCAAAAGTCAAGTTCACGAGAAAGGAAGGAGTGGTTGGTCGGTTGTTAGTGATGTCGACGGTGTAACTCCGTTTTGCCATACTCGGCCAATAATGGAGTTGGAGGGGTGTGTATTCACGGGGTGATGATTTACAATCATCAAAACCCGACAAACATCCATTATATGAAGGATTGGTCATGCTTGGAACAGAGAACGGTGGCGGCTTCTGCAATTTGGAGAAGGAGATGCTGATGTGGGGATGACGTCACTATGATGTCATCATCTGAAAAAAAAAAGGGATTCGAACCTGAGATTTTTGGGTGGTTGGTTCGGTTCCTCAATCAACTTGGTCAAGCATAATTCTTGACTTCCGCGAATGAACCTCACTTGCCTCGAAATAATTTAATCATCAATTTACGGTCATTTCTCAACCGTATGGAATAAAATTCAAAAAAAATTTATGGCTCAGAGATTCGGGGTGTAACAAGACAACCAAGAAAAACCCAACACTGAAGCTGGGCCGAGAGGTCAGTCCGTGGCCAAGTAGTCACAACCCAATGCTGAACCAATATTGGGCCAATGCTGAACCAATATTGGGCCAATGCTGGATTTCTGGACAGATTCCTAGTCTGACAAAGAATGACGAATTTGGGCTACTTAAAGGCGGAATTTGGGCTACTTAGAGGCGGAATTTGAGCTGATGTTCAACATGAAAGTTGAAGCCCATGGTGTCTACTAGTGAACTGTCAAAGGACTTAATTCTCCGAATTTATTTGGTATTTTTTGGGCTGAATCTTCCAGAACCCGTCTAGCTGTTTTTTAGGAACTTGGCAGTCAAGTTTAGAGTCCTTGTGTAGGAAGAAGTCTTATTTAGGACACTTCCTCGTAGGAATAGGATTAGGTTAAGTCATTTTTAGTAGTTTAATGAAGACTCTTTTTCTCTTTTTAGTATTTTTTTTTTTTTAGGAATTAGAGTCATAGGAGGAATTGGAGAGCCCGTTCTCCACCCTCACCTATATAAAGAAGCCGCCGGCTTCATTGTAAGACACACTTTTGAAGAATTACAATTTCAGAACACACGTTCTTCTTTCCCTTCAAGCTTTTGCTCGTTGTTGCTTAGCTTAAGGTTTGGTTTATCATCTTTGGTGTGCACCCCTTGGTGTGGCACCTTCGACTGAACACTTAGGGTTCCTAGCTCTTTATAGCTAGCGGGTCCAAGTACTTTCCACCTAGGTTTCCATAGGTTCGACTTGTTGCTAAGGTATTCAACTTGCGATGTTTAAGGGTTGTCTGCCCACGGTTGCAGCGGTTCACATCAGCTGGTATCAGAGCACGGTTCAACCTAGGATTGACTCTATCCTTTACTTTCTTGCTTTATAAAATTTTCGAAAACCCCTAAATAGTTTCATCGTTGTGTACAGATTTGTGTGTTCTTGTTTCATTTTCCTTGGTGGCCACGAAATATTCAAAGAAAAGAAAATTAAAAGAGGTCTAAAAAGAGAAAACTCACGACTCAACCCAAAGCAAGGCCACCATCACCAAAGTATTTGTAAGTTGTTAGGTTGAGTTTTAAGAAGAGGGGTTCAAAATTTAGTAGCTTTCGTTGCCAAGAATTTTCATTGAACCAAAACCCTACTTTCATAAACTACTTGATGATTACTTGATAAATGAGTCATAGAAAAGGAACTACTTGCTGGCTAGAGAAATAATCCTAGGTTAAAGTCTTTTGTGTCATACGAGTGATTTTTCTAAACTTGGTAGCTTCGAAAAACTTGCAACCCCTTGAGCTGAGCTTGACTGTGTTCTAATTCCTTATTGAATGCTACTTTTAAATTCCAAACACGAGAGGTAATATTAGAGTGAGTAAGGTTCATTAGAGTGATTTGTGAGGTCTTTTGTTCTACTACTAATCATGACGGACGAAAGGATAGCTATAGTGGAGGCCACCGAGACTACCATGGCTCAAATCCTAGCCCACATGCAAGCTACGTTGGCCAGGATGGAAAGAGGAGTAGAAGATCATGGATCCAATGAAGCTGGAGTCGTGCCCAGCACCGACCCAACACCGTGCTAGCATCGTGCCCAACACTGCGCCTAGCACCCTACGCGTCAGGTCTTGGGTCATCATTTGCACCCTGTGCGTAAGTTCTTGCTTGGCATTAGCAAGTTCCTTAATATCAGCACGAACACGATGAAACACATTCCTCATCGTCTCCATCCCACGAAGATCTGCTTCCAATTTTAGAGACTTATCATGCAAGTCCCTCATCTGAATATCCTTATCCGGATGCAATGAATCAGCAAAGTGAGACATCCGTTGCAGTTCATGCTGTGTGGCCTCTAATTCCTGCTTCAATGCAACATGAGTAGCAGCTAACCGCTGGTTGTCACCCAATAAAACTTGAATGTCTTGGAATTGAGCAGCCAGACGCTCCTCAATAACAACAGGATGAGGGGGCATTCGCCGCGGGTCAAAACCAAACTGGGATTCTCTATCTCTAATATCATCCATTAAGGCAGGGTGCGGTGGGTGCCTTCCAAAATGATGTTCAGAGATGGACGGAGGTGGTCCATCTTTAGGCGGTAAGCCTCTCATTGGAAGAGGCGGTCCACGGTTTCTCCCAGACATCCTCTTCTGATTCTAATTAAGTTAATAATTTGATTAGCCTGGACAACATGGAGTTAGCAAAACACAGAATCAAAACGAGAACATAGTCAAAGCAACAAACAATGCCTGCCTGGGAAAACCCTCCATATATTAAGCTAGAGAACTCCAGAAACTCAGAAACAAGGAACCAAGTATGCAACAAAACGTAAGAAGAAGGGTTGATACACATAAAACAAGCAGAAAAACTTCAACTGACCTCTGGGAAATCTGGACAAAAGCGGGGAGCTGGCGCTACGGTGGAGAAGATCGAAATTAAAGAAGCGATGGCAGTAGAATAGAGAAGTATGCAAGAACCCTAGATTTTAAAATTGATTGGCAGTTTGCGAATAATTCTGCGAGCTGATAGATTTTCAGTAGGTAAAATTGGAATTCATGTCGACGGCAAAGACCTCCGATCACCGATTCAGTTGCAACAATAAGACCAAAAACAGAGCTCGGAGAAGGGAAGAAAAATTGATTGCAGGACCGCTGGATAAATTGCTAATAGTAGCACCAAACTATTTGATTAGTCTAGGAATAATGATACTTTAGCTTTATCGACCTAACAAATAGATCCTTGTACTATTTAAAAAGATCATTATTCTCCGTTTATTTTGGCAAACTTGAGAGTTAGTCTTATATTTAAAATTTAGTTTACTTGTTGTTAATTTTTGGCGAGGGAGTATGCCATGTCATTAATAATAAATGAAATGTGATTACTTAGGTTATTATTTTAAAATATATTTACTAAATATGATATATATTCATCCAAAAGTTACTCAATATCTACCTTATATACTATAAATCTACTTCGTACATTCAATTTGTCGTCTCGCTCAAATAGTTGACAATCTTTGAACCGGCTAATTGTCAAGTTAGCTAAAATAAAAGGGAGATAATGAGCATGTCTTAGTTTAGGGGCTTGTTTTTTAACTTGAAAAAATAGGGGGAGAAAAATATCATTATCCCATTAGAAAAGTAGCAACCAGTTAACTATGTTTTTTTCTCGGATACCACCTAACTCATCTTAAGAGTATACACTTACCTTTCGGTCAATAATTTTAGGGGTTGTTTGGTTACCATGTAATATACCATAATTTTTTAGAATCAATAGGCTTTTACGAATCAACCGTTTTCGAGGTGGCTCTTCTAGCCCAAATGCACATTTTGTTTACCAATTTTGAAATTCAAAATTAGGCATGTGGGTTCTAGCAATCAGTGGGGGAGGCCACTGATTGTGAATATGACTGTTGAGATGTGGGGCTAAGTTGAGTAAAAACCATTAATGCACCTGCCAAAAAATTAAAGATTGCGCCATTTACTCCACCCACATTTTTTCCGCTCTTCCCAATAGCTAAGTTCTCTACAACTAGTACAGGATAACATCAAGCAATACAATCGTGAAGGGAGAGGAGTTTCGAGTTCTTAACAACGATGGCCATCGTCGGTCGTAGAGAAGCCATCATTTTAGTTTTTTCTCAGAGTTTGGTTCAGAACACAAAGCACAAGAACTATTGTTGAAGGTATTCCCTACAATTTCTCGGAACTCTTCTTCTTCACTGATACGATTCATGTTTTCTATGCTCCCAACTTTTGTGGCTCTTTCATGAAATTTCCCACGAATATATTGGTGAATGTTTTAGAGAATGAACATGATACCTCGCTTTGGACTTCATTGCAGGTATATAACTTCGTGGCTAGGTTGTGCAAAACGGGGAGATAGAAGGTGCTTGCTAGCTGCTGTTTTAGTGTATATGTGGAGTTCCATTGTTCATCAATATGTTGGCCTGGTTATGGATGTCTATGTTGTCATGATACGTCTATGTAATGAGTCTAGTGAGCGTAGGATTCCTGAACCTAGAATTCCCCTTCCATTGTCAAGAGCGATTTATAGGATAGGGTTTGGCATATACCAGTAGGACAACTGACATTAGCTGCATCAACTTGCTTCGAATGAAACGATCTATATTTATTAGTCTTTGCGAAATACATAGGGAGAAAGGGGGTTGGTAAAAACAAATAACATGTCCACCGATGAAATGCTAGCTATCTTCCTGGTCACAATCGGTCATAACACTAAGGACTGGACAATGCAAGCCTTATTCCACCGTTCCGCAGAAACTATTAGTCGAACATTACGAAAAGTCTTCTATCATTTCTCAAACTTCATGACATCCTCATAGAAAAGCCTGTACATGTTCCTGAAAATTGCACGGACGGTCGATGGAACACTTCAAGGTCAGTTATTGTTTTCGTTTGTCTAACAAATTTTCTCTTACAGTTTGATTAAAGCTACACTAATAGTTTCAGTGTTGACCCTAGGGCTGCGTTGGTGCATTGGACGGTACGATTATCAAAGTGAATGCAACTAAAGATGCTCAGCCTCGCTATCGGACAAGAAAAGGCGATACAGGCATCAACGTATTGGCTGCCTGCAATCGAAATATGCAGTTTCTGTACTGTTTGGCGAGATGGGAAGGCTCCGCAGACGACAACAGAGTCCTGAGAGACGCATTGTCTAGGCATAATGGTTTACGCGTACCAGCTGTTTAGTGCGATTCACTTGTAATGAACTTCTACTCGCTATCATTTTCTTAGTATTAGAAGTTTTCATTACCAAATATATTTTTTTAGAAACCAAATATATTAGCTCATAACCATAATGTGTTATGGTTCAATTAGATCGAGAATCAAGCAAATTGTGTGGTTATACAATTGTGGTTTGGACAATTTCTGGGATGAGTTTAATAAGATATTCACATTGTTGGATTCAAATAGTCTATCCTTTGTTTATGTACAATTGTTGATTTAGTCTAGCCTCTGATTATGTATAGATGATCTCACTAAATATCTCTTACTTCTTAAACAGAAAGAACGATCATATAGATGCTATAAGGGGAATTGGAATTTCGTAGCCTAATTTAAAATTTTATGTACCGTCAGTAGCCAATTGCGTAACTATGTCCAAAACTAGCACAATCTGATTGGCAGCCAGCGCGTAGCCAGCCAGGCAGCGCGTTGCTGGCCAGCCAGCGCAGCGCTGGCCAGCTAGCGTAGATAACATATAAGGAATTTAGCAAATATTGACAAATAGCAATTTAGTCACTTTCTTTCCCTATTTTACAAATGAGTATTTAGTCACTTTCTTTTCCTATTTTACAAATGAGTTATTATTACTATTAATATTATTAATTTGATAATATAAGCCAACCTTGATAAAATGATAATATATATAAGCTAGAATTAATTAAAGAAAATTATATTAGCCATCACAATCTCTCGAGTTACGGATCCCGAGGTCACGTTTGTTGGAGGCACAACGATGAAGGAGACAACGACTTCCAATAATAGTTTTAACTTTGATTCAATCAGTGCATAACCAGCGCAACGCATAGCCAGACCAGCGGGAAGTGACCTCGGGTCACGTTTGTTTTAACTTTGAATTACGAATCCCAATGTCACGTTTGTCAATATTTGTTTTCACCACAAGGAAAGCTTCGGCTAGGCCCTCCCATGTGGTGAAAGCTCTACTCGGTTGATTCTCCAACCATGACTTAGCTCTACCTTTGAGTGAGAAAGGAAAGAGCCGGAGTCTCACACAATCCGGGTGAACTTGGTCATTCTTAACCGTGTCACATATCTCCAAGAAGTCCTTGAGATGCCTAGATGGACATTCACCATCAATGCCATTGAACACCACTCCATTTTGAACCATTTGGATCATATTAGGCTTGAGCTCAAAGTTCCTAGCATTGACGGGTCTTCGAACAATGCTAGAGGCTGCCCCTTCAAGAGTAGGACGAGCATAATCCGCCAAGGTACGTCTTGCACCCCTTTGTGAGTGATCATCATCATTGGTATGGTGAGAATGCTCTGAAAGGTTGTCTTCATCTTCATGGTGAGACATGTTGTTGCGTGTGGCGCTATGAACCAAATGAGAGGGAGAGAAGGTTGGTGGCTCAATCAGTTGCGCAAGACCTTGAAGTCGTGCTTGAAGACGAGTGAGTCGCCTCATGCACTAGTACAAGATACCTACAAACAAGCACAACAAATACACCCAAGTAATACGACAATGCGGAATAACAAAACCAAACAACAAGTAAAAGGAAGCAAAAACTAAATTGGAAGGAAGTGAATAGATCGGTCTACTACTAAATGCTTTCAAAGGAATGAGAGAGTCCCCGGCAACGGCGCCAAAAACTTGATAAAAGCGATTTTACCAAGGTCGTATTCCACGGGGTCCTCTCATAAACCAATACTCACACTTCTCATAGACGGTCTAGATATTTGAAATTGGTTTGGTTTGATCGAGAAAATCAGAAACAAAGGCAAAGAAATGCAATACTAACAAAGATTAAGCAAGAGAGAAAGGTGGCTCAAATCAAAGACAAATGGGGTTCTCTTGGTGGGTAGTGTCATCATGCTCAAGAGGACTAATTGAACAAACAAGCCATTCAAGATCGAGTTTGCATTTGGATGACCATGCATTTCACTTCTATAGACTCAATGCACTCTCGTAGCATCAAATCCCTATCCTAATACCACTCAACTTAGGCTCTCGCTCTCAAGCTAAGTGAAAAAGGATGCATTCTAAGTGTTTGATGAAATGCCAAGACTCAAGACCCTCTCTTAAGACTCTATGACCACAAGGCTAGGCACAACACTCTCATATCAATGCCCTAACACTAAGAGATTCACCAAAAAGCCTTTTCAAACTCAATTGAATGAAAATCCACATGCACACCAAGTGTTCGATAAAATGCCCAAGAGAGAAATCAAGTGAAAATGGTTGAAATAAGATGATCTAATCTCTTAGAACACACTCACTTTAATCCCTAGACCTACAATCTATGCAATCCAAGCACTCTCATGCATCAAATCACAATGAATGGACCAAATCAAGAAAACATGGCATAAAATGGCATTAAGAACAAGTCTAGGAATCATCCTCATACAACCAAGATCAATCATGGCAAGTTCTATACAATCATCCCTCTATCATAGCACAACTAATCTACCCATCCAAGATGAACCCTAGAAACTCAGCCACACATGGCCAAGGGAGTAAAGAGAAAAGAAGGAAGAATGGTCACCAAGAACACCATGGATGAATCCTTGAGATGATCTTCACTTCTCCACTTGTAAGCACTTCTCCCAAGGTTTGTTGGCTTCAATCCTAGCTCCAATGGCTTCAAATTGCTCCAAAAATGTGTTCTAGGGTTTGAAGGTTCGTGGGTATGTGTTTGGGGTTCAAGAGAGATGATAGAATCCCCTCAAAATGGCCAAAAACAAGAGTATTTATAGTGCAGGGGGCAGTGCACGGCGTGCACCCATGCACGGTGTGCACACCTGCACGGCGTGCACCCCTGCACTCTGCAGAAAACTCGATCTTGTAATGCTCATATCTCCCTCGTCCGGAATCCAAATGACCTCCCGTTTGCTCCTATGTGCTCCTTGTCATCCGTACTTAGATGCCATAACCTGAAAATGCATAGAGGCAACTCCAATAAACCACGAATTTGGCTCCAAAGTGGCAACCAGACAACAAAAGGGCACTTTGCATAAAACTTCAATAAAAGCATATTAAGCATGCCATTTAAGGATCAAATACGGGCATTTCATAGGTCAATCATAAGCTCAAAATGCACTAAATAAAGTCACATCACTTACCTAATCACCGTCAAACTTCCTCACCCTCCACCGTAGCTCTCACTGGTGTTCGGACCACTCTTCACGGCTGGCATCAACGTCTCGCACATCCACATCACTAGGGGTGGGAGAACCGGCCCGGCCCGGCCGGTTTTGCCCGACCCGGACCGGTCAAACCGGGCTCCGGGTAGCCCGAAACCCGGTCAAAATAATTTTGGGCCGGGCCCGGGTTGTATAAATAGGCTATAACCGGGCTTCGGGTTTTCTGGGTAAAACCCGGACAAAGCCCGGCCCGAACCCGGCCCGGCCCAGACTCACAAAATATGCTAACACAATCCTAATCTAACCCTAAACTTGATTATACTTCCCTATTCCTCTGTACCGTATCTCTCTCTCTGCCTCCATATTCCATCTATTATCTCTCTGCCTCCACCCTCCCCTTTTGGCTTTTTTCATCTCCTTTCTTTATCTCTTCTTCCAGTTGCAATAATCAAGAGAGTATGAATCATAAAGTAGCCAAGTGTTTCAACAACAAAGCAGAAAGCAACAATCAGACCATTTACTGAATATTATTGACTAGCTGCTTGGGAAATCGAACCAAATCAGCCATCTCTGTTGGAATCCCATCTTCAGCAGCCGCAACCCCATCTCTTCCACTCCCCCATCTCCAGCCGCCGCAACCCCATCTCCGGCCGCCGCAACCCCATCTCCGCCGCATACCCATCTCCTCCGGTCCCCCATCTCCGCCACACCCCATCTTCGCCTTTTCACTCTCTATTTTCAGTTTTCATTATCTTTCTCTTTCTTCTTTCTTCTTGGGTTGTGGGAACAGAGGTCCACATTTGTAATCGGGCTTATGGCCGGGTAGCCCAGCCCGACCCGGGCCCGCGTTGACCGGGCTTCGAGCTACCCGGTCACTTTCACGGGCCGGGCTCGGGTTGGGGAAAATGTCATTCGGGCGGCCCGGAACCCGGTCAACGCGGGCCGGGCCGGGCCGGGCTACCCGGACTTCCCACCCCTACACATCACCCTCTCCTCCAACGCATTGTGTCCACTTTTCAATTGCCAATTTCAAGTAATAAATTCCCTAATGTTTGTGATTCTTGTCAACTAGGGAAAAGCCATCGTTTACATCTACCTTCGACTCATGTTGCATCCCAAAAACCTTTTGATCTAGTTTATTCGGATGTTTGGGGACCATCTTCACATTTTTCCTTGAATGGTAGTCGTTATTTTTTGTTGTTCATCGATGATTGCACGAAATATGTTTGGATTTATTTCTTATCTCACAAATCCCAAGTTTTTAATTTTTTCCAGCAATTTCGTCAAATGGTTAAATTTCAATTTCAAAGTGAGATCAAAAGTCTTCAAACTGATTGGGGAGGTGAATTTCGAAATGTGTCAGCCTTTCTTCAAAACCATGGCATTCACCATCGTGTTTCTTGTCCCTACACTCAAGAACAAAATGGTGCGGTCGAACGTCGGAATCGTATTATTGTTGAAAAAGGTCTTACTCTTTTAGCTCAATCCAACCTTCCTCATATTTTTTGGGAACACGCTTTTAAAACTGCTACCTATCTCCACAATCGCACCATCACTCCAACTCTAGGTTACGACTCACCTTATCAACGTCTCTACCATTCTACACCTGATTTTGCTTTTTTAAAAGTCTTTGGGTGCCTTTGCTATCCTTTTTTACGACCTTACAACAAAAATAAACTCGATTTCCGATCTTTGACTTGTATTTTTCTCGGCTACAGTCCTACACACAAAGGCTACCTATGTTATCACCAACCCACCTCTCGACTCTTTATCTCTCGTCATGTTATCTTCGATGAAACAAAATTTCCCTTCATAGAACCCTCATCCATGACCTCTCCTAGAACAGTCACACCTCCCGTGCCGAGCACCACCAACCTACTTCAACAAGCGGCAGCCGTGTTGAGTGACCGACCATCCGAGGCTACAATACCATCCTCACCTACGCCAACACAACATACTACCTCCACATCACCCACGTCACAAACCCAACATTCATCTCCTCATACTACTCCTAATACTACTGCCACTCCATCCTATCTCAACCCAACAAAAAGCTCCCAGGCCAAACACATGCATCCTTCCACGAGTCACTATCGTCCTGTTCCAAATAAATTACATCCTATGCTCACCCGTGCTACCACCAATTCACTCAAACCTAAAACCTTCCTTACCACCATCCACGATACAAAAATTCCTGAACCACGCACATACACTCAAGCAAATAAATATGATTGTTGGCAACGAGCGATGAGGTTGGAATATGAGGCTTTAATGAGAAATGACACGTGGAAACTTTTTCTGTGTCCTACTAACACTAACGTTGTCGGATGTAAGTGGATTTACAAGATCAAACGACACTCCGATGGCACGGTGCAACGCTACAAGGCACGATTAGTGGCACAGGGATTCAATCAAGAGGCAGGGGTCGATTTCTATGAAACGTTCAGTCCAGTCATTAAGCCGACCACAATCAGACTTGTACTCTCCATAGCTCTCTCCAAAGGTTGGTCGCTCCGTCAATTAGATATCAACAATGCATTCTTAAACGGTGATCTCACGGAGACGGTCTATATGAAGCAACCGAGAGGCTTCGAGGACCCTTTCCAACCAACTCATGTATGCAAACTACAGAAGGCGTTATATGGGCTAAAACAAGCACCAAGAGCTTGGTTCAACAAGCTCAAAGGGTATCTTACTCACAAAGGGTTCCATGCATGCCAAGCTTATACGTCTCTCTTTGTCAAAGCATCACCATCGGCCACAACGTATGTACTCGTCTACGTCGACGACTTGATCATAACCGGCAGTGATGATAGGTTTATTTCCACATTCATCACTGACTTGGATGTGACATTTTCTCTAAAAGACTTGGGACACTTCATCAATTTCTTGGGCTTGAAATCAAGAAGCAAGGCCACGACTTACAACTCTCTCAGACACACTATATTTTGGAAATCCTCAACAAGGCCCATATGGAGTCAGCATCAGCCATATCCACACCAGCTGATACACAAACAAAGCTCACAAAACATGGAGAACCCCACTCGGACCCTACTCTCTATCGTCAGATCATCGGCTCTTTACAATATGCCACCATCACCCGACCGGATATCACGTATGCGGTGAATCGAGTGTGTCAGTACATGCACGCCCCGACAGTCCAGCACTGGCAGGCTGTCAAGAGAATTTTACGGTACCTCAACGGCACTCTTCACCATTGCCTACGTTTCCAGCCAACCACATCCACATCTCTACTTGCTTACTCGGATGCCGGGTGGGTATCTGACCAAGATGACAGCCGATCGCAGTATGGTTTTGCGGTGTATCACGGATCGAATTTGATTAGTTGGACTTCGAGAAAACAAAGGGTAGTGGCTCGTTCTAGCACTGAAGCCGAATATCGCTCCTTAGCGTACACGGTAGCGGAACTAATGTGGCTAAAACTACTTCTCTCCGAGCTTCAAGCGCCGATCACAAGACCACCCATACTACTGTGTGACAACGTCGGTGCTATTTTTCTTACAAAAAATCCTGTGATAAGTACTCGCTTCAAAACATGTGGCGTTAGACTTCAACTTCATACGAGAACAGGTTGACTCGGGCACACTTCAGATCTCACATATCTCAACAGTTGACCAGGTGGCTGATATTTTTACAAAGGCGTTACACAAAGAACGATTTGGTCAGTTACGGTCCAAGCTTCAAGTTCAATCCCCTCATCAGCTTGCGGGGGATAACAACTGAAGATATTCTTCACTCCTACTTTATAGCCTTAATCAATGTAGTGGGATTACTGCTTCCTTAATTATAGTATTTAGTTATCCTATATTAGTATATATATTTGATTACATTTAATGAGAATATCATCACTTCACTCAAACAGTTGCGATGTTCCTCTGACGTACACTCGTTACGATATGGTCGACGAGGCCACGGGACAGGAGGATAATGAAACGTTGGATGATGGTGTCTACGAAGGTACCAACTACATCAATCTTATGGTTGAACCATCTGCGCCAACTAAGATCTAGATTAGTTGCATGCATGCATGACTCCTATCATGCAACTTACGTACCCATGTTTGTTGTTTGAGTTTCAGAATAAATTTTACAAGCAAACCCATGCATGCATGCATGCACTCATGCTGTATGGCTGTTGGCAAACTTTGCTCCATGTACGTGTACGTGCGCACATGGTTGCTCTAGCTAGCTAGTAGGCTCTTTTCATATTTCTCCTTGCTTTGTTGTTGTAAGTTTGCGTTTTCTCGACTAGTTATGAACTATGATGTTTGGTTTTATTTCAATAAACTGATCTTTGTGTTAGTGGTTACATGACAAAATGACCGAAATATGTTGTCGTCCGTGACTGTAGGATTGGATTGTAACATGATTTAAAGTAATGAGATTAGTCCGCAAAAATTTGAAGTTTCAAAACCAATTTATAACTTGACCTAAAATTTGAGGATGTATTAAGTATTTGACCGGTAATAAGAATGGTTGAGTTAATCTAGCTCATGCTTCTCAACGGTCTAAATCATCGGTGAATTGGATAGGGTTCAAGGGTGGTGGTAGGCTCCCTGAAATTAAAGCTTGTGGGCTTATTGGACTTGTTTGGTCATTAGGCTGACCTTGTCCATTTCAGTGGAGGATTAGGGTTACTCCAATAGCTAATTTGTAGCTCCTTCCTCATTTACCCTTTCGGGTGAATGAGTATATGTAACAATATGGGTTAGGTCTTTGGGATGGGTTTCACGTGTATTGGGTACCCACTACCCGAATGTAACTTAATTAAGAATTTTGGTTCGGTTCTCAACATTAACCTGGGGAGGGGATTGAAAACGTATATATATAGTAGATAGAGGGTTGTTTTCGCATAAAAATGGATTGCTTAAAGAATTGATAAATTCAACAGAATTTGATTATTGAGGGAGTTAGTAATTTCACTGGAATTAAATTCCTTGTTTTCCAGTCTAATGACGATTTGGAACTGGAAGAAAATAAGCAATTCCCTTTCTTTCGAAAGGGATTTCAGATTTATGTTGGAGCTTGATTTGAGAGGAAGCGGGAGGAATTCAATTTCGGAGATATTGGACAGATAAATAGAGAAGAAAAACAATAAATTCGGAAATAATCTACAAAGAAAGGGAAAAGTATTGAGCTCAGAAAAACAATAAATTCGGAAATCTACAGAGAAAGGGAAAAGTATTGAGCTCATTTCCGGAGACAGCGATTTAGTTGCTGCATCCAATGCAATGAATCACAACCGTTAATTTTTTTAACTTAGGATCTAATGGATGGGAATAAAAGGGTAAAATGGGAAATTACTAGTCATCATCTTCAACCTTGATTTGTTTCCGCATCACCCCACCAGCTGCCAGTCCAGCTATGGCTCTGAGAGCCATATCTCTCAGATTCATCTGAGAGATGGCGGGCAGGAGAGAGAAAATAATTTTGGGCAGAGGAGAGAGACTGTTAGGTGTTATGTCATCCATACATCGATGTTATGACGTTGTTATGATGTCGTTATGTCATAACAGTGTCATAACAATCGTTATATCATCGTTATATGAGTGTTCTTTTATCGTTATGAGATTTTGGTATGCCATAACACCAACATAACATCGTCATAACACACTGTTATACCATCGTTATATGAGTGTTCTTTTACCGTTATGAGAATTAGACATTTCATAACACCGACATAACACTTATTTATGAGTTCAACATATTTCATTAAAACTTCAATAAACTATATCAAGATGGATATCATTGGACTCGAAAAATTATAATAAACAACATTTGTGAATGTTAAAATGTGATTTGAGCATTATATTAAGAGTTATACTAATAAAACTAAAATTAGGGGTAATTGGAAGAGAGAGAGTGTGTCAGATTTTTTAATTCATTTTATGGGGAATAGGTTTTGGGCAGCTGCCCGGCACGTGGGGAATAAGCGAGGTCAGTTTTTATTTTATTTTCCAACTAATTAAACATTTTTGTTTTTCTTTCTTTGTGGGGTCAATGCCACATGGCGTGGCACTATTGGTCATTAATCTCTCAGATGGATCTGAGAGAAAGACCTCTTAGAGCCATAGCAAAATTGACCAGCTGCAGCCTTCCTTTCCGACCACCACCATCGCTTGTGCTTCTAACAGCCGGCCTCACACCCGCTCTCCTTGCCTTCGCCTCCACCAACACTCACGTCTCCCTGTAGAATTTTGTCCGTTGAAATTCCCTCCAGATCGACTCCTTGAAATACCCTCTATCCTCCTCTGCCTGGATCAAGTGGTGTACCCACGTCCCTTGCCGCCATGGAGGTCTCGTTAGAGCATCTACAATGGTCTTGAATTTTAAAGCTTTAACAAGTATGCCACATCATTTTTTTTAAACACTCTAACTTATAAAGTTATTCTTACAATGGCATGAAACTTATAAAGCTTTATAACCTTTTAAATATTAATTAATAATATAATATGATTAAAATATTAAAGGAAAATAGCACTTTGCCCCACTAAACTTTGCCAACTTTACAAATAGCCCCCTATATAAATACAACCTCCTAATTTGATCACTTTACATTTTGGGTCTTTCCATCCCACTAATCATTTTCATTACGTCAATTGGTACGCATTCAGTACACCACACTAGCTCCAAGACCATGTATCAGATGACTAAGTATTTTATGATTGAGAATATAAGTATAAATAATTACAAATTATGAAATCGACAAATAAATCGCCTAAAAATAATAATATAATATAATTAAAATATTATTAAAATAATACATCCCTTTGAAGATAAACAGGTCAAACTCAATTTAAATTAGGTATTTGATGAAATACTATCTAAAGTGCAATCAATTAGTCCAAGCCTAAAAATATATATCTTTAATATATTATTCAAACCCTCATATCCCCATGTATCCACACTATGAGTATTTCAATCCAGCAATGCAATAACAATATACACCGCAAAGTATGCCAACACCGCCTGCCGATACAAGACCTGGTGATATGGTGGAGTCTGACGGAATGAGTAATGATGAAAGTCGCAAGAGGTGGACCGTTGAAGATGGCAAATTGCTTGCAAGCTCTTACCTCATCATCTCAACTGATAGTGTGAAGTCAATGCTTAACCAATGCTTCATTCAAACCAAAAGACAATATCATAGCGGTTAGTCGGATGATCAAGTTATGGGAGCTGCACGAGAGTTGTTTTACTCCATGTGTAACAAACATTTTAAGTATGACCATGTGTGGATGGTGGTCAATGATGAGCCAAAATGGAACGTGGGCAACTCAAGTGAACCGTCTTCGAAAAAAAGAATGTGTCTGCATATGGAGTAGACTCACCTGTAGGTGATGAGGATACACCCATTACCACTAATGATGATGAAGTTGAAAATCGTCTGATGGGTCAAAAGAGGGCGAAGAGGAAAACCAAAGCGAAAGTCAATTAAATAGATGAAAGCGTAAGCGACAAGTGGAATGAATTTCGTGCGATGAATGTGGAGCGGATGGACATGATCAAACAAATGAAAGAAGTGATGCAGGAAACCATTAACAGTAGTTCGATTGGGGCTGATTATGCGAGAAATTAGGACAGAAAATGAGTTGATTGGTGAATTTCATAAAGCTTTTTGCAAAAGCTTTCAATATACAAAGCTTTTGCATTCTCTCTCTTCCATAATTTCCACCTCATACTATTTTATGGATTATAATATTTTCACTTAAAGCTTTAAAATTTTAAACCATACCATTGTAGTCCCTAAAGCTTTATGTACATAAAGCTTTTAGTGCCACCTAGAACTCTTCTATAGTTTTAAAGCTTTTTCTAAAAGTTTTAAACGTTTTACACAAGACCATTGGAGATGCTCTTACTTGCACTGAGAGGAGCTCAGTAATTCCTTTCGTCAGCAAGATTGAATGATTGAAATGAAAAATGGTGGTAATAGAAATTTAGAAAGTAAATAGTGAAGTTTAGATTTATGAAATAAAAACTAAAGTAGAGCATAAAAGTAAAATGGACTTTTCTTGGAAATTCATTTCACATTTGATGCTCTTTTTTTTTTTTTTTTTTACATTTGATTGTCGGTTGACCACTTTGAGAGCTCTATCATTAAGATTGTATGGAATTTATATACGAAGTGTATAATTCTTATGCATAGTTTGTATGAACTATATTTTTCATACAAAGCGTATGACAAAAATAAACTATATGACAAATACATATTGTATAACCTCCATGTAAAGTGTATACGGTTTATATAGACTTAGTATAAACCTCTTACATAGTGAGCATCATAAAAAAACAAAGTGTATGACAAAAAATACAGACTATACAACATAACACTATACTACAAAGTGTATACAACTTGTATACACTCTGAATAGATTGCATACAAACTGTACATCATAAAAAATAATGTGTACTACAAATGTAGATTGTACACCATTGTATAGAGTGTACAACCCCGCACAAAGTGTATATAGTTTGTATAGATTGCAACTTGTATACACTTTGTACCAACTGTATACAACCTGTATGTCTGAACGTTTGAAAACTTGTACGGAAAATTATTTTTTTTTCCAGATTAGTAGATGGAACAACACTGATCACGTGGGTGAAGAAATTTTCGATAACGAAAATTCGTGTCACCGGAAAACTCGTCGAGAAACTTTCCGATGATGAGAGATGGTGGTCTTGTGTATGGAGACAAATAAATAAATTTTATACTATTAGTATATGACAAATACAAATTATATATTCATCCAAAAAAAAAATACAAATTATACAATATAATAATATAGAACATACAATCCCGTACAGAGTGTATA
Source organism: Linum lewisii (assembly GCA_034768395.1). Taxonomy (NCBI): domain Eukaryota; kingdom Viridiplantae; phylum Streptophyta; class Magnoliopsida; order Malpighiales; family Linaceae; genus Linum; species Linum lewisii. The sequence goes on from CM068300.1 coordinate 6,364,280, forward strand.
TAGTTTGTATACATTATGTACAACCCTCAATAAAGTGTAAATCATAAAAATAAAGTGTACGACAAATACATACTATACAACGTTTACAGAATGTACAACCTCGTATAGAGTGTACATAGTTTGTATACACTTTGTACATACCTCATACAAAGTGTATGACAAATACAGATTGTACACATTTTACAGAGTGTATACAATATATATACACTTTGTACTGACCGTATACAACTTGTACGATTGGTCGTCAAATTTGTTGGAAAATTTATTTTTTTCCCAAAAAATATTTTTTCCCAGATTAGTAGATCGAATGACGATAATCGCGTGGGTGAAGAAATTTTCATCAACGGAAATTCGTGTCACCGGGAAACTCGTCGAGAAATTTTTTGGTGATAGGATATGTTGTTTCGTTGACCGGAGAAGGTGTTAATGGTTCGGTGACAGGTAACAACTAAGTGATTTGAAAATAAAATTAATTAATTAAATAAATATGCAAAGACCATATTACCCCTGATTAATCTAAGCCCTTAGATCATTTAATGATCCAAAGGCCCAAAATTATGCTGTCACCAATGCAGCAAGATGAGGCGTTGTCTCCTGAATTGGAGTCCATTTTTACCATATATTTATATACTATCCAACTTTAACAAATGCGATTAAATTGAATCTGATGGTGAACACTCCGGTGACGCGCGTAACCGGTGACACCGCCACGTGGCATTGTACTATTGGTTAGAAAAATTAAAAAAATAAAGCCGTTAATTTATGTTGTACCTAATAGATGATCAAACTGGCGATCCTTTTCCCAGAAATGCGTACTCTAAGTGGTCAGGCAGCTCCTTCAGAGTAAGTTCTGGTGGATTCTCATATGAAGTAGTAATCCGACTCGAAGCTGGTTCGATGTGTGGGGGCGCATGTAAGGGAGTGAATGTTGCCTGTTGTTCATCTTGCCATAAGCGCTGCTCTGGGTCGTCTAACGCATTATCAATCCCTGAAATCAAACACAACTCTAGCGGATCACTAGATAAAGCATTAGTAACGGAGTCGGCCGAGGCCGTCTCGAAGGGATCAATAGCATAGCATTTATCATCTTGAGCAATAGAATATCTCATGCTATCTTTAATGCGGAATGCAACACTCTCTTGTCCTACACTTAAAGTTAATAAGCCTTGTTTGCAATTTATATTCACACCAGCAGTTGCTAAGAAAGGTCGACCTAGGATAAGTGTTCCGTCTAGCTCACGAGTATCTAAAACAACAAAATCTGCCAGTATAGTAAACGGACCACAACAAACAGTTACATCTTCTATTATACCTCTAGGCCGTTTGACAGACCTATCGGCTAAAACGAGATGCAGAGTAATCGATTTTAATTGCCCTAGATTCAGCTTTTCATATAGATAGACAGGCATAACATTAATAGAAGCACCAGAATCAACCAGGCTGCGATCAATTTGAATGCCATTAATAATGCACGGTAATGTAAAAGAACCGGGATCAAAACACTTAGCTGGGGGTGGTGGCGGCTGTCGAATGGGAGATGGCGCACCTAGAATAGATGCACATTCATTAGTGAGCGTGATAGAGTACACCTCGCCACTCTTCACTTTCTTCACGAGGTCTTTAAAGAACTTCCCAAGTGGTGGTATAATCTCTACAGCGTCTGTCACTGGTATCTTGATTTCTGCAGTCTTAAGAACATTGTACCATTTCTTATACTGAGTGTCGTGATCCTTGGCTTTGCTCCTTGCAGCTTTTGGAAAGGAATCCTAGGTACATATGGCGCCAAGACAGGTTCAGGGGCTGTCTTGGGCGGCGGAGGAGGAGCAGGTGCTTCTTCTTCCTCTTCTGTGATATCTTCTATTTCTGGCATATCCATGGCAGCACTAATATCTGGTATCACGTCAGGTTCCGGAGCTTTCGGATCAGTTGTTTGCTTGCCGCTCCTAGTGGTAATAGCTTGAGCGTGTTCACTCCTTATATCGGAGTCTGCTTGAAATGCTTCTGGATTAAGGAGAGGATTGCTAGTAAAAAGTTTCGCCATATTGAGTACCGCGTCTTCTATCCTCTGGGTTTGAGCCTTTATTCCTTGATTAAGTGCGGCTTGGGCTTTTAACTGAATGTCATGGTCGTCAAGTCGGCTCATGATCTGATCAAACTTCCTCTCATAGTCCATAACTCTATTGTAGCACGGCTTTGCCTGAAACTGGTGTTGCCCCCCAATGAATCTCGGAGGTCTATAATAAGGATCTACCAACCGGTTGCTTTGCTTCCGTGGCACGTAGTTTCTGTAACCGGCATAGCCTTTCTGATTGTTGGCAAAACCTTGATCAATGAAGTTTACCTCCTCAGTAGACAAGACTCCTGCTGCACCGAAATTGAGGCAACTTCCACCGCTATGAGCACATGATCCACACCATCCACAGTCAACCGAAAAGACGGTAGCTGACGGAGAGTCGAGAGGGATCCCAGCTGCTTGCAGATGCTTCTGAACTTCTGCCTTGATCTGCTCTGCAACATTTATCTGACTCTGGCTCTGACTCTTGGTTCCTTCTATATGCCTCTCCCAGTTTCTAGATTTCGACGCACAGTCAGCAAAATGCAGGAGAGCATCCTGAGGAGTGAGAGCGGTGCAATCTCCACCGGCTAAGGTGTTGACCCAGTTTGTAGATTCTTTGCGCATACCTCGAGTAAAGAAGTCAGCCAGCTGTCTCTGCTCATACCCATGGTGAGGGCAGTCGAAGAGAAGAGACTGAAATTCGTTCCAAGTGTCATACAGGCTTGCATCCTCTTTCTGTGTGAACCTGGAGATGCGGTCTCTATAAGCAGTTGTTCTTGCAGGAGGAAAGTATTCCTCAACAAAATCTTGAGCTAATGTCTCCCATTCAGTGTAATGACCTGGCGGTTTGCTGTTAAGCCATTGTTTAGCTGCACCTCTGAGAGAAAATGGGAAAGCTCGGAGATATAATGCATTCTTATTGAGATTCCCAGACTTGAAGGTGTCGCAGACAATCAAAAAGTTGGTTATGTGTGTGCAGGGATTATCATCTGGTCTTCCCTCGAATTGTATGTCCCTAGAGATTAGCTCCAAGAGAGGAATCTGAATCTCATAGTCGGGATCATCGTCATTAGTAAGCACGGTGATGGGTGAACGGAGGTTAGATGCGCGCGGCTTACTGTAGTCCGCAACACTCTTAAGAGTAACCATTGCGGTAAAGGAAGATGGAACGGAAGTGATCTGCTTCTGTACCTGCTATGATTTGCACGAGACAAAAACAAACACAACCGGTGTAAAATCGAAGTGTGATGGAAAATGAAAGATGGAAAGGTAGAAGAATAAAAATGCCAACTCTTCTTTCAACGAAGTAGAAGAGTCCCCGGCAACGGCGCCAATTTGGTGAGCGTGTCGTTGTGATGCGTTCAACCAAATAAAAACTACTAATGCTAAGAAAAAGCGTATAGCAGATCGTATTCGACTCGAGGTTTCTTCTAATCGACTACTTTGAAGAAGCTGGCAAATTACTCAGGTTAAAACACGTTGTGCGTGGTGTGAGTTCCACGACTTCTAATCTATTAAACAAAGGAAAACAAAAGACAGAAAGATTAAAACGGTTGACTAACGGGAAGATAGACGAACTTAGATTTCGAATCCCCCTTAGATCACCAGAGCAACGGCAATCACAAGATCAGCGGTTTTCAATTCTAATTCAATCGGTTTCTATACACCACCATAACTCCTTACCCTTAGGTTTAAGACCGGCGAACGTTCGCTCTATCCGTTCTAACTACCAAGATTAACTAGCCGTCCGGGTACGGTCGCCTCTCGCAACGACTTAATTAACTGGTGTAATTACTAATGATTTATGAGTTACTCTTGCAGTGGATTAACCCTAACCGGTTCCTACGAAAGGCACGCTCCAATTATAAGGTTAATTGTTCAATTCGATGTTCTAAAGTAAGGCGAGCGTTCGCTTCTATCCTTAGCTTAACCAGAATCTAATCTAGGGGATCAATCCAGACAAGAAACATGAACAATGAAGAACGAATCAAACATGCAAAGAGAAACTGATTGAACTTCGAATCTAATTACCGCCGATCCGTGACCGCTTTAAAGCCCTGGGTCACTTAGGGTTCATCTAATCTAAGCTCTACAAGTTCAGTTACTCATATCGGAAACAAGAGAATCAAAGGCAACAATGAAGATCATCATATAGAGGAAGAACATATAAGAACTGAAAAACCTAATTCTGACGACTCCCGCGAATCTTCAATCTCCTAGATCTTCAACTTTAAGCTCCGAGTTCTCCGAGGTGAAGGATGGCGTCACGATCTCTCCACGGATCTTCGAACTCTCTAAACTCTATCTATCGACCCTAGAGTCGGCTGACTCTCAAATGTCTGATTTGTGAAAATATGAATAATGAATTGTTGTCTCCCCCTTTGGCTGCCAACTGCTTCTCTTTAAATAGGTACGCTTAGGGTTTCCAATACAGCGCCGGATTTGGAATATATTTTTGGCGAAAATAATGAAGTATTTTCGCCGAAGATGAGCTTCGTGGGAGGCAACCCACGGCTGGAGTCCGTTTTTGAATTTTTGAGTCAGTCTTTTTCGTCGTTCGAATCAGGTTCGGGGAGCCAAACTGTCAGTTTAATTTCCTTTCGTTTTGATTTATTTTCTATTAGGTTTTTAAGAAAAAAAAAGTGAGTTTTCAAAAAAAAAAAAAAAGTATTTTCGGCGAAAAATAATGAATTTCTATCCGAAAACTGCAAACAGTGAACTTCTCATTATTTTTGCCAGTTTTCGAAGATATTTTCGGTGAAAATATTATGAAATTTTCGCCGAAAATTTGTTCTGTTTTGAAAATCAGATTCCTTTTTTCGGTCCGATTCCAACGCATACTTGATCGTCCAAATCGGAGCTCTGTAGCTCCAATTATGCCCGAAACAAATTTTTCACGTTTTTGGCCAACTTCGTCGCTTTCCGTCCATTTTCTTGAGTCGTGTCTAAAAGGTTAGTTGTTGGGTTTTCAATTTCGAATCTTTTGACATATTGATTGTTGAATTTCGACGAGTTTAATACCGGTCTACCTCATTTTTGTGTGCCTGCTGTTTCGGTGTGATTTTTTCTGAACTACATGAGCTTAGATTGTCTAGATTTCTCTAGGAGTGTCGTGCCGTGAATTCGAAAAAAAAAAAGAGTCAAAATATTTTCAAAATTCCCCTTAACCTTCTTTGTTCGACTTTTATTCTGTGTGGATCCGAGACACTTGTCCCGGTATCCTTTTGATCTTTTTGTTGTTTTTGTTTTTGTAGGAACTCGAGTAGCTACTCCGCTCTGCTCCGGACTCTCCGTGCTCATCCGCTACACCGACCATCACCTTCCAGGTTCTTCGTATCTCTCTACTCTAGTTTAGTCCTGTGAGGACACAGAACCGTTTAAGTGTGGGGTAGGATTCTAGGATTATGCATGATCTTGTTTGATTTTCTATGATTCTGTGGTTCAAATTTGAAATTTCTCTTGCATAAAATTGCTCAATTCTTGACTCTTGATGTTAAATTGACTTCAATTTTGAACAATGACGTCTAGACTGTTCCACTTAGAACCTGTAACCAATGTGTCGGAACTGATATTAAACGAGTCTAGGTCAGAACAGATCAAAAATCACTTCAGTAGTTGAAACTTTAATTAATTGAATTATATGGTCTGTTAATAACAAAGCTCGATAACACCGTTCTAAGATGATAGATGCTAGCTTCTTCCATGTTTTTCACTCCATATTTGTTCACCTGTGATTGTGGCTAGAGATGAAATCCAATTCGAAATCTTGTGTAAAAAGTTATAACTAGCTAGGATCAAGTGGCTAAATTGGTTAAATCAAGTAATTAAGTGTTGCAAATCAATGCTAAGTTTTTGAAGTGCTGAAAATAAAGCTAGGCAAGCCCGACACCTAAGTGAAGTGTTCGGGTTGAGCACTAGCATAAGCACAAATACTGTGAGCTAGGCAGGTCCAACACCTAAGTGAAGTGTTTGGTATCGAGCACTAGTATGCAGTAAATAAATTGAAGGAAGAAATTGAACTTGAAATTAATTGTTGTTTAAAAAGCGGTCCTAGCTAGAACATGTACGTACAGATCTAGAAACGGATGAAGTCGAGTCGATAGCCACGTCACTTTTCCTACCTCCGCATCCACATCATGGCTAGAGCTTAAAGTCTTTTTGATTAGAATTGGTGTTATCGTAGTCGGTTAATTATGATTAATTGTTTTGCCAAGAAACGAGCTTTGTTAAAACCACTACTTGAAGTGTGCAGAAATTAGTGAGATCGAAAACTTGTTTGGTTGATGTTCTTGCATGTGTAGGTCACTTTTTCTACGTGGAACAGTCTAAACCAAATTGTTAGAATTGAATCTCGGTTTCGTGTCATTTGTGAATTTGAGTGTTTTCTAGTTCAGTTTGCTTGAGGACAAGCAAAAGCTTAAGTATGGGGTATTTGATGACACTCGATTTGACGTGATTATCAGCCTCATTTAAGCGACATTTCCTTGCTTGGAACGTGGTTTTAGGGGTAAAATAGCGAATATTCACTCAACTACCCTATTTCCTACCGATTTGGTTACTTTGGCCATTTTTGGGTCTATTTGATGGTTTTCTAGTGTTTTTGCGTAAGCACAGGTTTTTTGCCATCAAATAAAGTAGCCATGGACGTGTCTAAGGCATAGGAACATCAAGGAACTGAACCGGAATTGATCAAAGGAGCCAATCAAAGTCAAACCGAAAACCTGCCCATTCACACTTACACATTCGGCGAAAACAAGCTCACATCTTCGGCGAAAATAACAGTGTAAACCAACTGATGTCAAGAGAAGAACATCTTCGGCGAAAAGAGCCCAGGGTTTTCGGCGAAGATGCAAGGAAAAATCACTGGCGCCAACAGAAGGATGGTTTCGGCGAAATTAATCAATTGCTCGGACCGAAGACATTGAACAGCCGGCGGAGCCCTGAACTCAAAGCCAGTTTCGCCGAAACTATCCCTATGGTTTCGGCGAAAACATCAGCTCAGCCCGGCCCAACTAGGGTTAAGTAGTTATACTTAATCCGGCGGCCAAGAAGAAAAAGGGAACAGACGGAAACAATTCATTATTCATATTTTCTCAAATCAGACTTTTGAGAGTCAGCCGACTCTAGGGTCGATAGATAGAGTTTAGAGAGTTCGAAGATCCGTGGAGAGATCGTGACGCCATCCTTCCACATCGGAGAACTCGGAGCTTAAAGTTGAAGATCCCGGAGATTGAAGCTTCACAGATTCGTCAAATTAGGTTTTACAGTTCTTCTCTGTTCTTCCTACCTGAGATGTATTCCTTGATTGCTGTCGATTCTCTTGTATCTGATATGAGTAACTGAACTTGTAGAGCTTAGATTAGATGAACCCTAAGTGACCCAGGGCTTTAAAGCGGTCACAGATTGGCGGTAATTAGATTCGAAGTTCAATCAGTTTCTCTTTGCATGTTTGATTCGTTCTTCATTGTTCATGTTTCTTGTCTGGATTGATCCCCTAGATTAGATTCTGGTTAAGCTAAGGATAGAAGCGAACGCTCGCCTTACTTTAGAACATCGAATTGAACAATTAACCTTATAATTGGAGCGTGCCTTTCGTAGGAACCGGTTAGGGTTAATCCACTGCAAGAGTAACTCATAAATCATTAGTAATTACACCAGTTAATTAAGTCGTTGCGAGAGGCGACCGTACCCGGGCGGCTAGTTAATCTTGGTAGTTAGAACGGATAGAGCGAACGTTCGCCGGTCTTAAACCTAAGGGTAAGGAGTTATGGTGGTGTATAGAAACCGATTGAATTAGAATTGAAAACCGCTGATCTTGTGATTGTCGTTGCTCTAGTGATCTAAGGGGGATTCGAAATCTAAGTTCGTCTATCTTCCCGTTAGTCAACCGTTTTAATCTTTCTGTCTTTTGTTTTCCTTTGCTTAATAGATTAGAAGTCGTGGAACTCACACCACGCACAACGTGTTTTAACCTGAGTAATTTGCCAGCTTCTTCAAAGTAGTCGATTAGAAGAAACCTCGAGTCGAATACGATCTGCTATACGCTTTTTCTTAGCATTAGTAGTTTTTATTTGGTTGAACGTCCGAACAACGACCGGAGGTTCCACCAAATTGGGCAACGGCGCCAATTTGATGGAACCGTCGTTGTGCTGAGCTGGTTCTATCAAATAACTATCAAGCTCAAGAGCTAGGATAGATCGTATTCCACGGGCCTTCAATTGATTGGCTACTTCAGAACTAACAAATTACTCAAGGAAAACACGTTGTGCGTGGTGTGAGTTCCACGACTTCTAATTCTAAGGAATGCAGAAAAATTAAAACAAATTAAGCTAAAGCAGATTGAGAATTAGGGTTTGGAAACAAGAATGACAGACGAACTTAGACTTTGAATCCCCCTTCGTTCCCCAGAGCATTGGCAATCAACAGATCAGCGGATTTCGATTCTTATTCAATCAATTACTAAGACACCACCATAACTCCTTACCCTTAGGTTTAAGACCGGCGAACGTTCGCTCTATCCGTTCTAACTACCAAGATTAACTAGCCGCCCGGGTACGGTCGCCTCTCGCAACGACTTAATTAATTGGTGTAATTACTAGTGATTAATGAGTTACTCTTGCAGTGAATTAACCCTAACTGGTTCCTACGAAAGGCACACTCCAATTATAAGGTTAATTGTTCAATTCGATGTTCTAAAGTAAGGCGAGCGTTCGCTTCTATCCTTAGCTTAACCAGAATCTAATCTAGGTGATCAATCCAGACAAGAAACATGAACAATGAAGAACAAATCAAACATGAAAAAAGAACTGATTGAATTTCGAATCTAATCACCGCCGATCCGTGACCGCTTTAAAGCCCTGGGTCACTTAGGGTTCATCTAGTCTAAGCCCTAACGAGTTTAGCTACTCATGATCATTACAAAAGAAACAAAGACAAAGAAAGAGTTCATCATTCAAAGGAAGAACAGAAAAGGATCTGAAAAACCTAATTCTGACGACTCTGACAGACTCCGACCTTCGGTAAGTTACACTCCTAGCTCCGGTTCTCCGAGATGGAAGGGATGGCGTCACGATCTCTATCCGGCTCTTCGAACTCCAACTCTTCGCTCCAGAACTTCAGAGAAATCTGATCTCCAAAAGTTGTGTCTTTTTCGAATTATGAATTGTATCCTATATCTGTATCCTGGCCGCCGGATTAAGTATAAATACTTAACCCTAGTTGGGCCGGGCTGAGCTGTCATTTTCACCGAAACTGTAGGAGTAGTTTCGGCGAAAACTCTTGTGTAAATGACCATGATTTCTCTGCCTTGCATTTTCGGTCCGAAGAGCTTAATGGTTTCGCCGAAATCAGTCTTCACTTGGCATCAGCTTATTTGCATTGTTAATTTCGCCGAAACTGTAGGGTCATTTTCGCCGAAACTGTAAGTGTGAATGGCAGATTTTCGGTTTGACTTTGATTGGCTCCTTTGATCGATTCCGGTTCAGTTCCTCGATGTTCCTATGCCTTAGACACGTCCATGGCTACTTTATTTGACGGCAAAAACCTGTGCTTACGCAAAAATACTAGAAAACCATCAAATAGACCCGAAAAGGGCCAAGGTAACACAAATGGCACGAGATAGGGCAATTGATTGAATATTCGTTATTCTACCCTAAAACAATGTATTAAGCAAAGAAATGTCGCTTAAATGAGGCTGATAATCACGTCAAATCGAGTGTCATCAAATACCCCACACTTAAGCTTTTGCTTGTCCTCAAGCAAACTGAATAGAAACGCTCATGTTCATAAATGATAAGATAGATTAAATTAGAGCTCAATCAAACACAATGAATTATTAGACAGATCGATCCTAGAACAAGAAACCTAACATGCATACAGATCAGCCAAATTACCTGGTCTCACTAATAAACTGCACACGACAAGTAATTAGCAACCAATTATGCACGAATTTGACCTGACCGACCAGACTCCTCACACAGGATATATATAGTACAATGGGAACTCTCACTCTCTGTGTTTAAGGACGTGTTTCTGCTCTCGATCATTTTCTGTTACCGAATTCTGTCATAGGTTTGCATTTCGACCACATCTCCACCACTGTGACAACACGAATATCTAGTCAAGAAGGACTTCCCTGCTAGGACCGAAATGAAGTCTACACTACTTGGGTTTATAATGAGATGGATGATGGGAATGAATGATGATGGCTTGGTGCGGTGTAGCTTTCGACTAACTTCCCTCGAATCTAATCTATGGCTTCCTACCGTCTAACCAAACACTGGTGGAATAATGAACGCTCGTCCTATGATACCCTCAAGCAACCTAGCACTTATTCTTTTTCTTTACACGATTTTTCTTCTTTTGCTTTCTTTTGAACTTTTCTTTTGACTTCGTTCTTCCATTTTTAGGGAGAAGAATGTTTTATTTGAACTAAACTTTGAACTTTTTCTGATTTTCTTCTTTTCACTATTTTTTTTTCGAACTTTCGTTCTTTTCTTACTTTACTTTTTTTTTCTTTTTGTGCCGATTTTCTTTTAGTTGCTAGAGGGGTTTACACGTCTGGACATATTAGCTAAGACCACCTGTTTAATGGCTATAGGCAGGTTACCACAAACCGACTTCCGGTAGGTCAATCTAGAACTACAACCACAGGGGATCAATGGGGAATGAAAGAAAGGGGAAATGGCTGTAATGTATTATCGAACCGAAAGAACAGGCCAAGCTCAAGGGTCTAAACCTAGTGGATTTTATCGTTAAGGTAGGCTATCTGGCTTAGTAGCTGAATCTAGGTGCCCCTATCCTTCTAGAACTCATGTCATCGTGTGGTCTCGAGTAGTTCTCATGCAAATTCTAACTCATTCAAGTAAACAGAAAACCACTCAGAAAGAATTTAAATTGCAAGTTACGTGCAATGGATCAAAAGCTCACAGTTGGTTTGCTAGTCGGATTCGGTCATTTTCATGCAATCAAGGCTACAAACGACAAGTGTGATTTTAAAATTCTGTTCTGACCAGGCAATTTAGCATCAAAGCATACAAGTTGGTTCTCAAGTTCTAGGTTAAGCAGTCTAAGCATCATTATGAAAGGTTGAACAACAACTTAACATCAAAAATCAAGAACTGAGCCATTCTAATGCTAGAGAGACTGGAATGGAATCACGAGGCACACAAAACACAATCAAGGGCAATCAAGTTCATGCAAGGTTCTCTAGCATCCTACCCCACACTTAAATCGGACTGTGTCCTCACAGGACTAATTCTAGAGTTCAGAGTGGAATGGAAGAACCTGGACCGAGATGATTGGTGTAGGGGATGAGCACGGGTCCTCGGAGCGGAGATAATCTACCCAAGCGAAGCAAAGGGAATCTCCCAACTGCCTACAAAACAAAAACAAATGAAACATAAAAAGGAAATCGGGACAAGTGCCCCGGATCCACACAGAAAAAAGTTGGACCGAAGTCCGAAAAGAATAAATAAAAAGAAAGGATAAGGAAAAGGACACCACCTGATCATTACTGGTCAGAGGTGTCGGGGTGGGGGAAGTGGAAGTAATCGCCGAGCTGTCGCTGCCACTCCAGCTGTCGCTCATATCGCCGGTCGGCTCGGCGCATGTGTTGTTGCATAATAGTCCACCTAGCCTCTTGAGTGGCGTTGTCGGTGATACGCCACTCCTGTAGTCGCTCGTACAACTCACCAATGTCCGCGGGGTGGTGTTGCGGCTGGTGAGTATGCGCCGGAAATGGATCTGGAATGCGCGGCGGCGACTGGTGAATGTACCCTGCCTGATGGTGTGGCGAGGGTATATATTCTTGAAACTCAGGCGGCGGCTGCTGCTCTCAGCATCATCGTCGTCCTCCGACTCGACTGCAGGTTGGAGTGGAGGATCTGCTGCTACATGGGGACTGAGGTCGAGTTCTAAGTCGTACTCGACCGCCAAGTCTCCTCCAACGGTCCGAACTGGATGTCGTTGAATGTGAGGACCATATTCATGGCCGATGCCGAAGGAGAGGATGAGCTGACCGATGAAGTTGCCTCCCAAGAGTTTGCGTGGTTGCTTCTTCCTCTTGGTCCTCAGGCTGAAGATGTGAGCTAGCACCCAGCCGGGGTGGAGAGGGTAGCTCTCTCGGATGGCTCGATGAAGCATGAGCTCCTCCTTAAGGATATGGTGGCGATCCTTATCTCTGACATATAAAAGTGACCTCCGCCAAACCATATGAATAAACTTATAGAGCGGGTGAGAGAGAGACTTAACTGAGTTGTTCTTCCTGAGGCGATCGCCAGGCACGCCTGTCATGTGGCTCCAGAGGGCGTGCAATGCCTCGTCGTCATCATCCTCGCCCCAACCGAGGTGGTGATCGTGATAGTGCTCGTAGGGGATGCCCAGATGAGCGGCAAACTCATCGTAAGTGAGCTGCCTGTACACCCCACCAAGAAAGAAAGTGATCACCTTCTGGCCCCGTCTCTTCTTATGCTCGTCCAAGTCAAATGTCGCCCAGAACTCCTGGAGAGCAATGTCTGGGAACTCGGCCGCTACGGTGGTCAGCTCTAGGAGATCGGCCGGTGCTAAGGCGTCATGCACGTTCCGGTAGGAATCCTCGTCATGCTCCTGGAGCGACTCCATGGATAAAGGATGCACGTCAGCTCCCCGGATGTGCGCGATCTTCTGGAAGTTCTCAAAGTAGAAGTCCGGAAGACGGGCGATGGTGGGATGGTATCCTGCATGGCGAGGGAGTGCAGGTGGAGGACCCAGAATGGCGGGTGTGACGGGAGCGGCAGCTTCTGAGCTCGAGGCGCCATCAAGGCGTGCCTTAGTCCTGCGCTCAAAAGCGTTCCTAAAACCAGAATGAAACCAGATTAGTCGACCAAAACCTTACCCCACACTTAGTAGAGAAACTCAATTTCTCAAGGAAACGAGGGAAACTAAGTGGGGTAAGTAAAGCGGAGTAACCGGTAATCATAGACAATAGAGCACATGTCTTAAGAACAGCTATAATCAGGGAAGCGCAATCAGAGTTCAAAAAGTCAAACCGACATTTTAGAAAGTCAACACTAAGTCATATTGAACCCTAATCATGGCAAGATTATCACAACTTGGAAATTGACGGTATTATACGATTTCAAATGGCGGCACGATAATATGAACAAGAATAAACACTTATGACAGCCAAACGATCAATAACAAGTTAACGGCAAACCGACATATCTCACAAGTCAACAAAACAACGAATCAATCGTATGCATAGCAACACATGACCAAATGATATGGAAATTAAGCACGGAACTCCCTAAGCATCCTAGAACGGTTCTATAAGTTCAGTCAATCCTAGTTCACACGAAACAGTCGGCACGCAAAACGAGGTAAACCAAAAAGTCAACCGAAAGTCAACCCCGACGAAATTCAGCAATCCATATGTCAAAAGATTCGTATTGAAAAGTTATGCACTTTACCTTGAAGCCATGGAAGCAAAAACTGAACGGGTTGGGAGGAATCGGTGAAAAACGTTGAAAACTAGGTTTTCGGTGAACTGGGGCTGCAAAGCTCCGATTTGGTTGTTCTAGGGCTTGGTGGGATCGGATTGAGGAGGGGGAGTGAGCGGCGGCGGTCGGCGAGTGAAACGGCGGCGGTGGCGGTGGGTTTTAGTGGAGGGTCGGCGGTGATATTTTTAAGGAGGGGGGGGGGGGGGGGTTCGGGTGTTGTGTGAGCGAAAATGGGAGAAGGGATGAGAGAGGTTGTCCGAAAATCGGGATTTAAATGGGGAGAGTTGGGTTATTTTTTTCAAATCGGTTTCGGCGAGAATAGGGCAGTGGTTTCGCCGAAACTACAGGTTAACAAGAATTGGCTGATTTGAACTGGCGGTTTCGCCGAAAATTCAATGAATCTGATTATATTATTTTCAAAATCAAAATGAAGAAATCATGACTTTGACGAATTCTTCAAAATTAATTAAACCATCACCATCCACGTCAGCTTCTTTGACCATCTGCTCAAGCTCTTCATCTGTCACTCTCTCCCCAACGTTCATCATAACGTGCCTCAGCTGCAGTTTAATCGATGAAAACAATCTTAATTACCACATACCGAACAAGATAATTTAACATCCACAATTTTTTAACAAATTAAATAATTTTTTTCACCATTTCTCGATACTTGCTTTAATTCTCAATCCCGATATTGCTGTAATAAATGGTTTACCTCATTAGGAGAAATGAAGCCATCTTGATCCTTGTCAAAAACTGTGAAAGCATCTCTCAGTACTTGGCTAGCTTCATTCTCCTTAACCTTACTAGCCATGAGACTCAGAAACTCCCCAAATCCAACGCTGCCTCTCCCATCAATGTCCACTTCACTTATCATGTCCTTTAGCTCTCCCTCCGTTGGATGAAGCCCTAACGATCTGAGCGCTGTCCCAAGTTCTTGGATTGTGATTTGACCTATAGTTCACAAGAGATTATATTGTTGGTATAGCAATTCAAGTACCATATTAACAAATCGAGGAAAATTTGCGTAGCTGAAAAAGAGTTCACCAACCATACTAGTACAGTAGTGCAAAGAATGAAATAAAAAACGTAAAAACACAAGTGAGAAACAATGTAGAGAGGAAGTATGCAAGCAAGATGTTAAGCAATACGAAAGAAGAGTGATATATATGACACAGATAAATAGTGTTTTCAAAACCATATTAGTAAAGAGCGGTTTGACCAATTGGACACTGAGCCTCTCACCCAAACGGTACGATATAATGACAATTCAACTACTTTTTATAACGATTTAAGCGGTTGAGCCACATACTGTCAGCTAACCTCACCGGTTCAAGGTGTCGGTGTTTTGGAAACACTACATATAAACCTAAATAAATCAAAATCTCACCCTATTTAAGCAAAAAAAATCAAAATCAAAATCAAAATCTAACCCGGCTCATGCACACATATAGGCTCAACCTAATCGATAATTTGAATCGAGTAAAAGTCAATATTTGAAAACTAGCATAATCTTAAGATCTCAAAAACTCGCAAATCATCCTTGATGAGTTGTCTATTTTTTTCAGTTTCAGTTCCACCTACCTATCATTTTTCTATCTGGGTTTGTGGAGACAATGATTTCTAAGAATCAACAGTTTTTCGACCGTTAATCAGTTAAAAACAGTTCAGCAACTATACTAGTACAAAGATAGAACAATACGTAATAAGAAGACATATGCAAGACAGATAAGTCTAGCGCTGTCAAATTCTCAATCGACTGATTAGGTACACAATCTAGGACCCAACCCGACTCAACCTGATCAATAATTTGAACTAAAAGTCAATATTTGAAAAAATAACCTAATCTCAAGGTCGATCGCAAGAACTTTTTCTTCTATTTTAGCTACGCCTACTTATCCATTTCGGATCCCGGCTATCGCTCTCTGGATGGTTCATTTTGAACATTCATACATAAAACTTGCAAACTAAGTGAATTGTGATCAAATTAACTCGTAATTTAATAAATTATTGACATGATGAACCCCCAACTCAATGAATCTGTAACCCATGACCTACTAATCTACCATGTGACTCGTCCAACTCACTCATTTCAGTCCTTATATAAATATAGTAAGTAAGTAGTAACACTCAACTCTTCTTACAACGAAGAAACAAACATAGATCAAACCTCTTTTCTCGCAACGAATCAACAGTTTTCTAAACCATAAATCACGAATCAACCAAGAACACGTATAACATACCATCTCCATCCTTGTCCAACAAGAAGAATGCTTCCTCGAACTCAAGAATCTGATCTTCCCTCAACACTTCTCCTGGTAAAACCTCCATAATCTCCGGAGAGAAAACATATGAACATGAAAAAAAGATTTGAAGAAGAAAGTAATTTAAAAGATGTGATGTGCGTAGCTTAATATCTCTGTTTTCTCGATTTTTTTCTGGTGCGGATAGCCAAATTTATCTGCATCCAGCCCTTCATTTTATTTGCATAATTTTAATGGTAAGAGATTTAGGTTTAGTTTTTTCCATCCTCTTTCCTTTATGAGCAATAAACTTATTCATCTCTCTCTGACCAAAACTCACTCGTCGGAGCCACCTCCGCCTCCTCTTCTTCATTCCCAAATCCGCACCAGAAAAAAACACTACTACATCATAGACTCAAACTCTAAATCGTATCCAAAACTCTAACATTTAACGATAAGTACAAATTAAACAATCATAAACTCCAAAAATAAATTCGAAACCCCTATCATTGTATCCTAACCCCTAAATAATACCAAAGCCCTCAAACTCCAAAGTTCAAACACCAATATGACAGTACTTTAGTGTGATAAGGTAAAATAAATCATATTTAGTATCACTTTATTTTTATTAATTTGGAAACCAATTTATCATCATTTTTTTTTGATGAATTGAATAATTTTATTCATCAAAATCGAAGAATACCGGAACCAAGTTCAGAAACTACATCAACAATCAAGCTATCAAAGCAAAAGCAATAGCTAACTATAAACTAATATCTATGCTATTTAACTTTAAATGACCTACCATATACAATCTGATTTCACTCTATATATATCTCTTAGCCTCCTCCACTCCTTCGCTTCCATGGCCTCCAAAAATTTTGTTGCTATCTCTCTCTCCAAAGCCTTGAAATCACTATTCTCCATAACAGTTGCCTCAGCTTGCCTATTCTGCCATTACCCCAGCAGCTAACTTTTTCTACCATTTCCATAAAAGAACAGTCAATGAGATCCGGGAAGAAATGATCCATAATCTGATTTGCATACATGCATCCGCTAAACAGATGTTCCCTGCTCTCATTCTCCTCTTCACATAATGCACAACAAATATCAACCAAAGGATCCCATTTCAAGATTTTATCCCTGGTATTGATTCTGTCAGAAACAACCAGCCACACTGTAAACGAGTGCCTAGGGATATTAAACCTCTGCCAAACACTTCTATACCACCCAACTTCCGTCACTCTTGGCCTAATCGTATTCCACACTCTACTTACTTGGAATCTTGACATATAGCAGCCATCCCAAATGAGATCTCCATCAGCATCAGCAGTCAAGTGATCATGAGCCAAGCTCCTCAGTTTCAGGATTCTCCTCCAATGCCAAGACCCTGCATTTAAATCCACCTTGCCACAAACTTTTACGTTTAAGCCTATAATAATATATCGACGCTACCCAAATCGAACCAGATCTCATCAAAATCAACCAAATATGTCTTATGACATTCGCAATATTCAAACTCTCCATATCCTTTATGATAAGGATACCGAACAATATTCTGTCAAACAGAAAATATTCTTTAAATATTTTCAGTTATCTGTACTTCTCTTGTAACCAATTATGTTGTACACAACTCTATTAAAGGAAGCTTAGATCATCAATAATACACACGTTTTCATCCTCTTCATGGTATCAGAGCCTCTCTAAACTCTTGCGAGTATTCTTCCTTGATCCTAAGCTCCTTTTCTTCACCATCACTACACCTACTGCTGCAGCCCCTCCAACCTATTATCCCCTCCTTCCAATCCCCAAATCACTATCAAATTGACCCCCACAAACTACCTGCTCTGGAAGGTACAATTGGAACCATTGTTGCATTGCCACGGTTTGATGAATCATGTCACTGAAGTCTCCGTTGCACCTCCCACCACTCTGAATGGCGAGCCAAATGCGGCATACACCACCTGGTTCTCTCGAGATCAACTCGTCTTGTCTTGGATCACCTGTCTATTTTCCGAGGCTGTTTTTGCCTCAATTGATTGGTAAGCACACATCCTTTGAAGCTTGGAGTCGTCTTTCTCGTATTTACGCATCTGGATCGAAAGTTAAGATACGACAGTTGAAATTATCACTATACAAACTCACCCGGAATGGTGAATCTGTAAGCAATTATTTGCAGAGAGCCAAAACAATCGCTGACCAGCTTGGAGCTCTCGGGGAACCCGTCTCGGATGATGACCTGGTTAGCCACATCATCCATGGCTTGGACGACGTCTTCCGTCCTTTCGCTCGTTCGATGGAGTCGAGGCATGAGCACCTGAGCTATGACGATCTTCATAGCCTGCTATTGAGTGAGGAGTTGCAGCTGAAGCGTCAAAATCGACGTTCTTCCTCTGATCTGACGGCCACCGCCTTCTATGCTCATGGATCTGCAGCTCGGGGTGAAAGAGGAGGACGTGCAGGGAGATACTTCCGAGGAGGCAGAGGCGGCCGCTACACTCAAGACGGCCAACCTAATTTTATGTCTTCTAACATGGGCTACCAGGCCAATATGTTTTTCTCTAATAACAATGCAGGAATCTTGGGAAAAGCCCCTTCTGGATCAGCTGATGTACTTGTCACAATTGTGGAGGAAGTGGCCACATAAAGCCTAACTGTCCAAGCCCAATCTACAATAGCCTCCAACCAGCAATCTAGCCTCCTCCCCATTACAGAACCACAACTCTCAGGATTGGGTGATGGATTCAGGCACCTGTCATCATTTGACATCTGATCTCGCCAACATTGCCTCTCATACTGAGTACAACAGCACCGACGAAGTTACTTTTGGCAATGGTAAAACTCTTCCAATCCATCACTCTGGTCAATCTAAAATTTTATTGTCCCAAATTCCTCTTATTCTTAAAAATATTCTTCATGTCAAATCTGCTCCGTATAATTTATTATCTGTTAGTGCTCTTACCAAAGCTAATTCAATATCTATTGAATTTTCTGACTCGTCTTTTGTTATCAAGGATCGGCTCTCCAGAATGAAATCTATCGAGGTCAAGCCAAGGATGGTCTCTATTCCCTTCCCCTCCATGTCGTCCATCGCATCATTCCACAAGCATTCCTCGCCTCTCTTCAAACTTGGCATCAACGTCTTGGTCATGCAAACTTGCGTGCCGTCAAACAAGCCTTATCTCATCATTCAATAAAAGTTCTAGACTCTTCCAATAATAGTTTATGTCATGGTTGCTCGGTTAGCAAAATTCATAAACTTCCCTTCCCCACTTCTCAATTTCAAGCTTCAAGTCCTTTAGAACTTATATGTAGTGACCTTTGGGGGCCTGCTCCAGTTTCTTCATTTGATAATCAAAATTATTATGTTCTCTTCTATGATCACTATAGCAAATTCTCGTGGATTTATTTCGTTCAATATAAATCTCAACTCATGAGTGTCTTTATTCAATTCCATCAATTAGCAGAGAAATTCTTTGGCCTCCCCATCAAAAGTTTCCAATCAGATTGGGGCGGCGAATATCAACCACTGACATCTTATCTTGCAGATCATGGCATAGTCCAACGAATATCTTGTTCGTACACTCCGGAGCAGAATGGTTGCGCTGAGCGCAAACATAGACACATCGTCCAAAATGGTCTATTTTTGCTACATCATGCCAATGTTCCACTTAAATATTGGCCGTTAGCTTTTGATACTGCCACATATTTAATAAATCGTACCCCAACTCCTCTTCTTGATAATATGTCTCCTTTCTATGTGTTTTTCCAAAAATCACCAAATCTTATAGATTTGCGAGTTTTTGGGTGTTTATGTTACCCTTGGCTCCGCCCTCTTACATCAAATAAATTACAACCTCGTTCTCATCCTTGTGTTTTTCTTGGTTACAGCAAAACTCATAAAGGTTGTCGGTGTTTGAATATAACTACTGGTCAAATTTATATTAGCCGACATGTTATATTTGACGAAACCAATTTTCCTTTCACAGGTCAGATGTCAAAGGTTGTGTCACAAATGAATCCAGAGCCCAATCAGGAAGCCCATACACCCATCACATTACCCACCATACATCATCAACCCATCATCAACAATATAATCCCAAACCATCCTCCTACTGCTGACAACACCATCCCAAACCCCTCTCCCACTGCTGACAGTATTCCCATCCAATCCAACACTTCACAAAACACCAGATCCGACCAGCACCCTCGCCGAACCAATCAGAACCTCCAGCCCGTCGTCACCCCATGGTAACCCAAACCCAGACTGGATCGCTTAAACCTAAAGCTTTTACCGCCGCTATTACCCCAAACACTGTAAATCAAGCTCTCAAAGATCCAGAATGGAGGCAAGCAATGGGGGAAGAAATCTCGGCCTTAATCAGAAATCAAACCTGGGAACTTGTTCCAGCTCCTGATTCAGCGAACATCATCACCAGCAAATGGATATATCATATCAAATACAAGCCCGACGGGTCGATAGAGCGGCATAAGGCAAGACTTGTGGCTCGTGGATTTCAGCAGCAGCATGGCATCGATTATACAGAAACTTACAGCCCTGTGCTCAAACCTGCAACCCTGCTGTTAATTCTCTCTATAGCCGTCTCCAATTCATGGTCTCTGCAATAGCTCGACATCTCCAATGCGTTTCTCCATGGCACACTTACGGGAGAAATTTACATGGCTCAGCCACAGGGATTCACTGATTTAGAACGACCCCATCATGTTTGTCATTTACGAAAGTCAATTTACGGCCTAAAGCAAGCTCCACGCGCTTGGTACTCTTGTTTGTCAGCTGCTCTCATAGCTTGGGGTTTCAAGGCTTCGAAGACCGACTCCTCTTTATTCATCTACACGAATGATGGGGTGCGGCTCTATTTACTAGTTTACATTGACGATATAATTATTACCGGGTCTTCACAGCCGATGCTCTCCAAGCTATTTCAATTCCTTGAGTCAAAATTTGCCTTGCGTGATCTTGGAAATCTATCATACTTCCTAGGCGTCGAAGTCACTCCTACTTCTTCAGGCCTTCATCTTTCGCAGCGGAAGTACATAATTGATTTGTTAAATAAGACAAATATGGCGGAGGCCAACATCATATCCACTCCATGTACTCTAGATAATATTCATCACTCAGGTACAACTATCTCTGCTCCCTTCAGTGACCCATCTCTCTACATGCAGGTAGTGGGAACTTTGCAATATCTTCATTTCACACGTCCAGATGTTTCATTTGCCGTCAACCACGTCTCTCAATATATGCATAAGCCTCTAGACGATCATTGGATAGCAGTGAAACGCATTTTGCGATACTTGAGAGGGACGATGGACTACGGATTGCTTATCTCCAGCCACTCCTCTCATTCTATAACTGGCTACTCAGATGCATCTTGGGCATCTAGCCCACGAGATCGGAAGTTCGTCACTGGATATGCTGTATTTCATGGGCCTAATCTCATCTCATGGTCAACTCGGAAGCAACGCTCTATCGCGAGATCGAGTACAGAAGCGGAATACAAAGCTCTAGCTACAGTTGCCTCGGAAGTGGTATGGTTACAATCCTTATTGCGCGAGTTGAGTATCCCTCTTCATCAGTCCCCAACCTTATGGTGTGACAATCTAGGAGCTACGTACCTGAGTCATAATCCAGTGTTTCACGACAGGTCTAAACATATGGAGATCGAATTTCATTTCGTTCGGGATCGGGCACTGAATAAGCAACTACTAGTCAAGTATCTACATGCACAAAGACAAGTTGCTGATGTTTTGACCAAGCCACTCACCTGCCATGCCTTCAAAAATTTCTGCTCCAAGCTTCACGTTCTCCCTGTTCAGCTTGCGGGGGAATGATAAGGATATCGAACAATATTCTGTCAAACAGAAAATATTCTGTAAATATTTTCAGTTATCTGTACTTCTCTTGTAACCAATTCTGTTGTACACAACTCTATTAAAGGAAGCTTAGATCATCAATAATACACATGTTTTCATCCTCTTCACTTTATACCAACACCACTTTCTTCTTTAGGTACAACCACCAGCTTCTAGACTACCTTTGCTCGTTCCCCCTCATTTTCCCCCCAAAGAAACTAGTTACAGATTGTCTCCACCTCCTTGATGATGCTAGATGGTAATATAAACGCCGCCATCCAATATTGGAGAACCCCCTGAACTATAGAGTTAATCAGCTGGACCCGTCCTGAATAGGATAGTTTCTTAGCCTTCCGGTCAGTAATTCGAGAGGTAATCTTATCTATCAACAACCTACAGTCACAACGCCTAAGATTTCCAGAGGTCATTGGAACTCCTAAGTACCTGAAAGGCAAATCTCCTCTCGCAAATCCAGAGCTCTTAACAATACTATCAGCACAGACATCATTAAGCCCTGCCACATAAATCAAGCATTTATCTGGATTGAACTGCAGACCTGTGATACTTCTAAAATCCTCCAGAGCATCAGTAACGACCTTCACTGCTTCACAGTTAGCTTTTGTGAACACCAACAAGTCGTCAGTAAAACTCAAATGAGTAAGGCAGACCCCTTTACATTGAGGATGCAATTGGTATCATTTTTTAAAGTGGAAAAAAAAAGATGATTTCAATTTTTTTTGTTTTCTGATTTTGACAGGCAAAAAATCTGGAGCTATTAAAACAGCCCACATTCAAATGCAATCTCTGACATTTTTAGATTGTTTTTATTCTCTGTTATAATCTGAACGGGATATATGAATTGTACCATTTCATATTCTCTGCACCCTCCTAACATATTTATATTTCTATCAATCAGTCCAATTAATTTCTTAATATTACTCTCACCTACTATTACTCTTAATTTCTATCTATAACTAATAGAATAATAGAAAATTTAGCCAACAAGAAAATGACTCTCTATTATTCCCGTCACATTGGTATCATTTTTTAAAGTGGAAAAAAAAAGATGATTTCAAATTTTTTTTGTTTTATGATTTTGACAGGCAAAAAATCTGGAGCTATTAAAACAGCCCACATTCAAATGCAATCTCTGACTTTTTTAGATTGTTTTTATTCTCTGTTATAATCTGAACGGGATATATGAATTGTACCATTTCATATTCTCTGCACCCTCCTGCCATATTTATATTTCTATCAATCAGTCCAATTAATTTCTTAATATTACTCTCACCTACTATTACTCTTAATTTCTATCTATAACTAATAGAATAATAGAAAATTTAGCCAACAAGAAAATGACTCTCTATTATTCCTGTCACATTGAAACGAGCATATCTCATTTCCGATTTCCGAACGAATTTGAGGGCCCATAAAATGTGGATTGAAAATTATCTTTCCAACTCAACCTTGCATGAATCGGAGTTCTGTAGAGAAAGTTATGACTGACATACTAAACCTGGGTAGAATACGAATCCTTCTAGAACAAGGTTACTTGACTTGGGATTAATCTACAAATCTATATAAGCATTTTAGATTTTTTCCAATTGCCACCTAGGATTCTCCATGCTTCTCCTTAATTGTAGGAAGGTAGCCAATCAATGAATTTTAATTTTTTTTTTATTTTGAATAAAATGTTTTATTTATTATACAAGTGATAAATTTTAAGCAACTATGAGACTCGAACCCACAACCTCAAGGATCAAAGTATCGTGATTTACCAACTAAGCTACACAAATTAACTTATAATTATATTGAAACATTAAAACATATTGCTTCTCTACATTTTGTTATACAAATTGAAGCACATTTCACCCTTAATGATTTGCAAATTCATTGATTTTATTATGATAACCAACAATTTATTGTAGAAATATACTAACAAGTTAAATAAAGATTAGAGTGAAAAAAATGGTAATAATTCATTCATATAATTTATTGACATATGATGATGCTTTTGTTTAAAATCGGGCTCTATATTGATATTTAATTTAGTGGGGACTAAAATGAAATAATTTTTTTTTTTTGCCACATATAATATCTCACATCTCTACAACAAGGTTTACATTCTTCTACATTATCGTTGCTATTCGAACTCCTTTATGTTCATAGGGTTAGGAATTCTTTCATTTAAATCATAATAATTCAGAAAATTTATGTAAGAAAAATTTATGTATAACAATCATTTACAACTATTACATACGACTTATGTAACCAAAATATTTCATACGTAAAATATAAAATTATACTTGTTACGTAAGACAAATTACCGTTACGTAAGACATACGTAACAATAATTTGCAACTTTTACGTACGTAAACTTTACGTAACATTCATTTACAACTATTACGTAAGATAAGTATTTGTTGCGTAAGACTTACGTAACCACAATTATTTCTTACGTAAGATATAAAATTACACTTGTTATGTAAGACATACTGCTGTTTCGTAAGCCTTACGTAACAGGAATTTACAATTGTTACGTAAGACAAGTTGTCGTTACGTAAGCCTGACGTAACAATCATTTATAACTGTTACGTAAGACAAGCTGTCATTACGTAAGGCTTACGTAACAATCTTTTGCAACTGTTACGTAAGATAAGCATCTGTTACGTAAGACTTACGTAACCACAGTTATTTCTTACGTAAATATAAAATTAAGCTTATTACGTAAGACAAACTGTCGTTACGTAAGCTTTACGTAACATGAATTTATAATTGTTACGTAAGATAAGCATCTGTTGCGTAAGGCTTACGTAACGATAGTTATTTCTTACATAAATATAAAATTAAGCTTATTTCGCAAGACAAACTGTCGTTACGTAAGCCTTACGTAACAGGAATTTACAACTGTTACGTAAGACAAGCTGGCGTTACGTAAGACTTACGTAACAATCATTTACAACTGTTACGTAAGATAAGCATCTGCTACGTAAGACTTACGTAACCACAGTTATTTCTTATATAAATATAAAATTAAGCTTGTTACATAAGATAAATTATCGTTAAGTAAGCCTTAAATAACATTCATTTACAACTGTTGCGTAAGACAAGTTGTCACTTATGTAATTACAATTATAAATATAAATTAAGTTTGTCGGAGGAAACTGTCCTGCATGTAATCCGTGATTGCCCACTTGCTTCTCAGGTTTGGGATTTGATCGGAGCTGGTTGGCCAGTTGGTTTCCATAGTGAGTTGGTAATGGAGAGGTGGCTCCGGGATGCTTTGGAAAGTGATCAAGCGCTGGAAATCGGTATCTTATGCTGGTATTTGTGGAAGGATCGGAACGACTGGATTTTTAATGGGAATGTTCAATCGGCAGAGGCTATTGCGTCGAAGACCTCGGCGTGGAATGGTGTTGTTAAATCTGTGTTGCGTGATAATTGCAGTTCGACCAACTCAAGGCCAGCTAAGACCCGGATCGATGTTGCCTGGGAACGGGGGCCACCAGATTGGATGGTCTTGAATACAAACGGCTCAGTCCGACCATTCTAATAGAAGTGCGGCTTCTAGGGTCTGCTTAGGGACGAGTTTGGACACTGTTCTCTTGCATTCACAGTCAATCTTGGGCACTGCTCAATAACGAGAGCTGAAATTCGGGGTGTGCTTGTGGGTCTCGAATTGGCTTGGGAGCCGGGGTTCCGCAAAGTGTTGGTTCGTTCAGATTCTAAGGCAGTCGTTGCCCTATTGGAGGATAAGGTTGAGTCGTCTCACCAACATGCAGGTGAGATCTTCTTGTTCAAAAGGCTGTTGTTACGCGATTGGGATGTCAGGATCACTCATACCTATATAGAAGGTAACAAAGCTGCAGATTACTTAGCTGAGCTTGGGCATGGGCGTTCGTCTTGAACATATTTAATTTCTCCGTCTGATTGTAATCTTGGCTATTTTCTCCACCATGACTGTATGGATATTTCTTCACTCAGAGATGTTCTAGTTATCTAAGGCGCTCTTGCGCCATTTTCCAAAAAAAAAAGCGTGTCCTCAACTTTTATTTTCACATATTAATTTTTTTTTGGGAAATTTTTTCACATAGTTTAAACGTATTCCTGCTTAACTGTCAAATTTCGCCGCAATTATACATTCCGTCGGAATCGGATTCAAGTAGGATTCTCAACAAATCTTGATTGTAATTCCTTGTTTTCCTGCGAAAAAACCTTTGTGGAATTGGAAATTAACTTCGTATGAATTGACGAAAATATCCTGTCCTGACCTCCGTTCTTATCCCTTCCTATCTTCATCCTTCTTCCATTCTGACTCTTCTCTTTCCTGCTTACTGACTTCTCATTCAGATTGGTGACTTCAACACAAAAAATCGGTGACTTCTTCTTCTCTTCCCCTAATATTTTAGTCAATTCTAACCCTCCTTCTTCCTTTTTTCGTCGTATAAACACATCTCCTGTCGATCCAGACAAACGACAAGATTCGACGTTCATCGCCGCTCCTTCCACGTCCAGGTCTTCAGTCCAAGCCGACCGTCGTCCTTCGTTACGATCAGTTCCTCTGAATACCTCAATCGAAAAATCCAAATCTTCCTTATCAAAAAAACAGATCTGCTAATAGAGAATGGGATCGAAGATACCTAACCCTAATTTGAATCTGAAAACAAATAGAAGAAGCAGTAGTGAAGAAAGATTCATGAGTCTGGAAGCTTTACAAGCATATGAATCTGAAATCACCTAACAAAATATGAAAAATAGATAGTATGATGTAGCAAAAGAAGAATAGGAGCCTACCTCCACTTACAGTAATCTTAATCCTAATTCCTTGTAACATCCAACCTTTTCTGACAAGATATTGTCCGCTTTGGGTCATCTCCCTCACGATTTGTTTTTGGGTGTAGGTGGGATTCGACCCATGACCTCCTCCCTCAAGATCAAGCTCCCACCACTACGCCCAAAACGCGTCATGTCAGTTAAGGTTGAACTATTCCACATAGCCCATGGATCTTCCACGTGCTTTGTCGATGTGGGATTTGCCTAGGATGTCACATACACCCCCCCTCAGGAACTCAACGTCCTCGTTGAGGTTTGCCCCACCAGTCGTACAAGAGGGACAGGGAGAGGTTCTGATACCACTTGTAACATCCAAACTTTTCTGACAAGATATTGTCCGCTTTAGGCCTCCCCCTCGCGGATTTGTTTTTGGGCGTTGGTGGAATTCGAACCCATGACCTCCTCCTCTCAAGATCAAACCCCCACCACTACGCCCCAAAATTAGATAGAAAGAAGCAGTAGAGATGACGAAGAGATGAAGAGGCACCAGGGATGAACTCATGTATGGTGGAGCAAAAGAAGAAGAAGAGGGTTACTTACTTCCTGCGATTCATGGACGACGAGACCCTTAGGGTCACCGGCTTCTTGCAATCGTCGGCTTCTTCGACGGGAACGAGTGGAGTCACCGGCTTCTTCGAAGGTGAAGGGCTCAGATGGGCTTTGTTGAAGAAGAAGGTCGTGGTTTGTGAAATGGGTAATTTTGGACATCCACAAAAATTCGAAACGGAATCAGTGATTCCGCTCAGTTTCGGAAGGAATTATGAAACCGGATTTGGGATGAATTTAGGCCCAAAACGAAATTTAATTCCGCCGCAATTGGGCTGCTGAAATAGACAGGAAAACATGAATTTGGCTATTTCCGCCACAATGGGCTATTTCCAGCAGCAAAATCCGGCTAGGAAAACGTAGTCGTAGACCTAGTCAATTTAAGCCTTTTGAATTCCAGTCATGAGGTCAAAAAGTCACAAAATGGTATCCTAGTTTAAAGGGCAAATTGGCCAACAAAATGACCTTTTTCTCATCATATTTGTAATTCTTTCGTATGGATCTGTTTTTTGGCATGAATTTGAGTGATGGGTTTGAGCAATTTTATCGTATTTTTAAAGACAAAAATAAATTTGTAGCCAAATTTTTTTTGAGAATGTTAAGCATAGCCAAAACTATCCATAAACTCAAAAATGACATTGTTTTTTTTTTTCGTTAACTTTTCCGTCCAAGTTGACAACAATTTAACCCCTATAATGATGTGTCAGCTTATGTGTCCAACTTTTGCCACATAATTATTTTTTTCTAATTAAAAATTATTCAAAAAAAATCTATTTCCCTAAACCTTTCTTCTTCCTCTGTTGACCTTTTCTTCCCTACGATTTCGCTGCCACGCCACCACCAATATCCCGGGTCATTGAATTAAAGAGTCTCGTAAGTTTCAGCGCATAACGCGCCGGTCACCTATGGTCACATCCAAATTCCGTCCAACTTCCATCCAATTTTTTCGTTCAATGCTGACGTCGAAACAAGAACGTGTGTTCTGAAATTATACTTCTTCAAAAGTGTGTCTTACAATGAACCCGACAGCTTCTTTATATAGGTGAGGGTGGAGAACAGGCTCTCCAATTCCTCCTATGACTCTAATTCCAAGAAAGAATAAAATACTAAAAAGGGAAAATAAAGAGTCCCAATTACTCCACTAAAAAGGACTTAAGCTAATCCTATTACTACAAGGAAGGAAAATCTCCTAAATAAGACTTCTTCCTAAACAATGACTCTAAACTTGACTGCCAAGTTCCTAAAAAAACAGCTAAGTGATTGGATGGTGGTGGGTGGGTTCAAGAGCCACGACAACGGAAGATGGTGGTGGCGGAGTGTGAGGGCAAGCGACAAAGTCGGTGGGAGAAAGAATAATTTTTTTTTTTTTTTTTTACATTTTCAAATTTTAATTTTGTTCTATATTGATTAATTAATTTTTAAATTTAAATAATGACATAGCATCTTGTTGACCGGTCAAGTGAATGTCACGTCAGTTCCGTTTGCGCTATCACTAACAGTGTTAAAATTTTAACGGATGTCTTTTACATTTGTCGTAAAAAATACAAATTTGGTCTAAAAAGTGCGACACGAATAATTTTGGTTATGTTTGACATTCACAGAATAATACAAATTCTAGGACGTACTCCAGAGGAAAGACTAGCAAGTTGGAAGATGGGAGGTTAGATGAGATTTATTTCTTCTGTAAACTTTGCATTGCATGGTTGTAATGCAAGCTTGCCCTACCAAAAATACCAACTACTGGAAAATGCAGAAACATTTATATCATGGCATTTTCACTGCGTTTGTCAGTGAGGTTGTTTGGAAATTTAATTCCCAGTAGGTATTCCACCAATCAATTTTGAATGTAGAGTAAATTATGCTGATTGGACACTAAAATCACCGGATTGTTTGAGATTCATTTGATGTTTAGTTTAGAAAAATTATGTTTGTGACTCGGCTGGATGACTTTTTCATCAAACCTTGATCGTATTTCTTCTCTTTTATTATCAATAGCAACACATCAAAGTGATAATAGTGCTCACTAGTCACAACATTTTGTTGACGACTACTTCGACCTTCATAATATGGAACATCAAGACCTGGAACAATGATAATACATGCGTCTCTTCAATCCCTGCATCTATATGTCCATGAATTTCTTCTTCTTCTTCTAGTGAAAGACAATCTGTTTCTTGTACTTTTTTTGGAAAGAAGGAATTAGCCCTTTTTTGTTTGTTCTTTATATTCACTAATTGCAAAAGATAAACATGTAACCACTAAAAGTATATTTGCACACTCCATTGAATTATAAAATTTAGTAAATCGATAATAATAGTTGTTCGCGGGTTAGGTCAATAAAATTATACAATCAAGTAATAATATTGATATACAGATTATAGTGAATGGATAAAATAAAAAGAAGTAGCGTAAAAAGTAAGTTTACCTTTGGAATTGGAAGTGTCGTTCATTTTTGAGAAACTTGAGTTGTTGAGAGAGGATTTAGATTGGTTTTAATATTAGTTATTAATCGAGCCAGACATATGCATTCAAATTGTAAAGATACTATAACATATTACAACAACAATCATCATTATATATATGACCAAATTAAAATGTTATTATGTCTAATCATCTAATTATAAAATTATAGGGAGTGAGTCGTGTAAAGAAAAAGAATGGTATGAAGATTTGAAAAAATATTGTAAAACAGTCCCAAGGCTTTATATGCTACAACGTATTTACATACATGAGCTCTAGTCTTGATAGCAGAGTTAAGGTTGAGCTGCCTCAAGTTATTCCTCCAGTGATTATAAGCTAGTTGGTTAACGTTATTTGCTCGATTTTGATTAATATTTTGAACTTGTTCCTCTTCGGCTGCGAGCCCCAATTTTAGGTTCAAATTTATTGGTCTCATCTTATTTTTGCTGACTGGAAACTTCAGTACTACAAATTTAGAGGAATATTAATCAAGCAAGGCAAGATTATTATAATATAATTACATAGAGCTAAACTTGTTCAATACTGAAAACTTGTTCATCGAAAACTGGTTACCCACCCAAAACTCGGTTTATTTGGGTATGGAAAACCTGGATAAAGTTGATGGGAACGGGTGAAACTCAGTACACGATTCGAACGAGTAATGAGTGGGAATGGTTAAAGGTATTAGCCTCGTACCCGGGCCCAATAGATACCCGTCACTAAACGATACTGCTTTGTAGGGGATATATATACGTTTAGCTCACTATAACGCTTGTTGTTTTTCCATTGTCCTCGTTTGTTAAGGTTTGGGAAGTCATGACACTTGATATTGGATGATGTTGGTATTAACATATATATCGACCATGGATCATAGGAGGCATAAACATTTTTTTGTTTGTTTGTGCCTCCTACAATCCATAATCGATATATTAGGAGGCACAAAAAAATGTTTGTGCGTCTTACAATTCATGATCAATATGTTAATACCAACATCATCCAAAATCAATAACTTTTTTATGAAGACCTTATAAAAAATTTAGTGGGTATGCAGAGGAGACTGGTCCATAATCATTCGACATTCATAATTTCATTTTCTAATTTTGTAAGCTATACTCTAGTGGAATTTGGGGATTACTTGATTAAACAAGTTTACTCGTTACTCGGTAATGGGTGGAGGTGATTTAAATTTCTCACTCGTTAAGCTTCACGAGATAGATACAAATTAATAATAATGATTTACTAAATGAACGAGGATTTGATACTGTGTACCCGTTCTGTGGACACCCATTGCTAAGAATAATACATGTATAAGTTTTTATATCATTACCATGAAAGCAAAAAAGGGACCAACTAAAATAAAAAATATAATAAATGTAGTAACGGAAAAAAGTGGAATACATGTCAACATATTAATTACTTTCATATCTACTATCGAATAAAAGTATGGTAATTGGCTCAAATATAAAATCAAAGATATGTGTTATTAGAATACATAAATGACGGGTTGAGATCAGGCTCCAACCTTTCTAAGGGTTGGAAGCCTTCCAACCTTTTTTCAGCCATTAGATCACACTTTGACCCTTTGACCAATCCAATGGTCTAGATTGTTAGGGGTATTTAGGACTTTACACATACTATTTAATTTTTATATTTAGATTTAAATATATTAATATTTTTAGTGATAGCCGGAGAATCTCCGGCGACTTTTCCGGCGAGACTCCGGCGATTTTTTTTTTTTTTTTGCTTTCAAATTTTTTTCAAAAAAACTTATTAACACCTTTTTTATTCTAACTAGTTAACAATGTTTTTTTAACTGATAACTAGTTAACAATGTTTTTTATTAGATAACTACATAACACTTTTTTTCTAAATTAGTTAACTAGATTACACTTTTTAAAAAATTAGTTAACTACTTAACATCTTTTTTGCTGTTAACTAGTTAACGGTGT
The DNA here is from genome assembly GCA_034768395.1 of Linum lewisii. Taxonomy (NCBI): domain Eukaryota; kingdom Viridiplantae; phylum Streptophyta; class Magnoliopsida; order Malpighiales; family Linaceae; genus Linum; species Linum lewisii. The sequence continues at coordinate 6,395,718 of CM068300.1, forward strand.
TTTTTAACTGATAACTAGTTAATTTTTTGTTTGATAACTTGTTACCAGATTTTAACCTGATAACTAGTTAATAATATTTTTTATTGATAACTAGTTAACATGGTTTTTAAACTAATAACTAGTTAACAATATTTTTTTAGTTAACTAGATAACATCTTTTTTAAAATTAGTTAACTAGTAAACACCTTTATTTTGCTGTTAACTAGTTAACAGTGTTTTTTTAAATGATAACTAGTTAACATCATGATTTAGATAACTAGTTAACAAGATTTTTAGTTGATAACTAGTTATTAAAATTAGTTAATTTATCGAGTTAACTAGTTAACATCATAACTAGATAACTAACAAGATTTTTAGTTGATAACTAGTTATCAAAATTAGTTAATTAGATAACTTATCGAGTTAACTAGTTAACATCATAATTAAGATTTAAGCTGATAACTAGTTAACATGGTTTTTAACTGATAACAAGTTAACAACGTTTTTTGTTTGATAACTTGTTACCAAATTTTAACCTGATAACTAGTTAACAATGTTTTTATTGATAATTAGATAACACCTTTTTTAAAATTAGTTAACTAGATAACACGTTTTCTAAAATTAGTTAACTAGTTAACACATTTTTTAAAATTAGTTAACTAGTTAACACATTTTTTGTTGTTAACTAGCTAACAATGTTATCAAGTTGTTAACTAGTTATCATGATTCACCGTCGGCTACCATGGCGGCAGTCATACACGACGTGTACCCCATTTTGAGTTATTTCGATTTAAATCATGGTTGAATCGATGGTTTTAATTTTGTTCGGTTTGGTTTTGGGTTAACCACCACCCACTTAACAAAATAAAATAGTCTTTACAAAAAAAAACAAAAAAAAGGACAGGATAATTAAAATCAAAGTAACCCAGCCACCTCACCCACTCACCCACCCAACCCGGACCGACCACCCATCCCACCCAAACCACCCAACCCCCCCTTATCCTCATCTTCGTTCCTCTGTACAGACCCACCGCCGATCAACGTCGCCAGGCGGCGCATCCCAGCCAACCCACCGCCGACCCCTCTCTCCAACTCCCGCGCCGAACTCCCGCCGCCGACCTCTCTCTCCGGCTTCCCAGCCGATTCAGATCCTCCCTTCGCTTTCCCCAATCTCCACTCCAGCCACCGCCGTTCCGCCGCCACTGCCAAACGACACCCGCTGCCGACTGCTTCCCTGATGGTGCTACGATACTTTCTTCAATCGTCAAAGCTCGCCGGTCCATTCGGAATCTCAACCTAATTTCATCTGCGCCGCTGCTCCGACCTCGTCACTGCTCTGACCCACCAGTCTCCGACTCAGCCGATGCTCCAACTCGACGGTGCTCCGATGCTCCGATACTCTGTGGGTCTGTACACAGCACGAAGCTTCGGCGAGGAAGAGAAAGAAGAAAAAGAAAGAGAAAGAGAAAGAGAGAAGGGGCTGTGTGATAGGGATAGGTATTTAATTTTTATAAAATGTCGAAAATACCCTTCCGATTTTTGGTTGGAAACTGGTCCAACCTTAAAAGGTTGGGTCCGGATCGTCTGCCCACAAATGACAATAATATAAATATATTAACTTAATCCGTTTATGATTTATGAGTAGTGTGAGGGTGGTTGTCTATTTCAGTCACTGATATACGCTAATCAATTAAATCACGGTTCATGAATTTATACTTAGATTACAAATTTTATTACAACGGATAAAAAGCTGACCAGACTCAATTCAACCAAAAATTTAAATTAATTTAAACTCAACATTTCAAGGTTAACCCAATTTTAATATATCAAAAACCTTCAAACTATGCAAACTGCCATATAATTTACTGAGTCCCCAAACATTGCAACGCATAAATGACCTGATAAACCCCTAACTGGATGAGTCCACATGCCCAACCCGCTTCTTGACTCGTCTAACTCGCCCGTTTGACAACTCTAAATTTTATAACTACAAAATCAATTAAAATCGGCTACATACCTTTATTTTTAATTATGCAAAATAAGAGTACTTGGAGCACTTATTTTAATGAGAATAGATCGGTTGTTTATGTAAAATCAAGCAAATCTATCATGGAACAAGCCAAAATACAAAGATCCATGTATTACTAGATTAATCACTCTTCGTATTAGCTAGTATTCTCATTTTTCATCTTACTATTACAAAAAGCTTGATTTATCTTACGCCTTCAACCGTTCTTCACGAGATCTAATAAGATTTTTGAAGGAGTAATAGTTAGAGAGTCCAACTAGATATCATGTACACATCTTTTTGTCTTTCAGTATTATTAAACAAAATCGACCTTCCGTTACATATAAGAAAATCGAAGCACATGGAATGGAGAGTTGGTGTAAAAAAGAGAAGATAATCGCTCAAGAATCGAGAATCGGCATTAAACAAAAATATGATATGAGAAAAATAGGATTACAAAGAACTTACAATTGATGGGCGAGAGGGAGGCTGTGCAGCTTTTTGTGCGCTCAATAGTTTGGTTGACGCTTTATCTGATTGACGCTTTATCTGGTTGACGCTTTAAATATCGCTCCCTTATTTTAATTATGGAAGTGAACATATTTTTACTGATTGTATATGGTTGTTGATTTCTATCAATATAGGTGTATATGAAATCTATCATGTAAGCAACGCACATTAAATTTTCCAGCCGAATATTTTAAAAGGTTTCTTATTTTGTCGTGTAAAAATTAATAATAGCCAAATATAAAGTCCTTTTTTTTAACTTAGATAGCTCCGCGAGGAGAATCAAGATAGTAAGCAGTAAATTAGCTACAATCTACCCAGGGCGTGAGGACTACCGAAAACACCCCTACGAGATATCTAAGAGCCAAGTGTGCCACAGAATGGGCGGCTCTGTTTGCTGAACGGCGGACCGTGAGCAGCTTGAAGCCTGGACTACTGGCCAGCAAACGGCAGACCTCCTGGATGATGATCCCCCCTTTGGCTCTCGCGCCATCTTGCTGATGTATTGCTTTCGAAACCAGTTCTGCATCTCCTTCGAAGTCAACCTGAAAAAGACCAGAAGAGACACACCAAGCAACCGCGTCTCTACAAGCTAATAGTTCCAATAAAAATGGATCCAAAATACCTGGGTAAGGAGTTCCAACGGCATGGAGTATCATGTCGCATGAAGAGCGAAGCACCCACCCTGTGGCCCCACCATCAGGGGTTTGCACCGCTCTGTCAACGTTGATTTTAAGTCGTTGCTGTAGAGGGGGCGTCCACGGAACACGTTGGATGGGTAAGGGGGTAAGTAGGGGAGGCTAAAATGTAGGAGGCGATGGATAGTATAGCGGTAATTAAGTAAGATGTGAGGCAAACTGACCAAACAGAGCCTCAATTCGGTACTGTGCGTGATTAAAAACCACATGATTTCTACCCTTCCATATCCTCCACCACGCCAGGATCCAAACTGGGGCTATGTTAGATTGATGGTGGATAATTTTTTTTTTTTTAGTTAAAATTGGTGGATAATGGATCTCTAGTATAGTGCAAAATGTGTGTTAACGAATGTTGGTGGTGCTAGACGAGCCATCCTATAAAAGGAAAGCGATATTGGGCACTTAAACAATAGGTGTTCTATTGATTCCTCTGCCGAGTGACAGACAGGGCAGGTTGAGTGCCTAACAATGTCTCTAGCATATAAACATTCCATAGTTGGGACAATTCTATGTAGTAAACGTCAAAGGAAGAAATTCAGTTTTGGTTGCACCGGAGTTTCCCAGGATGTAATCTTGAGGGTTTGTTTGTTTCAGTCACTGATGTACACTAATAAATTAAATCACAGTTCATGAATTTAACACTTAGATTACAAATTTTATTACAGTGAGTAAAAAGCTTACCAGCCTCAATTCAACCAAAAATTTATATTAATTTAACCCAACATTTCAAGGTTAGCCCAATTTTACTATGTCAAAAACCTTCAAACTATACAAACTGCCATATAATTTACCCATAATATAATGCATAAATGACCCGATAAACCCCAAACCAGATGAGCCCGCCCGCCTAGCCCGACTGTTGACTCGCCTAACCCGCCCGTTTGACAGCTCAAAATTTTCTAAATACAAAATCGATTAAAAATCGACTAGATCCCTTTATTTTTAATTATACAAAAGAAAAGTATTTTGAGCACTAGTTTTAATGAGAAAAGATCGGTTGTTTATGTAAAATCAAACATATCTATCATGGAACAAGCCAAATGCAAAGATCTATGTATAACTAGATTAATCACTGTTCATATTAGCTAGTATTTTCATTTTTCATCTTAGTATGACAAAAAGCTTGATTTCTCTTATGCCTTCAACCGTTAATCACGAGATCTAATAAGGTTTTTGAAGGAGTAATAATTAGAGAGTCCAACTAGATATCATGTACATATCTTTTTGTCTTTGAGTATTATTAAACAAAATCGGTCTTCAATTACATACAAGAAAATCAAAGCACATCGAATGGAGAGTTGGTGTAAAAAAGAGAAGATAATCTCTCAAGAATCGAGAATCGGCTTTAAAAAAAAAATATGTTATGAGAAAAATAAGATTACAATGAACTTACAATTGATTTGCGAGAGGGAGACTGTGCAGCTTTCTGTGCGCTCTATAGTTTGGTTGACGCTTTAAATACCGCTCCCTTATTTTAAATATGGAAGTGAACATATTTTTTTTTTATTGTATATGGTTGTTGATTGCTATCAATATAGGTGTATATGAAATCTACCATGTAAGCAATGCGCATTTAATTTTCTAGCCGAATATTTTTATAGGTTTCTTATTTTGTCATATAAAAATTAATAATAGCCAAATATAATGTCCTTAAGAAAAATATACATTCACGAGTGTTATCATCCATACAAAATTTTAGCTAAGTTTCATCTATCTAGCCAACACGAGAAGCTCAGTTACTCGTGATATGAACAATCACTACAAAAACATAGATGATGAAAATCAAAGGAGAAATTATCTTACTTTGAGAAAACCAAATCTTATCGTTCCAATCTCTTGCGAATTTTGGATAAGTTTGTAATACCCCACCCTAAACAACCCTGGTTGAACAAATGGTTCAACCCATATAGCAGACGAACTGGGGGTATTACAATGCAACACACACACACAAACATACAATAATAATCAACCAATCAATAGAACAACTCTGAATCACATTTAAATGAAACTTTACTATACACAACGTCTCCAACTAGCACATACAATTGTAATAGTAATCCAATTACACAAGAAGATCAAATACACGTGATCTTTATGAAAACCCGCTATAAATCATTATACAATTGCAAAATTTCGGATCAGGCCATGCTCCACTCCAGCTCCTGTTGTAAAGCTCCACAAAAACACCAAGAATAAGAGAAGATATAGAGGTCACTGCTAATAATTATCTATCGATGACATCTCCTCCATGCTAGACTGAAAAAATAAGAAGTAAGAGATAAAGTCAAGTAAGTTAGTGGTACCAAGTGACATTGTATCTTGTCATGTTACGTTAAGTGCCAGCAACCCCTGTTGTATTGTTCAGAAATCCTGCAGAGATCTTAAGAACCTTGTTGTAATGGTCAATATGAAACCTTGTCATGTAAAGAATATCACTCAGGGGACTGCACAACTTGGGGTGGGCTATCGGCACATCAAACATCTATCATGCCCTATACTAGTCTAGTAATGGCTATTAGTTAAGTTGTTCTTGTAACACCCTACCCTAGAAGACCCCGGTTAAACCACTGGTTTAACCCATGCAATGCTAAATTGGGATTTACTAACTCTAACCAAGCAAACATGCATACACATGAAAGGCAAAACATTCATAAACGCATAAAGAATAATCAACGTAACTCCATTACATAACCAATATTTGAAAACTGGTAACCTTTAAACTACAGGGTACAAGGATCAACCCACAACCCGGGCAACAAGCAATTCACAGAAACAAGGGAAAATCTCGTACAATTGTTCCTTCCCCAAATAAAATACATGATTGAAACCACAATGGATTAGTGTCATCTTGAACTCGTGCTACAGCACCTGCCAGTGCTCGGCACATTGTCCAGCTCTTCATCCTCGTAATCTCCTCATCGGTAAGATGGGCTGCTCACCATACCCAGAAACAAGACAAGAAAGAATAAAAAAGGAGGGGTCAGTGCTAAACACTGAGTGAATTCTGAACCAGTAGAATGTATGAACCAATAAGAAAATGTAAGAGAAGAGCCTTAGCTCAAAGCCAAGGGTAAGAACCCATAACCCGTATTAGAACCTAATAATTCTATCCTTTAATATCCAGTACCAATGACTGGAACTATCATGCACCAATCCCAATACCCATTCTCGACAATCATTAGCCTAGCCTCGAAATCATCAACATGCAACTCATGCCAACAATCATCAATCAACTACATCCTTGGGTACGGATCATAGCAAAACCGGATTAAACCCCTCACTTGATTCCTTGCTGAATCCAGATATGAAACTACTCGAGACATCTTCCTGAGCTCGCACAACTGTACTTCCATCCTCCCCCAAGAGATTCTCGAGAAGAGCAAACAAAACCAATCTAATTAGCGAAGAACACCAAAACCCTAAACTACAGAACCCTTAACCGGAAGAGCTGAATCTTCTGAAACAAAGAAGGTTTACCTGAATCCTAGCTTGAACGATCAACCTAGATCAATCCCTTCACCTTTCCTCATGTTCTCTCTCTAATCCAATTATCCTAGCTCCAATTCTCCGCCTTGAACTCTTGATGTTCGTCAAAAGGGTTTGAGAGAGAAAATAATTAGAAGTTGTTCGATTGACTGCCGATTGAACTATTTTATCCTGAACTTACATAACGATCGTTACAACTTCTGTAACGCCCGTTAGCTATGAAGGACAACGACTGTTATAGTTAATGTAACACCTGTTACACCTTGCAGTACAACGGCCATTACATTACATGTAACACCCGTTGTGCTCCTCGATTTTCTAGAACAACAACAATTGCAATTGACAGTAGTTTCAGCAACAACTCCAAACCAATTCCTTTCAAACTGAAACAGAAACTGGAATTTAACCGATAACGGGACGTTACAGTTCTATCTATCATGTATTATCCTGTAATATGTGCTATGAAAAGGATTAAAACCCAACAGTGGTATTGCCAGAACCAGCAAGCAATTATAAGCATAAATCTATCTTATGTTCTCCAAACATAGTAGATGCCTGTTTCTAAAACTATAGTTTAAAACCCTCACGTACATTTGATTGTCATGACTCTTCTTTGCAAAGTTGAAAACATGAAACCAAGAGTCACTCTTCTCTCCTGTCTCTTGAAACCATCATTGGCAAGATCTCTCAATGAATTTCTAGAAATGGATTGTTTGGACAAATCCCAAAACAGAAACCTAACTCCTTTAGGGATGATATGCCTATGCATCTATAATATTTTGTTCTGCATTGTTAGTTTGTGGTTTCAGGAGGATGATCCCAAATAGGGCTGGGAATTGGTTTTAGGTTTTTCGGTTTAGTCCTAACCAAAACCAAAATACTAGGTTTTTGGTTAACCAAAACCATTTATTTTGGTTTCGGTTTGGTTTTGGTTAGTTGTTTAGAAAATGTCATGGTTTCAGTTTGGTTCTTGGTTAACCAAAATCAAAACCAAAAAACCAAACAATAACTATAATATTAATATGTAACACATTCAGCCTAGATACCCAACTAATTACGGGCCCATTACACTGCTTCAAAGTTGTTGTATAATGATTGATGATATGTAATCATTTCATGGAAGTTGCTCCTACACTGCTTCAAAGTTCACGTAGCGGACACTAAGTCATTAGTGTTGATTTTGTATATTTATGCTAGTTTAAACAATAGCTATTAAACCCTTCACTTGTTTAGTTAAAGTGTGTGTAAATGTTAGTACAATTATGACATTTTGATCCTTACATTATGGGTAATGGATTGGTGATGTATTATGTATATATAGTTTTAAGCTTTGGCATATATTATTTACAAAGTTATGATATTTCTTTGTTGGATTTGATATGATTTTTGGTTAGTTACGGGTAACCAAAACCAAACCGAAATTTTTGGTTTCGGTTTCAGTTAACCAAAATATTTTTGGTTTTGGTTTAGGTTAGTGTTTTTCTTCTTTTTTGGTTTCGGTTAACCTAAGTTTCAGTTTTGGTTAACAAAAACCAAACCATTTCCACCCCTAATCCCAATGAACGATCATCCTAATTATGATGTACATATGGGTAATTCAAGAAACTCATAGGAAACTACTTATGTTTCCCATTGTTTATGTAGATGGAGTAGCTAGTGAGGCTAGCAATTACCCTTGACTTGTGTGAATTATGGTGATTTGTTAGGGAATTGGAAATTGAATATGGAAGGATTTGGTTATGGCATCAGGAGTTTTGAAATTGATGATGGAAAGTTGTGAATTAATGAATTGAGTTCTTGCGTGTATTGTTATTGCATATGAAAGTGTTTCCCCGAGGATATTGTTTATTTGGTTGGGGTGTGTATGGGCCGAAAAGTGTTTCCGTTCATGGAGATATCCTCTACGTTTTGCATCTTTATATTTGAGGAAATAAATACGCTTAACACCCTTATCTAGCGCTCCAATTGATCTACCTAGTTGAACTGGTGGACCAATAAAGGTTCAAATAGAGGTTGATTTTATATGGACCATTGTACATTGTTGGCTCTGTGTAGGCGGTTCCTTGCAAGGCGGATAACAAAGGGGTAGTAGTTAGTGCATGTGTAGAGTGAATGTAGGGCGCAAGCTGAGTATGAGCATATAGCAGAGAAGCACCAGGGGTGAGCCCTTCGGGTGTATGACTAAGGCCTTTAACGTGCAAAGTAAGGATGTACAGTGTTCATCGTATGGTTTAGTGTATGTGTGTCGTGCCCTTTACCAAATGGATGATTCTATATTTGAGAGCCATGGTGGCATGGGTTGAATCTCCAAATTTCTCTTCTTGAGTGGTGCCTTGTGGGAGGCACAATCCTGGCCCTTGGATGATGACCTACTTGTAAGTGGATGATTGATGTTATGACATGTTGAGGGGTATGTCTTTGAATTTGGACGTTGACAGACCTATGACGGGGCACAGAGTGATAGGTGATCGATTGATAGGACGGGTGCTCGACAATAGAGGAGACGTGTTGCAGTAAGTCTCCATCATCTCTAACATGGTAGGAAAAGTTCGAGGCGGATGAGGGCCTTGGGGATGGGGGGCCATGATGTTGAAATTGTGAAACATGACACGATGATTACCTTCATAGTACCGGAGAATAGATCAAGGTTCATTTGGTTATGGGTTTCTTCAATATCATGTATTTATGTAATTCAGTCATGATATCTTTAAAACAAGGTGAAATAGAAAGTATGCGTTTGATAGTAGTAGGAAAATCCAATTTTTTTCTATTAATTTTGTGCGATCTGGGTAAAATACAAATATACCCTTTGCTTATCCCTTCCCAAACCTATTGAAGCATATCTCTTATTTTTGTACTGAGAAGTAACTGCTTATCAAAAAATAGCTGATTTCACCTTAACACTAGCAACACGATTTTTGTAGAAGGCACAACCCACGACAATCAGAAGTACAGTTTCAGGAAATCATCTGACCGATAAGTGTAATCCAAAGAAGACTGAAGGTGACACTGCTATTCTCTTTCATTGTGGAATTAGGGTTGTAGTGTGGATATCGCATACTTCCTCGGGTGCCCTTACTAGAAGAAACAGGTACGGGTCGTCGTATGACTTGTCGTTATTGATTTCATCATAAGGGACAGAAGGCTTGTATTGCAAATGTTTCTTTGTAGGGAAATGATGCTAGTTGTGGTTTCTTCACGTGGCACGATAATAATGAAGGAGAGAACAAATTGCAATAATTTTTTTTAACATGGAATCAATCAGCGCATAGCCAGACCAGCAGGACACGACCTCGGGTCACGGTTATTTTAACTTTGAATTACGAATCCCGAAGTCACGTTTGTCGTTTCTCTCCTTCATTGTTGTGTCTCCAACAAACGTGACCTCGTGATCCGTAATTCAAGAGATTGTGGCGGTTAATAATTTTTTTTGTAATTAATCCTAGTTTATATATATTATCATTTTATCAAGGCCGACTTATATTATCAAAATAATAATAATAATAATCTATCTACAAAAAGGTAAAGAAAAGTGACTAATTTGCTCTTTTCCCATATTTACAATTGTGTTGCATTTCATTTGCAGAAACTTCGCTTGCTGGCCAACGCTGCGTTAGCTGGCCAGCTACGCGCTGGCTGGGCAGCAATGCGCTGGCTGGCTGACTACGCGCTGGCTGCGGGTCAGATTGTGCTAGTTTTGGACATAGTTACGCAATTGGCTACTGACGGTACATAAAATTTTAAATTAGGCTACAAAATTCCAATTCCCCTGATTAGGAATATGCCTTAGGTCGTCAAGGTTGAAGTTCAAAAGCCTAGTAGATGGTACAACTAATGTGATATTATTGCATGTATTTTTAGCCTACGATCTACCCATGTTTGCCCCGTATTTGATCCCTTTTATATCATGATTTATGTGCTTCTAAGTCACTTTGTCCATTTTACACTGTTGCTTCCTGGGGGTCACTTGTGGCCCCATTTTATGTGCCTTCTAGTTGTATTTGTGCATGTTTCAGGCCATGATATGAAAGTAGAGGTGGAAATGAAGCCATAAGATCAAACGTGAGTTGAATCGGAGCTTGGATGAGGGAGAAACAAGCAAGGAACAATCGTGGCTTGTGCAGATTCAGGGTACACGACGTGTACTTATACAAGACGTGTATACCCCTGCAGAATGATATATATTGACGGGATATGGACTTCAAAGGGGGAGCTATCACTTCTCTTTCATCACCCACGACCCAAAAACACCCCACTTTTTCGCTCACACCTCTGGAACCCTAGGAGGCCATTTGAAGACCCAAATTGGAGCAATTGGAGCTTCTCATCTTGGATTGGCATCTTGAAGTGTAAGAGTGAAGGATCTTCCTAGTGATCTCTTCCTTTCCATCTCGTATTTTCTCCATGGTTGTGCTAGGCTAAGATTTAGGGTTTAACTTATTGGGGGTGATGATGCATGCTAGGATAGATGGGTGATTGTATGGGTTGAGTCCTCCATGGTCAATGTTGTAAGAGATTGGTTCTTAAACGTTGTGCTTGTATGCCATGATGAGCTTGATTGGTCTTTTATGGTACATTTTTATATCATTCAATGTATGAAAATGATTGGATGATGTTGATTTAAGGTTTAAGGATTGTGATTGATGATTTGAGAGATTGATGTCTTTTACAACCAGTTTCCACTTGGTTTTCTTTGTTGGCATTTTCACAAACACTTGGTGTGCATTAGAGTTTTTGCCCAATTAGAGGTTGAAAGACCTTGTGATTGTTACTCTAGTGTTCTATGATTAATATGAAAGTATCTTGTATCATTGCCTTGTGTTGTTTGAGCATTCCGTTGAACTTGATTAAGGCACTCTATTCCTTTGGTTCTATTGCGAGAGCATAGTTCATGTAGTTTAGGAGTAGCGAATCAATCTTGTGAGAGCTTATTGGTTCTACCTAAGTGTTATGCATGGCCAATCGAATACACAATGATCCTTTTTACTCAACTTGACTTTATTTTATGAATAATAGGATTTCATTGCATCAAAATGTCATGAAGTTTTGTACAAAATCGGAAACTAAGTGTAAGCACAATCATTTTTCGATCTCAGGTCATCATCTCCCTTGTAATAAGACATCTGATCCCCTTGATACGAAAATAAACGTAACAAGATAAAACCAACTATAAAACACCCAAAAAACTTTCTCGAACATCTTCATCTTCATTTTTCTATATTGCAGGGAAGCTAGACTCCTGCAAACAACTTTTGCACACCTTTCTTCACCGGCTCTTGTCTTTCCATACTAAACTAATCTTCCCAAGAGCAGCCTCAAAACCAGAGTTCAACAGCCTTCTACTGCTGCTGCATTAAACAACAGTATGCAATCAACTTGACTTTCATTTCTCTTGAGCATGAAGAAATTTCCCATTAAGTTAACCTCCTCTTCTCTTTTTTGAACTTCAATCTTCCTTGTTTAGTTATTGTCCTACTTGCTTAGTTTTTGTTTATGCTTTTGAATTACTTGATCTAACCAAAACCCTTTCTAAATGTTTAGACTGTCTACCAATTGTGTGAGTATTAGCTTTTGAGAGAGCCTCGGGGAATAAGACGTTGAGTGTGTAAGTAATCTTACCTTTTAGATTGGTTATTTGCACGTCAAGTTTTTGGCTAGCAGTATCCTGAACCTGGAGTACACTAACAGCATCTTGAACCTGAGCCACATCGGCACCAAGTGCCCTTGACTTTTCAAAAATGAGGCACAACTGGTCCTAGTAAGGTAAGACATTTTTGTTCAGCCCCCTCGCTTTGGGATGATGTTGCATAACAGGTGACCATATTAGTTTCATACAGAAGGTGCATAGCACAAGAAAATCATGTATAAAGTACGTCCATGGTCATATTACCATCACATACTCTGCGAACACGTCGTCATCGACGAACACGCAACCTCGAGAGTCATCCTAGCGTAATCCGCTAACATTCTTCAACTCGAGATGAGCGAGGAACTTGTCCTTGAAGAATTGATGCTTCGATTTGATGTGAGGATCGGCCTTGAGGGTGCAGCCACGAATTTGGCTGCACGTGATTCGTTCAATGTCTGTGTATCCTCTAGCACGGAAGTTCCCATTCTCGACCTGTTTCAGCTCCACCAAGTCCACCATAGATGGCTTGAGAAAGGGATGTGGTAAGCAGCCTGCAGCATCAATACTTTAATTACAGTGTTATTTTCAATCACAATAGCAACGAGCTATCTAATTGAACCATAACACATTCTGGTATGAGCTAATATAATTGGTTTCTAAAAAATTATATTTGGTAATGAAAACATCTAATACTAAGAAAATGATTGCGTAGTAGAAGTTCATTACAAGTGAATCGCACTAAACAGCTGGTACGCGTAAACCATTACGCCTAGACAATGTGTCTCTCAGGACTCTGTTGTCGTGTGCGGAGCCCTCCCATCTCGCCAAACAATACAAAAACTGCATATTCTGATTCCAGACAGCCAATACATTGATGCATGTATCGCCTTTTCTTGTCCGATAGCGAGGTTGCGCATCTTTAGTTGCATTCACTTTGATAATCGTACCGTCCAATGCACCAACGCAGCCCTAGGGTCAACACTGAAACTATTAGTGCAGCTTTAATCAAACTGTAAGAGAAAATTTGTTAGACAAACGAAAACCATAACTGACCTTGAAGTGTTCCATCGATCGTTCGTGCAATTTTCAGGAATATGTACAGGCTTTTCTATGAGGATGTCATGAAGTTTGAGAATTGATAGAAGAACTTTTCGTAATGTTCGACTAATAGTTTCTGCGGAACGGTGGAATAAGGCTTGCACTGTCCTGTCCTTAGTGTTATGACTGATTGTGACTAGGAAGATAGCTAGCATTTCATCGGTGGACATGTTATTTATTTTTACCACCCCTCCCCCTTTCTCCCTAAGTAGTTCGCAAAGACTAATAAATATAGATCATTTCATTCGAAGCAAGTTGATGCAGCTAATGTCAGTTGTCCTAGTGGTATATGTCAAACCCTATCCTATAAATCGCTCTTGACAATGGAAGGAGAATTCTAGGTTCAGGAATCCTACGCTCACTAGCACTACAAGAAATTGGCAATTTAGCGGCGGACATTTAACAGCGGCCACATTATAGCCGCTGTTAAAATAATTTAACTGCGGAACTTTAGCAGCGGCCTATACGCCGCTGTTAAATTTTTTTAATTATGGGGCAGAAAATTAAATCTGCCCAGATGGTCTTAATTAACAGCGGCCACGGATACAGTTAACAGCGGCTTAAACACCGCTGTTAAGTTTAAATATAACAGCGGCTTCTATGCCGCTGTTAAGTTTAACTTTAACAGCGGCGTCTAAGCCGCTGTTAAATTTAAATTTAACAGCGGCGTTTAAGCCGCTGTTAAATGTCCATTTAACAGCGGCGTTTAAGCCGCGGTTAAATGTCCATTTAACAGCGGCTTATTCGTAATTTAACCGCGGCCACTTCAGGCCGCTTTTAAATTATTTTAGCATTGGACCATTTAGCAGCGGCGCATGGCCGTTGTTAAATAAATTTAACAGCGGCTAAGGCCGCTGCTAAACTTTAATTCTGCCGCTGTTAAATAGATGATTTCTTGTAGTGTAGACTCATTACATTGACGTATCATGACAGCATAGACATCCATAACCAGGCCAACATATTGATGAACAATGGAACTCCACATACACACTACAATAGCAGCAAGTACCTTCTATCTCCCCATTTTGCACAACCTAGCCACAAAGTTATATACCTACAATGAAGTCCAAAGGGAGATATCATGTTCATTCTCTAAAACATTCAACAACATATTGGTGGGAAATTTCATGAAAGAGCCACAAAAGTTGGGAGCATAAAAAACATGAATCGTATCAGTGAAGAAGAGTTCCGAGAAATTGTAGGGAATACCTTCAACAACAGTTCTTGTGCTTTGTGTTCTGAACCAAACTCTGAGAAAAAACTAAAATGATGGCTTCCCGACGACCGACGATGGCCACCGTCGTTAAGAACTCGAAACTCCTCTCCCTTCACGATTGTATTGCTCGATGTATCATGTAGTAGTTGTAGAGAACTTAGCTATCGGGAAGAGCGGAAAAAATGTGGGTGGAGTAAATGGTGTAATCTTTAATTTTTTGGCAGGGGCATTAGTGGTTTTTACTCAACTTGGCCCACATCCCAAGAGCCATATTCACAATCAGTGGCCTCCCCCACTAATTGCTAGAACCCACATGGCCCTAATTTTAAATTCCGAAATTGGTAAACAAAACGTGCATTTGGGCTGGAAGAGCCACCTCAAAAACGGTTAATTCGTAAAAGTCTATTAATTCTCGAAAACTATGATGGTAACCAAATGACCCCTAAAATGATTGACTGAAAAGTAATTGTATACTCTTAAGATGAGTTAAGTGGCATCAGAGAAAAAAACATAGTTAACTGGGTGCTACTTTTCTAATGGGATAATGATATTTTTCTCCCCCTATTTGTTTAAGTTAACAAACAAGCCCCTAAACTAAGACATGCTCATTCTCTCCCTTTTACTTTAGCTAACTTGACAATTAGTCCCTTCTATATAAAATTCAATCCACTTTTTATTACCTTATAACGAAGGAGCATGCCATGCTAGAATGAGGTACTGTCAGAGGTTCAAAGATTATCAACTATTTGAGGGTGACGACAAATTGAATGTACGAAGTAGATTTATAGTATATAAGGTAGATATTGAGTAACTTTTGGATGAATATATATCATATTTAGTAAATATATTTTAATAATAACCTAAGTAATCACACTTCATTTATTATTAATGACATGACATATTCCCTCGCCAAAAATTAACGACAAGTAAACTAAATTTTAAACATAAAGGACTAACTCTCAAGTTTGCCAAAATAAACGGAGAATAATGATCTTTTTTAAATAGTACAAGGATCTATTTGTTAGGTCGATAAAGCTAAAGTATCATTATGCCTAGACTAATCAAATAGTTTGGTGCTACTATTAGCAATTTATCCAGCGGTCCTGCAATCAATTTTTCTCCCTTCTCCGAGCTCTGTTTTTGGTCTTAATTGTTGCAACTGAATCGGTGATCGGAGGTCTTTGCCGTCGACACGAATCCCAATTTGACCTACTGAAAATTTATCAGCTCGCAGAATTATTCGGAAAGTGCCAATCAATTTTAAAATCTAGGGTTTTGCATACTTCGCTATTCTACTGCCATCGCTTCTTTAATTTCCGATCTTCTCCACCGTAGCGCCAGCTCCCCGCTTTTGTCCAGATTTCCCAGAGGTCAGTTGAAGTTTTTATGCTTGTTTTATGTGTATCAGCCCTTCTTCTTACGTTTTGTTGCATACTTGCTTCCTTGTTTCTGAGTTTCTGGAGTTCTCTAGCTTAATATATGGAGGGTTTTCCCAGGCAGGCATTGTTTGTTGCTTTGACTATGTTCTCGTTTTGATTCTGTGTTTTGCTAACTCCATGTTGTCCAGGCTAATCAAATTATTAACTTAATTAGAATCAGAAGAGGATGTCTGGGAGAAACCGTGGACCGCCTCTTCCAATGAGAGGCTTACCGCCTAAAGATGGACCACCGCCGTCCATCTCTGAACATCATTTTGGAAGGCACCCACCGCACCCTGCCTTAATGGATGATATTAGAGATAGAGAATCCCAGTTTGGTTTTGACCCGCGGCGAATGCCCCCTCATCCTGCTGTTATTGAGGAGCGTCTGGCTGCTCAGTTCCAAGACATTCAAGTTTTATTGGGTGACAACCAGCGGTTAGCTGCTACTCATGTTGCATTGAAGCAGGAATTAGAAGCCACACAGCATGAACTGCAACGGATGTCTCACTTTGCTGATTCATTGCACCCGGATAAGGATATTCAGATGAGGGACTTGCGTGAGAAGTCTCTAAAATTGGAAGCAGATCTTCGTGGGATGGAGACGATGAGGAATGAGCTTCATCGTGTTCGTGCTGATATTAAGGAACTTGCTGATGCCAAGCAAGAACTTACTCGTAGGGTGCAAATGATGACTCAAGACCTGGCTCGGTATAATACAGATTTGAAACAAGTGCCGTCTTTGAAGACAGAAATTGATACTACGAAACAGGAATTGCAGCGTGCACGGTACAAGTTTGAGCAAACTTTACTCTTTTGTGAAAATAAGCTGTCATTTATCTGGTTTAGAAAGTAATTCCTGTTATTCTTTGTTCATTACTTTCCCTTTTGCAGAGCTGCTATTGAATATGAAAAGAAAGGATATGCAGAGAATTTTGAGCATGGTAAGGTGATGGAAAATAAATTGGTTTCAATGGCTAGAGAGTTGGAGAAGCTTCATGCAGAGATAGCTAATGCAGAAAAGCGATCCCACCTTGTTCCTAATGCAGGACATCAAGGTACGTGTGACTTAGTTTTGTATAGAACATTAAGAATTATCCCCTTTCCTTACAAAATCCCAATCCTAACCCTAAGAGAAAACCTACATTTTTTCCTACAAGGAATTCTGGTCCTAGTTAGTAAGATTAATCGTAAGCCCATACTTATCCCGAAATGTATAATAGAAAAAACAGTAATAAACCTGATATTATAGAACATATAGAGTTTATTTCCAATCTTTCAAGCATTTGCTTTTCCTTCTGTTAGTGGTTAGGCTCCGTACCACCTTGTATTCCTTACTGCACTCCGCCGCTCCTGGCACAGTAATTGTATTATAGAGGTTTGTATTGTATAATATGTGGCCTTATCTTGTGATGGAGTGTATGAGCAGACAAAGTTGATTATTCAAATGCTGAAAGGGAAGTATCTATATGATCTCTTAAATACTTGATGGTGAAATTTCTGGTATTCTAATGGTAAAAGAACTGGTTCGATCTAGTTCCTGTTTGGTTGATAATTTTTTCATGTGCCTTGTTTGTTCTGCCTGATGATATTATAACTGGACTAGTTACATGAAAGTCTTTCCCGTGTCTTCTAATGTCTTTTTCTTCGAGTTTCCCTCTCTAAATTCATTGTTGTTTGTCCATTTGCAGCTTATTATGCTAACTATAACAATCATGAATCTGCATATGCTGGAAATCCTTATCCTGCTGGCTATGGCATGAACCCAGTAAGTGACAAGATCTTTATCTATAAACATGCTGTTACATGTTTATTACTACCTTATGGTTTGGAACTTCAAACTTCACTTGCATGTTTGATCCACAATATATTTCCCTGTGTCAATTGTTTTTGATCCATATGGAACCCACTTAAATCCAGGCGCAGCTAAATGCAGAAAGTTATTCACAGTATGGAGTTGGCCCTGGTTCGTGGGGAGGTTCATATGATATGCGAGCTCAAGGACGATAGGCGGGTCGTAAAGTCTTGCTAAGATGCTATGAACGGGTATCTCAGGCTGCAACTTGTTAGATATTTTGCTCTAGCTTTGGCTCTTTATCTCTTGATGAATGATGATTCTCTTGGTAGAATCACTCATCTTGTTCTTGAGTAATTGTACTTTGCAGCATATGAGAATTGTTAGTATCATATGGCTGCTATTCTGATATAATTGTATTTTGCACCATCTGTATTTATTCTGCGATTCCATGTTCTACAGGTTTTAATGTGAGATATAGAGGATGGCCAAATCTTGCGGACAGAAATCATTATTACAAAGATTCGGAATAATGGATGTTGTTAGTTGGTTGTATATAGAAGAATGTTAAAATTATATTCCAAACTTGTAATGTTTGAACATCTGAATCTTCTGGAGAGCTGAAATGAAAGGCTTGGCACGAGATCTACTACGGCTATGAGAACAACTATTAATGTCCTTGTATGAAGACACTACTACAAATAGTTAGATTAGGAACTAAATTTGATGGTTAGAATGAACTGAAAATTTTGATAATTTCGCTACCTATTTTAGTGATAAGGGTTATGGGTCACAAAGCATCAACCAAAAAACAAATTCAGAAAAATAGAATTGAAAAAAAAAATTGTAGCTCTCGATTCTCTCTATGTTTGGGACAACCCTAATCGTTGCTCGATGTCGTCGCAACATCTCATTGTTGTTGCCACAGGAGATGGGGCCGTCGCGACATCCCATCGTCGTCGCCGCTAAAGATGGAGCTGTCATCGGAGACGGCGACTGGGTCAAAGGAGGAGATGTTGCTAGTCAAAACGGAGGGTCATTGATAAGAAGGAGATGTTGTTGGCTTGTTGGACGGGATGAATCTCGCGAGGATCTAGCCAGAGATGAAGGCAACAAAGGAGGTGTCGCCGGTCGAGACGTTCTTCTTCTTCTTTTCGGTGTGTTCCAGTTTTCTAATTAGGATTATGAGTTCTTCTTTTGGGTTGTGTTTGATTTTCTAATTAGGAACAAAATCTTCATCTTTATCTAGTTCTTGTTAGCTAATAGTGTTTCGATTTCCCTGATGGATTAATATGATGTTCCGGTTTTCGAGTTTGAGAACAAATTGTTCAGATTAATTTGGTGTTGCAATTTGAGAGTTTGGGACCAAATTACTAAGATGATTTAATGTTACAGGTTCCAATTTCAGGTGCAACGCACGTAACCTTCATTCATAATTAAGTGAGTCTCCAAAACACCAAGTACATCGTAGCGAGACCAATGGGCCAGCAAAAGATTAAAAAATAAGAACATTATACACACCAAGGGGCATCTCGTGCCCAATGCAAGCAAGATAGTCAGTTGCATGATTGCCCTCTCTATACATATGAGTGAACTCGACTTCCCACATCCCTCTGCAACAACTCATGAATCTGGTCAACAACACCAGAGTGCTGATGGACCCCATCCTCCTCACGACGAACCAAACTAACTACACAACGAGAATCGAGTTGCACTTGTACTCTCCTGTAACCTTTCTCCCAAGCTATCAGAAGGCCCGTCACATCTGCCCGAGTGGTCGAACACACTCCTAGGATTTTTGTTAATTATAGATTAGATATTTTTTTTAAAGTCTAATTAATAAAATATGGGAAAATACATGATGCGTTTTTTTAACTAGGTTGAGATCTTGAGGAATCCAAAAAAATTATCATCAATTAATTCATTTTAAATATTTAATTAACTATCATAATTAGAAACAAAATTGATGGTTGATCCCAAAAACCACAATCAACAATTAATTTTTTAAATATCTATTGATAATAATAAAAACAGTAAACCCTATTAATAAATTTGAAAATTAATAAACATTGAAATTACTCTAATATTCATCTCTAATAGTCATTAGATCTAATTAAAAAAAAATAATAAAAAAAAAATACAAGGTAGAGATTGCTTTCCTCGTAGTTGTGTCCTCGCAACAGATTTTCCCGCATAGCACATATGCACGAGTATGCCGAATGAATTCATCAATGCCACCGTTAGCATGTCATCCAAAACCAACTCCGGAATGCCCAGAAACAATTAGGAATCAAGAATGGGACTTTGCCAAGAATCAAGAAATGGACTTTAGGCACTGCATCAAGACATCTGTTTGCTCAGGTTTCCCAACTGATATCCGAATATAACCATTCAGTTCTTTCTTGTTATAGTGTCGAACCATCACACCCATGTCTGCAAGATCTTCCTGCAACCAACCCCACACCAAATTCCCAATTCAATCTCATGTATCTATGAACTCGATTGAAGACATAAATTTTGCAACACTGTCAAAATTTGGTTACCTTGAGCTTCTTGGCATCCATGCCGGGTTTAACTGCACAGAGAATGAAATTGGAATAGCTGGGGAATGGTTCCAGAAAGGGTACTTCCTCCAGAAACTTAAACAGCCTCCCTCGCTCTTGTACCAGTGCATCTTTCACCCTCTGCATCATTGGCCATTAGCATCAACTAATGTTATTGTACAGGATGAAAAAGTAAATTCATACCTCCAGGTAAGTGGGATTCTCGAGTGCTGCACATGCAGAAACTTCAGCAGCAACAGAAACATTATATGGCTGCTTAGCTCTCCACAGATACTGAATTATACTGCTGGGAAATGCTCCATACCCTATTCGCAGTCCTGCTAAACCTGCATTGCGTTTTTACAGTAACACGAACTGGTGTGAGAATCAGTAACATCCCAGAATTTAGAACATGCAAAGAAATGACCAACCCAGAATTCGGAAAGATATGCCAACAGGGTTAAGTCATCTCGATAAGTCCTATCACAGTCAACATGGTCTGAAATCAATTGGAATCCAAAGCAAACATAGGAAGCAAGAGTTCTTTCAGAACTAAAGAAATCACCAGTATACCTGCTCTTTTGCTGAAAGTTCGTAAAACAATCAGGTTTTCATGCTCCTTCACCCACTTCATCCTTGATTCTAAACCTGAAAACTCGACATATGCTTCATCCAGCACAACCAGAAGAGGGAGCTCCAGGATTCTCAACAGTTCTTCGTCATTAATTATACTGCCACCAAATCATGGTTAGCATATGGTATAAAAAAAAAGGAGAAAGGAACATATGACAGAATGATCAGAGAGCACAAAAATTCTAAGTAATGCTCAGAAAACCATCAGGCACCGCACAAAAATACATCCAGCAATGAAAGTTTCATTGATGAACTTGCAAATGAAAGACCAGGGAAGGAAATAAACTGGTCCTCGTGTGTACAGTCTTCGACAACAACATAGCTTTCAGTCAAATGAAATTTTCAGCAAACGAGCTTCATACTTTCAAAATCTTCATATGGTCTTGATGATTAACAATGTCACATATACACCCAACTAAGCAAAACTAGTATCACAGAAGTAAAGAAAGCAAACTAGCAATTTGTAGCGGAAATGGATTGACCTTGAAGTAGCTAAATTTCTAAAATTTGTAGCACTGTCATATTATAGAGATACAAACCACAAAAAGAAAACTAACTACAATTTGCTAAGAACAAATGATAGATTACCTCCCATCTGGGTTGTTTGGTGATGTCAAGAATATGCATTTCGGTTTCTCCCGTCTAACAGCATCACAGATGAGTTCCACATCTAAGCTGAAGTCAGGCTTCCTTGGGACTAGAAATTGAGAAAAAAAGTCAATATATTTCTGTCAAACACTACCTTGGACAGAAGAAAATAGAAAGATAAAAAAAACAATCATCTACAGGTGACAATCTTAAAGATCAATAATTCAGCTGTTTATTTCTTATAAGACAAATTATTTTTAAGATATTCCTACAGAAGTTGAAGCACCTTTAATTACATGAGCTCCATTAACAGAAGCATCAAACTCATACATTGTAAAGGTTGGAGGACAATCGACAATCTTGTCACCAGGATCCAAGGTGCAGCTAGCAAACATAAAGGTAAATGACTAAATGAGACCAACAACATAAACTGTGCAAATTTGTGACATTAGACCTTATGCAATCAGTGATATCATATCATTACCGCATAATAAGATCAATAAGCTCATCTGCACCACACCCTACAAGAATGTACTCAGATTCAAGGCCAGAATCTTTTGCAAGTGCCTCACGAAGACGACGACTTTCAGGATCAGGATATATGTATGGAAATTTCATAGAACCCAAAGCTTCCATCACCTACAGACAATGGAATGTAGCAAGTTGATAAGGAAACAATGTTTGAATGAAACGACAATCATGAAGGGAAGTCTTTCTATGACAGATAATGATAACGTCACTTGCTTCTGAGGAGGGATAGGGATTTCATTGGCATCCAGTTTTTATATTCGCCTTCCTACCTAAACGGAGATAAACTGTGGATACAAGAACAAATTCAAACAACATTTATCAGCAATAATAGCTTGATGAGTTAATGCAAATAGAACAAAAGGCTAAATCAATCATAAGAAACAAATGGCATACTCTAACAAACAGAGCTGACTACATCCCTAAAGCTTGGTAAGGTTAAAAATACCTCAAATGGTAAAATGGGCTGATAGGGAGCCATTGTTTTCAAGTGCAATCGGATATATGAATCTCCAGTCACTCTCTGTTTGTCATCATTCACATTTTCTGAAGGCGTGGTGGAGGCAGCCATGGCAATGATCCTGGTGCGCTTCTTCTGTTGAAAAACTAATGTGGTACTTGATGGAACAAAAGCCGAGTCCGGATTAGTTTTCAGGGTGATGAAGATGAAAGAATGGATCTTAGAAACACCCACAACACTCATGATACCTGCGTGTACAGAACAAAAGGAAATTATACAAGAGAAGATGGAACATAGTTGGTGACAGAAAACTACCAGAATAGTGCATTAAAATTGGTGAACTACCAACATCACCAATTTCCACGGAAGAGATGGGATGACTGGTTGCTAGACTAGTATCTCATTTCATCAGTAAAGCACACAACACCCAAAAACTCATATAAAAAATTGTAATTGAACATGATAAGCAAACAATATCACTATACAGAAGCAACACAAGAGATATCAAGCATCATCGTAATAAGGGTATCAGTTGAAAAGCAACCAACAGCATAGAACGGAAGAGGAGAAGTGAAGTATTGACCGTTTGAATCAGAAGATAGTGAAAAGTGAAGAACGAGGAAATGGGAGTCGGTGAAGTGGGAAAGAGGTGTGCCAAGCTGGCTTCTTTGCCGGGCGGGGAATCTGAGATGGAGAGGGAGGCAGCAAATGAAGTGATTGTGTGGTAGTAATCGTAGGGTTTTCTTTCTGTAAATGAGAGAAATTTTAAAAGTCGGAAATATTCGCCAGTCCTACCATTCTAACGGATCCAAACTAATTTTCACGCAAAAACGTCAGAACTATTCGAGTGACATCGGCATTATTATTGTAGCTCCGAACTGATTACTGTGGCTACTCATTGTTCTAAAAGCAAATTCGAGGAGTAACTGAAAAAAGAAACCACTAAAATCTCTTACTGTTGATTCCTCCGAAGCCGGCGCCGGGAAAAGAATAGATATTGAGGTCGGCGGCGGACGGATGCACAAGACGGAGCTGGATCAATGTTATTAATGCCCGATCGGGCCGGTCGGTCGGACCACGAGCTGGCATCCAACCGAAAACGGCCCAGCGGTCTGCTGACAAGGATTCAAACCGGACGCCTGACTGGTTCAACCCGGAAACCGGCCGGTCCGATCCAAAAAATCACCCGGTCTGACCATTTAATGTTATTTAAAAAAAAAACTAATTATCCGAACCGAAATCCAATCCATCGCAAAATACGACTAGGTTTTTAACTCCCTCCTCCCTCCTTCAATCGATCGACCGGCCGCCGTCAATCAGTTCGCCGCCGTCGCCGCCTCTTCAATCGATTCAACCGGCCGTCGTCTCCTCATTCCTCAATCGATTCAACTTCAACTTCGTCGCCTCTTACTTGTTCATTCAATCGATAGCTCGACGGCCGACGCCGGCCTCCTTTGGTCAACGACGATGCCGTCGCGGAACCAGACTGCCAGAGCCTAGAGGTCGTTCAATCGTCTGGGAGAAGTTGATCCCTGCGGCCCTACCTACTTCTTCCTCTCTGATTATTCCTCGTCAGGGATTTAGGTCGATTCGTAGTTTCGAATCGTTCAACGTACGAGTCACTACTCGCTCGCTACTTCGTCCTCTTCGATTCATCGTCCTTGCAGGTCCGAGTCTCTTCGATTCCTCTCTAATTATTTCTTACATGTTCATGTATGTCATCTTTGTTTGTTATTTCTTTATTTCAATCTTCTTCCTAAGATCTGAATAATGAATATAGTGGTGGCTGAAATACAAATGAAATCATGGTTTAATGTTAATTACTGAGATTAGTAGAGTAGTTAGTTGAGAGAGACGTGGGAAATCTATGATCTAGCTAATGCTGTTGCTACATATACATACCAACATGTATTTGCTTACCCTCTTTTTAAAATCGGCAAGTAGAGATTCAAGAAATAGCAGATTCCTTGTGATTTTTTCCAGGTAAGCTATCCATGGATTCACCTTCAGATATTGATATAATTCCTTTTTCTGAATCTTTCAGCTTTCTTCTCCTATGTTCTCACCCCGTTATTTGAACTTGTTTCCATTCCTCTAATTGGTTTATTTTTCATTCATCGACTGCTCATGCTTTCTTTTCCCAACCATAGAAAAACAGACTCTTCTTGATTGATTGCTTCATCGAACGTTGTATGATCTTCTATTCATCTTCGTTGTTGGTTGTTATTTCAGTTTTGGGGTTTGAAATTTAGGG
Source organism: Linum lewisii (assembly GCA_034768395.1). NCBI lineage: Eukaryota > Viridiplantae > Streptophyta > Magnoliopsida > Malpighiales > Linaceae > Linum > Linum lewisii. The sequence goes on from CM068300.1 coordinate 6,420,558, forward strand.
TTTTGGTGTTTGTACCGGTAACGCTTTGATTGTCCAAGGTATTCAAAAGAATTCATCTGTAGTCTATTTCGCATCCATGGCTTTATCCTTGTCTTCTAGTTAGATTTCTGTTCTTTATTCCCTCGAGACTTGGCGTTGAATATGTCGGTTTTAATAACTTATGATGTGAACAATGTAGATGTCTGCTTTCGAGAATGTGATTGGTGGGAAGCTGAAGTTGAAGGGTAAGGCTTTGGATGTAAAGGCTGGTGGTACGAAGAAGAAAAAGAAACAGAAGAAAGTTCGAGATGAGGTTGCTCAAGTAATCGAAACTGAGCTATCAGCAGGTTCGAAACATCTCTGCTTGCTCTTTTAAGTGTTCATTTGGTTTAACAAGTCTCTTTCGTCACTGGGTTTATTTGCTTTTGGAACTCCTGATGCATGAATATTTCTGCAAATGCCTTGTGTATAGTTCTCAGTGTGACCTTTTAATTTTATCCTGTAAGTTCATCAGTGCTTGTTGGAGCAGTGGGAACTTGTATGAATGCTGATTAAATTAAATAAAGAATAAAAGATGAATTGATGGACCAATACTTGTTTGTTTTACGGTATTAAAGACCCAACCCCTTAGGACTTTGTCTGCGCTATGAGTAGGGTAGGTAGTGTCCTACAAAGGTGGATAAGGGATTCACGTAAGTGAAGAAAAGGTATGTAGAGTAAGGAATTACGAGGAGAAGGTGATACAAATGATGCCAACTGCTATTTTATAGATTGGGACTCCTGCTATAAGCTTGCTAGGTTTTGTCCTCTGGCTCTAGCTTTCTTGCTTCGGTTTTGATTATTCGGGCCTCCCCTTAGGTCTTTCTTGGACTTTTGCAGTCTCTAGTCCCACCAATTGCTCCCAAGTGATGTTAACTCCTTGATTGAATCAAAAGAAAATTTGTATTCGTCACTGGAAAGGGGAGGGCAATTAAGATCATCTTGATCCTGTTGCCAAACTTTCTTGACATGCTTTCACTCTAATTATTATTTTCGGGGGGTTGGTCCAACCGCCTGTCTAAATATGTGTCGTCACCTTAAGGCTATATCGTTGCTCCTGTGTTTTGGTTGTTTATCATGTATGAAATTATTGTTGAGGATGATGAGATTGTATTTGAATTCTGCAAGGCTAACTAGTTTGATACTCCTTTATAGATAAAGTTGATGAGGAATCAGGAGATGTGAATGAAGAGGGTACGGAAGGCAACAGCAAAGTGAGCAATGAAGGGAAGTCTGGGACTTACAAGGATCATCTAACAGCTGCAGAGAGGCGATACATAGAGCAGAGGGAGAGGCTGGACCGACAAAGCATGGCGAAAGAAGCAAACAAATCACACAGAGATAGGATCCAAGATTTCAACCAGTATCTCGCAAATATGAGTGAGCACTATGACATTCCTAAAGTTGGGCCTGGGTAAAACAAGATGTTTCGATTGTGTAAAACCCTTTATGTGACTTCTTTCTGCACTTTCTTAGCACTCACTGTACCTCTTTCTCATTTGCTAACATGCCCTGAAATGAAATCAAAGTGTTGGCCTCTATTATGATCTTGGTTTTTGAGGGTGGGGATGACTTTTTGGTCATCAAATTTGCTTGAACACTTGTATTGTATGACTACTTGGCTTGGTTTCAATTGAGTATAAAGTTACTGCTTATTAGATTATTAATCTGGAAGTCATGTAGAAACTGTGAATAGCATTGCTTGGCTACTTGGAGTAGGTGGAACTGCTCATGAGAACATTAACACTATAGGGCTACCTTAATTATTTCTGTCTTGCAAACTTCTTTGATGTTCTTGGCACTTAACTACTTATGTTGATTTCGTTATGTTTGTTAGCTCGATTTTGACCTTTGATGTTTGTATTTCGAATGTTTCATGTAATTTGAATGTTTCATGTATTTCGAATGTACTCTTATTTATGATTTTGAGATTTTGTGATTTTACTATTTTGAATGATCTATGAATGACTATTTTGAATTTTAATTTTTTGAATTAATAGTACAAATTTACTCTATGTACCTTTGATCCGGCTTAATTAAATATGTCCGGTCCGGCTTAACTATATTTATTTATTTATTTAATAATTAAAACTGTTCGACCCGGTACGCAAACGGTCTAACTTCGGTTAAACCATTAAATCCTGAACCCCTGACATTGTCGGCTAGATCCGGTTCTTAAAACCTTGAGCTGGATATTATAATTTCAAAATCCCAACTCTAAACCTCACCCAATTTCAAATGCTCTTCTTGCCTAATTACCTAAATACCTTTGGGTTTCCACGCCCGGGTCCGGTCGGATCTCGAAGGTTTCTCCTGGGTTTTCGGTTCGGGCTTTCTGGGTTGGACCGGGTCGGCACTACCTATAATTTTTTGAACATAATATATTTTGTTGTGAAAATGACTTTTTGACCCCTTTACTTTGTCAACTTAAGCCCTACACTAAAAATCACTTTTTTTTATTTCCTCCTACCTTCATCATTTTGTTGTTTGAGATCTTTTATTCTAACTTTCATGTTCATGACATTATTGAGGCACATTTAGTACACCATATTAGCTCCAATAGTCATGTTTTAGCTTATTAAGCATTTTTAATCGAAAATATAAATATATATAATTAGTTAATTTGGGAGATTTTAAGGTGAGAAATCTTTGATCTTATTTAAGAACTCGAATCTGAACCGTTGGATTTGTAACCGTAATAACCATAATTGAGTGGTATTAAATGTACCAAACAGCATATCGGTAAATATATAGTAATTAAAAAAAATAATTTTATATTTTTTATAAATCCGCAAACGTGGTAGTGGGTAGTGGGCGGTTATTTGTGGTGTTGGTTTTTTTTTTTTTTCTAAAGACAATACTCTTGGTAAAAAACTTTGCTTTCTCAACTTGTTTCTTTCAATTTTTTTAATCTCTCATGAAATGAATTTAAACAAGAATGTCGATGATATCACTGATTTATGAACTGCAGTCTTTGCATATTTTTGTGATCGATATGATTTCACCATTTATTGATGTGGTACCATCCGCTGTGTAATTGTACCATTCATATTAATTGTATTATGTATTTTTTAAAATGTACCATTCGTGGCTAAATTGTACAATTCATATTAATGATATCATTTTTTTTGTAATATACCATTCGTGGTTAAATCGTACCATTCATATGTTTTGGTACCATTCGTATTCAACACTGGAGTTTAATCACCGCCGGCCACGAAAAGTAGGTATTTGAATGCGTCGGAAATTAATATGGTACAATAATTATATCATAATTATCCTAATTAGGTAGTTATTCAATAATATATTTGACAAATATACCCTTATAATTACCCAAATTAAATCAACCATTGAATTGGTACTATAAAATTCAGTGGTCCACAAAATAAAGCTCTTATACAAGAAATCTCGTTATACATAATCCGTTCTAATTTATGGCACCTCCCACCCACTTACACACGTGTCACATTCCTTCACCATAACGTACCATTTCTTTTCTTCTCTCTGCTTCTCCATACTTGCAACTGCATGTCTTTTACCCTCTCAACCTCTCAACACTACCAGTACCACTCAATTCTTCTTCGCAAATCAAAATGGCGAAATCATTAGTAATTGATCGAAGATTCAGATTCCAACTATACATCTCCTATCTCTTCCCACTCCTCTTCCTCTCCCTCTGTATCCTCTTCCTCTCCCTTCAACGTTTCCACTCTCCCCCGGCCGGCCGGACTCCCGCCGCCGTCTGCCCCGCCCACCTTCCTTTTGTCTACATTTACGACCTGCCCTCCGAATTCAACGCCGGCCTCCTCAACAACTGCACCCACTTGAACTCCTACACCGACATGTGCCCTTACGTCGCGAATCGCGGCCTCGGCCGTCCCCTGTACGACGGCGGATCATCGCCGCCGTCGCCGACATGGTACGCCACTCACCAGTTCATCGGCGAAATGATCTTCCACGCGCGGTTGGAGAATCACCCGTGTCGTACTGTGGACCCCACCACGGCAGATTTGTTCTACGTTCCGTTTTACGGTGGGCTCCACCAGTCCAGCATGGCAAGGGAGACTAACCTCACCGCGCGTGACCACCTGGCTGTCCAGCTGGTAAGGCACCTATCGTGGCTGACGTGGCGTCAAGGTAGGGACCACTTCCTGGTCCTGGGCCGGACCGCGTGGGATTTCATGAGAACCGATGATGACGGTAACGGAGGAGGTGCACTTAATCCTGATTACGGGGCTAACGTGCTGTTGAGGCTGACGGCGTTAAGTAACGTGACGGTGCTGACGGTGGAGAGGCAGCCGTGGGAAGGAGGGAAGAGGCAGGTTGGGATTCCGTACCCTTCTTACTTCCATCCGTTTAACGTTGACCAGGTGAGGACGTGGCAGACGGAAGTGAAGGGATCGAGGCGGCCGTACTTGTGGTCCTTCATCGGAGCGCCGCGGAAGGGCGGAGGGATCGCCGCCGTGAGGGAGGAGCTGATGCAGCAGTGCTCGGAGTCGAGGAGGTGTAAGCTGGTGAACTGTACGATGAGCGAGGAGAATGAGCACAGATTCAAATGCCATGATCCTAAGGAAGTGTTGAATGTTATGAGAAAATCCCAATTTTGCTTGCAGGTAATAATTACAGAATTGCCACTCCCGTTGATTATTCATAATAGCATAAAAAATTCAAAATTAGGGGTGGGAAACCCGGCTCGGTCAAACTGGTTTTGGCCCTTTCGGGTAACTTGGAAACCCGACGTAATAAGGTTGGTAGGATTCAGGTTTGTCAATTTTTGAGAAGTTGGTAAAACCCTAAAAGCCTGACCCGACCCGATTGGCACGAATGTATAAAAAATACTTATTTTGCTTGATTCATCATAGTATCATACAATTTTTTATTACTATGTCAATTAATTGGTTTTTAAAGGTTTGTATTCTTCGGTCGAATACAATTCTTGGTCATAAATCAATCTAACCTAGGTCTAGAGAGGTTTGTTGTAGTTGAGAACTAATAAATATAATACATATATAGTTTATTTGTATTGGTTATTTTTGTTTTGTTCGAGTTCACAATTATAGGTAGAAAGTGGTGTTAGTCTAAAATAAATGATTGGCAGGCTCCGGGGGACTCGTTTACACGGCGGTCGACGTTCGACGCGGTGTTAACGGGGTGCATTCCGGTGTTCTTCTCATGGCACACGGCGTATTCGCAGTATGAGTGGTACTTTTCAAACGATCCAACGTCGTATTCGGTGTACATGGAGGGGAAAGAGGTGATGGGTGGGAAGAGAGTAGAGGAAGAATTGTTGAGAGTAGAGAGAGGAAAAGTGGAGGCAATGAGGGAATTGATAATAGAAGAGCTGATGCCGAGAATGACATATGCGCATCCGAATGCGAGTAATGTTGATAAAGGGTTTGAGGATGTAATCGATGTCGCACTCACGAGATTGTTCAACAAACTTCGCAGTTACAGGAGTAAGTAACATATTCATATTGTGATGATCTTTTGTTACGGGTCGAAAGCCACATTAATTCCAAACTCCAAACATCATCTTCATTTCTATTTTTCTGTTTCTCCAGTTAAATAGCTTATCCTATTTCCATTCTTTGCGCTCATATCGAGCCCTATAGTTGGTGCGGCTCGTGCATCCACAATTGAGGATAATGTCTGAATTTTGGGACCTTTTTTCCTATGAATGAAAAGGAGCTCCACTATCCTAATTTATATTAATAGAAAATCATGATGCCATCATGAACATTATGATTTATGAGTATCCTAAATGAAATCGGAGATATTGCTTGACTATGATTTATGAAAATGTTGGATATAATAAATACCATAGAGATGGCCAACGTTACAGTTATGAGTCACATTTGTTACCATCGGGCCACAATAAGTACTTGATGGTTATATTCAAACGTTAATAATTAAAATATTGAAGGCGAATCTTAATTAACACTTGAAACTCAATATATCTTCTTCCCTAATAAAAACAAGGTAAGAATGTTTATTCATGTTAATTTATCTATTATAATTTTTCAACTGAATTGTTAGATTTTTTTTTTTATTTTGGTAGTGAACTTTTTGTTGTAGAAATTGATAAGTAAATTGGTTACTCTTTTGATTTTTCAATAACGATAAATGAAATCGAATGAATGATGAGTGGTTGAATAGCGATTTGGTGATATATTTTGATTTTTTCTATTAGTACCGTGTAGGATTGACTTTTCTATTACGTGGTAATAAATAATTATTTTATAAACAAAGCACCCCCTTAGCCAAATTCCTGGCTCTGCCACTGAGGGTAGATATAAAACAGGATAGGATATTTTTACTAGACTATCTCCTTTTTTGTTGTTGGTATTCTAATAATACTGATTATTGTAAGTAAGTAAGTAAGTTATTGTAAAATTGAAATCTAGGATGAAAATTGCTACCTAAAATTAACAAATCATGTATCTGTTGTGAAAAATGCGCCGAAAACAATCGAAAAAGTAAAATTATTAAACAAAATTTTGCTAGTTTGTATAATCAAATTACCGCAGAGACTAAATTGTGTTAGGTTGTGATGTTTAGCTCTCTTTTTCATTTCCATTTTGTTGTTATTCCCTTTTTGGATTTCTTCCATTGGGTTCAAATTTGAATATATCTCATAATTAATCATAATAAAAATGTGCTGAAAATGGTACTTGCTAATTTAAATAAGATACCTAATATAAGAAATTTGGTACTTAAAATTAAAATTTTTGTTACCCTGTATGAACAAATTGGTACCTAAACGATAAAGTTGGTATCTAAAGATATTGTCGTATAGACTACCTAACCAATAATGGATATTGTCACCATAGTCACTCCATCCGTCCTTTGTTTGTCATCTAATACCTTTATGGAATTCGTGCAAACACAAAGAACAAACGAGGTCAGATGTTTAGTAGCCTAAGAATTGCAAGTAAAATATACGAGATACCATCAAACTTTCACTTTCTTTCACTCACTACTAAACTAATTTCCATACACCTTATAGTATCAAATTTTACTTTTCATTTCACCAAATACCATTCTATCACTTTTTTTTACAGAATCATGAGATGTGTCTTGACAATATGATGGTACAGTCAACATATATTGTTGAGTCAACTGCCAAAATATTGAAATGTTAGATTTCAAATGGTTTCACATGTTATATTTTTAAAACATATTGTGTTAATTTTTTAGCTGCATAATACTTCGTTGCCAGCTCACTCAACAATATATGTTGATTGTACCATCATCCATCAATATACATTATTATTTTGACTAAAAAAGGGGTCAAGGTGGTAAACTGGTAATTAGTGAAACTAAAAGTATAATTCAACCGTATGAGGTGTAGAAAAATTATTTAAGTGGTTAGTGTGAAAAAAATCAAAGTTTGACGATATCCCATGTATTTTACTCCAACAATTGTGAGATACATGAGCTCGAAATCATTGAGGTAGAACTGGAGTGAGGTGTAAAGTCGTGTATATCTTAGTGATTTTTTTCGAATTCAACTCAATTTTTGTTTAAAATTCGGTTTTGTGTTATGTTAGTCAGCTTAAAATGTATTGGGTCCATACTAACGTGGAGCAAATGACGTGATAAATTGTATCACGTTGTAACAGAATTCATACTAACAGGATGAGACTCCAACACAACGAAGTTTTGGGACGAGTTTGTAACCCACCCCAAAGTTTCGGAACTATTGAGGTATTTGACCCAAAATGAATTTGTCAAATTTCTTTTGCAACTTAATTTTGTTTTTACTTAGAGTCAAACTCAGTGCCTTTTCCAGTTATGATTCTACCCCTAAACACCATCATGTCTTTTTCATTGCTCAGCTTCAAATCTCTCTTCTGCACATCAAACTCTCTCAATATGATTGAGATTTCTTTCAATTACAACTCGGTTTTGCCTTAAATAAAATTGCTGGTCAAGTGAACATTTGCATTACAGAACTGAACTGAACTGAACAACCTAACAAAATCAATAACACCATTGTTGGTGATCATGTGATGGCAGCTGCTTACTCCATGAGCTTCCTCATTTGGTCTTGAGGTTGGACTCACTAACTATGCAGCAGGTAGGTCTTTAGATTCCCTTTTGTTCTTGTTGGTGTAGCTCATTTCTTTGGAAATGTTCTGAAGAGGGTTTAATGTTGTATATACTGCAGTGGACTGCTTCTTGCTTATGTTACACTTGCTTATGTTTACTCGTCATTATGCTAAGATGTTGAAAGTGTTTTTCTTGATGATCTTTTAACTTGTCTTGTGCGTAGGCAACCAGAGAGGACTACTCTATTGAGCCAACACTAAGAAGTCAGATAAGCCAGTTTCGAATGAGCACAAGAGGTACTTGTTATATTCTTCTTCAGCTTGGCCATAGTTTGATTTTGACAGGTTGCCAAACAAACACCCTAGAAACACCAAACTAATCATGCATTGTTATTAATTGCAGGCACATTTCAAAGAGGCTGACTTGTGAGGAAAGGAGAGCCAAGTTGATGGAGAGGCTGAATGCTCTGAACTCGGCTATTGATGATGACTCTTATGATAAGTAGAGATTCAGTAGTTGTTGAGACTTGGGGAGTTTTGTGTTTAGATTTTGTTGTTTGAGGAGTCTGCTCCTTGAATTTTTTGCATACTTTGTTAGTTTTAATTAATGTTCTGTAATGCTGAATGATTTTGCTGTCTATTTTAATTACTTGTTGAAGTTGAAGAAGACTTGTGAAAGGTAATCCTTTTTTCTTATTGATATCCATGAATTAAAGTGAGCACACAAATGAGGGCAAGATAGTAATTGCTGAATTGATATTCCTTTAGTGAATAACACTCCAAACAAACAAGAATATTGTACAATATCACCTTAAATCTCATTAACCCCTTAATAACTAGCTATCTCGAATATCATGATATTCGAGATAGCCCTTACCAAACGACCCCTAGAATAGCATAGGATGGAAGTAATCTGGCAAAATATTCCAACATTCAAATTAAAACTAGAAGAGGATCAACCCACTGGAAGAAAATTACCGAGCACGGATAGGTTCCGTTAGTAAGAGGATGCAAGCTTTACATTAGTCCTGGTTTTCTGGAGGCACACTGCGTCTCCAGATTCCGGCAAGGACACTGCCTAAGATCGAGTGACACACACTAGAGACGGCACATGGCACTGCAGTGAGTGGATTCCCAAAGTGCTGAGTTGCAAGAACCACCCCAAGCACCGAGTTCTGCAGTACATTCCAGATAAAAATCATTATAGCTATGGAGATCTTGAACAAGAATATATACCCAACAGAGCTCACTAACAGTCCATCTATAAACTTTATGTAGCAAGCCAACAAAAGAGGACTCGTTCTACTCCAGTGATTCAGTTATCGATTAGATCGGACCCCCAAACTCAAGTGCATTCCTATAATGAATTTGGAAGAGAGGCAGTAGTGATTATTCAGTAGTGGTAATGTTGTAAGCTAATGATCTAAGAACTCTGCCTCGAGGATGAAATGACAATCTTTAGTTTAGAATTTTATAATGCATGCAGTAACGTCTAACGAATCTGGCAGTCAATAGACTAATTTGTCAAATTTTACCTGCATGCCAACTTCGATAGAAATGGTCCGCGAAGAAGCTGTGTCAACTCCAAGTATCCTCGAAAGTACATATCCAAAGAAAAACCCAGATGTGTGAAGAAGACATGCTGCTAGCACCACTTGTTTGCCAGACATCAGTATAGCTGAAGAGCTTTGGGCAATTGCATTTCCGCAAAGAACTGCAACGGTTCCCACAGCAATAGGTGGCATCAAGGGAGACACAAACTTGACCAAGCTCTGGAAATACTGATTCAGAAAGGCACCAGCCAGCACCGGAAGAAGCACAACCTGTGTTTCATTGCACAGTTAGTCAGTTACTAAGTTACAGATATTATATTCTCTCAACAAAATTTGCAAAAGATGTTACAAACTCTCACCTGCATAGTAGATGTTAATAATCCTGTTGCGTCTACTGCAACATATTGCCCAGCCAGTTTAGCTGTTAAAATGGTGTCATGACCTGCAAATGGAAGGAGCATGTCAATGTAGTTTTGAATAAAACAAACAGAAGACAAACATCTCCACAGAACTGAATTCAATCCACGGCAGATCCAGTCTGACATAATTATTAAAAACAAGGCTGTGAATGTTGTCTTGCAAGGACAAATATTACTATCCCAATTGCTTCCAATCATCTTGTGTTGGCCTCAATATTTCATAGGTTATTACCTAAAAACTTAACATAGTCTAGGATTTTGATTATTAGAGAAGAAACTTTCTTGTTTAGTAGTGACAAGTCTACCTATATTAAGAAGATGACCAGTTGTTAACCTGAACTCATGATTCAAAGAGATTTAATCCATGAAGTGGACAAGATAGAAGCAAAACAAATACAGATTGCAATGAGATAGATGCAGCAGTTATTAAACGAGCTATTGAAATATATGAACCAGTCTATAAAGGGATGCACACTGCTGTTAACAAATTCACAGGACTGGAGATAAGAAAGAGAGCGAGTTTGTGTACCTACCACAGCAGTCAGAGTGCTCAGTGCCGTCATCAAAACTGAGAGAGCCACATTTCCCCTGAAAAAGGAATTATCACATTTTAAGGATGTAGGAAGATGGTAAATAAGAAAAAGTTCAACAGTCGTGTATAGCGAGGAGCAGAAGCACATACCGCGCAATGTAGGTCACAATATTACTGGCAGTCCCTGTAAACATTGAATTCAAAAACAATCACCTGAAGATTAAGTTTGACATATGAGCTATTCAAGCAAAGACTAAGCTAGACGTACCACCAGGACAGCAACCAACCAATATTAGACCAGCAGCATAATGGGATGGCAGATTTAAGAGCTTGCTCACCAGAAATGCTGACACTGGCATGACCTGCAATCAATCAATCAGTATTCTTCATCAGTTAGCATAGAGCAGACAATCAACAATAACAGCAGATAATCCTTATTTCTGCAATTGTGGAAGCTTACATATGAAATCAACAACCCTAAAACAGTACAAAGTAGAAGAAAAGAAAAGATAAGAAGCACAAAAGGAAGAAGGCAAACCGAGTACTGAAGCATGAACCCAGCAAACAACTGTTTAGGCATGGCGAAAGCATTGCTGAGATCATCCAGAGTAAGTGTCATACCCATACCAAGCATAGTGAGGGTGAGGCCGAACATGGTCCATTTGGGGGTGACCCAACCGAAAGAAGCGGGCCTGAGGAGTCCCAGCAAGCAACCCAGAGATACCCATATCGGAAATGCGGTGGAAATCGCTTCAGTAACAGCCTCAACCCATGCTCTGATACCGCCAGTCTCGCTTGCACTCGAATGGTTCGACGAAATGCCACAGTGGGAGACGACAGTTGACCTGGAGGAAACAAGAGATGGTGATGCTGAGAATCGTAGCTTCAGCTGAGTTGCTGTGTGAAGTTTGATTGAGGGGAAATCGGATTTAAGGAAGGTTGAGGAGGAGGAAGAGTCTACGAATTGGCGGCATGGTAGTAATGGGTTGAATCTGATGTTGTTGGAGAGTGAAAAGGCAAGTGAAGACTGCATCTTTTGCTCTGCTTCGCTATCGTCTAACGCCGCTTAGTAAGATTTCTTATATAATAGCTTCAATTTGGATTATTGAATTTTATAGTACCGTTGATCTAATTTGGGTAATTATAAGGGTATATACGTTAAATATATTATTGAATAACTACCTAATTAGGATATTATGAAATAATTATTATACCATATTAAATTCTGAAACCTAATTAATTTTCAGAAATTAACTATTTCTTCTATTTTTGGCCGACGCATTCAAATACCTACTTTTCGTGGCCGGCGGTGATTAACCTCCGGTGTTGAATACGAATGGTAGCAAAACATATGAATGATACGATTTAACCACGAATGGTACATTACAAAAAAAAACGATATCATTAATATGAATGGGTCAATTACTTAAAACGTCCTAGAACTATAGGTCGGGTTACAACTCGTCCTGAAACTTTAATCTGTTACAGAGTGGTCCTGTTACTATGAAACGGGTTACAGAGTAATCCTAATGACGTCATTCATGCACTTTTTCAGCCATTTTGTCACGTCACCGTTGACATGTCATCAAAAATATAATTTAAAATTCAACAATTTGATTCTAATCTAAATCTAAACTCATTTAACTCATACATTTTGGTTCGAAACTAAATTTATTGAGTTTGATTGATTTAATTTTAGATTTGAATCATGTTAAACTCAATTATAAATCATATTTTTGATGACATGTGACATGGAAAAATAGCTGAAAAAGTACACTGATGACGTCATTAGGACTACTCTGTAACTCGTTTCATAGTAATAGGACCACTCTGTAACGAATTAAATTTTTAGGACGAGTTTGTAACCTGGCCTATATAGTTTTGGGACGTTTTAAGTATTTGACCCTAATATGAATGGTACAATATCATTACGAATGGTACAGAAACACATGAGTAGTACAATTTAGCCATGAATGGTACATTTAAAAAATAACAACATATGAATGGTACAATTTAACTACGAAGGGTACCGAAACATATGAATAGTACAATTTAACCACGAATGGTCCATTACAAAAAAAATGATGCAATTATATGAATGGTACAATATCATTACTAATGGTACAGTAACACATGAATGATACATTTAAAAAAAAATACAACATATGAATAATACAATTTAACTACGAATGGTACCAAAACATATGAATGGTACAATTTAACCACGAATGTACATTATTAAAAAATGATATCATTAATATGAATGGTACAATTTAGCCACGAAGGGTACATTTTAAAAAGGTGTAATACCCTCAGATAGCACCAAGTATTGCGTAATCCCAGAATATACACAACGTTTTACAAAATACTCAATTAGTTCAACCTATCGTGCAACAAGTTTAAATTAGCATGCCGTCAATTTTTCTCGCATTCCGTTAGTCTGACTTGGCAATTTAATTGACATGGCCTATAAAATGCATACATGTTATCTGACGTGGCAAAAGTTAACACCCATTTATCATATAAAAGCCACATCATCATTTTTAGAAACAATAAAATATGTTAATTATAAATTAAAATAATTTAATTAATTCAACCCCTCTCTCTTCCACATTCATCTTCTCCGATTAGGGTTTCTGAAACTGATCTGATCAAATTGGGGAGCATGATGAGGAACTTAAACCCACTGAATCCTGATCAAATGGGATCTGCACTTGAAACCCGTAATCTGCTGTCCGGAGGTCGGAGAACAGATCTGCACTTCGAATCATCCCAACTCGCTCCTGAATCGAAACTCATTCTCCCTCGGAGGAACAGGACCTCCTGCCGCCACCGCCACTTGGAAGACCTATCCCCGACCAGTCTCTTGGAGCAATCATTCACCTCGCCAACAACCCCGTTGTCCAACCACAGCAAGGCGAGGCTCAGCCTCGAACCTTCTTTAGAGGAAGAGGACGATTCTCGCTACGATGCCAAGCTCATCGAGTCTTCCTGCTCCGTGCTCTGCTTTTACTCCATCTCTTCGCTCCCCACTGACAAACCCGCCGACGATCGAACATGGAATCCGCCGACGAGAAGAAGACCGCGCTCACCGATGCCGACATCACCGCACTCGTCAATTCCTTCCGCGAGATCACCTCCTCAACTAGAGATGAAGCCGCTTCTATTTGGATCGTGGAGGGTTGGGGATAGAGAGAAGGAACAGGGTTGGGGATAGAGAGAAGGAACAGAAGATGAAGAGGCTAGATTTGGATCTGGATTTGCTTGTACACATCGAAGAAGATGAATGTGGCCACATCGGAGAGAGGAAAAAGATAGAGAGGAACAGTTCGACACCCCCAATTTCTTCCCACCCCCAATCAATGACCTCCTACTTGCAGCAACCCAGATTGAAGCTTGTCCTCCACCAGCACCACCTCTAGAACCGGCGTTTTCACCGCCGTCGGATTCTCGTCGGATAAGAGGAGCTTGTCCAACGACGGATTAGCGCCGCCGTCACCGGAGCTCCTAGTTTCTTCTTCTCCTTGCGACTGCGTCTAGGTTGCCTCAGGAGGGGAGATCGAAGGAGGATAAGAAAAAGAAGAAGAAGAGTTGCGGTAGAGATAGCGATGGTGCTAGTGGGAGTAGGAATCGCGACGGATTTGTTTCTCCGGGCAGCAGATGACGTCTAGCATAAGAACCCAGTCATAACCCTCCGTTATCCTACGTGGTAAGTTTTTGGACGGAACATCACGGCATGCTACGAGAAAACTTGTTGCACGATAGGTTGAGCTAATTGAGTATTTTGTAAAACAGTGTGTATATTCTGGGGATTACGCAATAGTTGGTGCTATCTGAGGGTATTACACTTTTAAAAAATACATAATACAATTAATATGAATGGTACAATTACACAGCGGATGGTACCACATCAATAAACGGTGAAATCATATCGATCACAAAAATATGCAAAGACTGCAATTCATAAATCAGTGATATCAACGCCATTCTTGTTTGAATCCATTTCATGAGAGATTAAAAAAATTGAAAGAAACAAGTTAAGAAAGCAAATTTTTGACCAAGAGTGTTTTCTTTAGAAAAAAATCAAAAACCACAAATAATCGCCCACTACCCACTACGACGTTTGTGGATTTATAATAAATATAAATTGTTTTTTAATTACTATATATTTACCGATATGCCCTTTGGTACATTTAGTACCACTCAATTATGGTTATTATGATTACAAATCCAACGGTCCATATTCGAGTTCTCAAATAAGAAATATCAAGGATTTCTCACCTTAAAATCTCCCAAATTAGGGTCAAAAACTCTGAGTTTGTTAGTTTAGTAAGAAATCGATCAAGATTGGTTGGTTAAAAATTAGATATGAATTTTGTTACATTAACTAACCAACCGACATTAAAGATCAAGACGGGTGCATTTACCGGGTGAATTGACAGAGGGTGAAATGGAGTCATTTCATCTATTAGGGGTACCTATTAGGGTGAAAGTGTGTAATTACACTGTTTGGGAACGAAAAATAAGATATATGCACTGTGGTGAATTCAACTCAATGGGTTCAGGTGTAAGTATAGAGAAGAGAGCTTCACATTTGATACTAGGAGAATTTAAATTTAACTAGATATGGTAATTATTTTTTTAAGTAATGTCTATGTCGCTTCTGTTCATCATCTAAATCACTCATCCAAATAGGTGCATTCGTAAATACACTTTCACCCACGATGCATCAGACATTTCAATGCACCTGTTAATGCAATTCACTTTCACTACAATGCACTAATCCAAAATTATACTGTAAACCGATTATTAACCAACATCTTTAACCAATACTATTTCGACTTATTTAACCTAGATTTCATCTATTTTTTACCACATTAACCATATTTTGACCAAATTAACGTAGGTGTTATTTTCATGAGTGCATTAAAAGGGTGAATTGAGGGTGAATTGGAGTCATTTCACCCGCTAGACTGATAGTATATAATTACACCCACTAGAGTGAAAGTGTATAACACGTTCGGGGACGAAAAATTAGATAAGCACAATGAAGTGAATTCAATTCACCTGGTTGACATATGCCGGTAGGAGCATTCGACAACAACGAATTTCGCGAATGCTCCTAATAGCATGGTCTGTCGAATGCTCCTAATCATCGAACTATTTGGCTGGCATATGTGAACTGTTAGACAGAGCAATGCCATAAAAACGCAAGCCATCATCAAAATGCCCCTTTGGAACATACTGATAATGTATTTTTAACCAGCAAAGCAATGTTATTATTTTGGCATTGACAAATTCCACTGCGTAACAATGGTCGGTCTACTTACATCATGACGTTAATACATACACTGCCAATTCACCACACTAACAAACCTTCCCCCCTCTCTCTCTCCCTTCTCCTCTTCTCCCCTCTTCTCTAAGACAACCCATAATGAACAGTCCCCACGTTCCTATGCGCTGCAACAGCTATTGCGGCCGCACCAGCAGGTCCGTAATGAGTCTGCGCCTGAATCAGTTTCGCATCAATGGCAATTCGTTCGTTCATCTGCTGCTGCTGATGTTCGACCACCACTCTCGCTTGCTGGTAGTAAGGATTGGTGTTCATGTCCGCAGCCACTACTGGCTTTGTTGCTGAAGCTGGAGACACCATCGGGTTGTTGTGTGCCTGATGATGAAGCAGCGGTCTTCCTTGTGACAAGTTGTCTCTGTCTCTTGTTGCAGAGTTTGTCCTGAAGAAGCATGGTGGCGATGCTGTCGTTGTGCTCTGTGATGGGAGGATGGTGTTTCTGTAAAGAACACGTGCATCGTACCCATCTTTGGGGTTTCTATTGCCGTCACATGGCACAAATGATCCTACAACTCTACCTGGCTTTGCTGCATTGCCTGTAATAAAATCATGTTAAAATGGATCGAAGGAAGGAAAACTAACCCTGTTCAAGGTTTCTTAGAAAATGCAGCCCAATCCAGATGCAAATAACTACCAGTAACAACTGCTATGTTGATTCATCGCAACTTAAACAGCAAACAGACCAATTCTTACGAACTTCCAAATTCGTAACAATAACAAGGGCAGGCACGAGAAATCAAGATAATTACCTGCTGGCCCTCTCGGTGGAGGCCGCATAGTCCTAGATGCATTTCCTGAATTACCGTCAGCTCCTCTGAAGTTTTTGGAGACTTCGTCTGTTACTTGATGGTTATCAACTGATGTAGAACTTGGCATGTTATGAGGCATACTTGAAGCATGAATTGTTGGCCTGAAACCAGAGCACCAAGACCAATTTGAGAAACCACCAAAACAGTAGCCAGATCCAAAAAAAAGTTCCCGCTCAAAAATGATTAGCCATACCGAGGGAGAGAAACATGTTTCCGCTCTAGAGGAATGACTGGTGCACTCCGACCACTATTTTCTTCAAGATATGCAAACTGCTTTCTGAAATGACCTATCGCACTGCATCACAAAACAAGTTCTTTCAGCATATCATTTGAAGAGTTTCTCAGCTAGCTATGGAAATAAGACCAGAAGAAAGATTACCTAGGATAGAGGAAATTGGTGCCTTCGTTACCACTCATATAATCTTTTAACAATTGTGGATGATACTCCAGTATTTCTCGATAAAGAAGCTCCCTAATGTCCTCCTTAGTCACCCTTCTCCTTTCAAACTCAAACTCCAACTTTGAAATAGGCTGACAAGAAGGTTCTCTCTCAATTTTAGAGAGGCCCCTGAAGTAAGGATCCGCAAGTGCCTATTTAGGAGAAAAAATACAGTCAATACACTAAAAATGGAATTGTAAACATAATCACTCAGCATTTTCAATGTTCAGAACGATTGCAAACAAACACAGACCTCTTCAGCAGTCGGTCTATCCTTTGGATCAAATGCTAACAGCCTTTGCAGAAGTCTAAGTGCTAAAGGATCGGCAGTTGGGAACTTTTGTGCAAATGGCACAGGTTGTTTCTTCCTCATTTCTGATAAATACTTCCTCGCTTTATCATTCCTCACCTGAAACATATTTTATCAACATTGGTAACAAGTAACAATTGACTTCCACATGAAAGCACTGGGCAGATAAAGATGGTCGCAGCTGAGAGTTAACACATACCCCAGAAATGGTATCCATTGATGGTGTCCCAAGAAGATCAGTGATTAATTCTAGTTGGTGGACGACACTTTTTCCAGGGAACAGTGGCTTCCCTGTCAACACCTCCGCAAAGATGCAGCCGATGCTCCAAATATCAATCGCTGGAGTATACTGCATGAAAAAGAGTAGTCGAGTAAATCTCAAGGAAATATAGAGGAGATGACAACATTGCAATTAGAACGCCCATAGAAACCACAAACAACCTGACACAATTACCTGAATCATAGAAAATTTCAACTTCCACGAGGATTTTCATAGTCCTACCTGAACAAGAATTGTTTTAATCTAAGCATTACAGTTTCACGCATGTAGATCAACAAGTAAATGTCTTGGTTTAATTTTACTATATAGATTAAGCCACCAAACTTGCCTAGAGAATGCTAGAAACTAAACCCTCATCCAATATCAAATCAAAGCAATACATTGCCCATACTGACAAGCGTGTAAAAAATATTATAGTTCAAAATACCAAAAAATAACCAAAGGGGATAACTTGATCTCCACAAGTCACTGTTAGGAATTGAAATAGAAAAGATTGTCTAGACAAGGGAACACATACTCAACTCATTGAGCACTGATGAAGTAACCTTGACTACAAAGTATCAACCGCAACTTAAAGATGAAAATCAAGTCCTAACCAAACATACCTTAGAAGAGAAAGATCCACACAGCTCAGGCGCTCTATACCATCTGGTGGCTACATAATCCTGCAGCAAGAAATTGGAAAAAAATACATTCATGAACAGAAGGGACGATGCAGATAAAAGAGAAAACTAACACAATAGGCCTCATATACAATTCAGTATAAATACATACCGTCCAAAACACTGTGGTTGGCGTGTCAGTAAATGCAACTCTTGCTAACCCAAAGTCACAGATTTTCAGTTTGCAATTTGCGTTTGCCAATATATTCTTGGTTTAAGATCTCTATGATAGACATTTGCTGGAACCAAACCAAATCCAGATTCAGAATCAAAATTTTCCAGAATGAGTAATAAAAATAAACAAAAAAAAAAAATAGAGCAAGATAGCCTGGACAAAAGGATTGCCACCAGGCCTTTGCTCTTAAGAAAATGTAGGAGAGACGGAAAGAGAAAGAGAGTTTGAGTGTTCGACAAGTGCATAGAGAAGCAATTACCTGTATGCATATACTTCAATGCACGCAGCATTTGATAAAGGAAAAACTGGTGATGTTCACGCGTCAGGTCATCATTAGCTTTGATGACCTGATGAAGATCAGATTCCATGAGCTCAAAAACAACAAAAATGTCTCTGAATTCCCTCTTTGAAGGAGGTAGCATAATCCGCTTAATTTCAACGATGTCAGGGTGCCGTAGTAGCCTAAGCAACTTGACTTCTCTCAAAATTCGAATAGCATCAGAGATGTGCTCGAAAACATCGTGTATCTTCTTTATTGCCACTTTTTCGCCCGTGTGAGTGTCAATTGCCGCACAAACAACTCCATAGCTTCCTTTACCTATGACCTCCAAAATTTTATATCTATTGGCATCCCCATACTCGGTGAAAAACTCCATGTCTTTCAAATCCTGTAGACATTAGATATGAATTCAGACACAAATAGATGAAGCAATCAAAGTAACGTACATACAAATAACGAGCATAGCAATACGACTGCCAAAGAAACCAATGTAAAACCTCTACAAGATCACAACAATCCCAGTTCTTGTGACAGGCAGCAAGATCAAGATTAACATCCAGAGGAATACTGAGGACAAGTTAAACAAATTAGGGGTATAGCTTGAACAGCAGTAGTGATAACCCTAAATCACAATCATCGGCCTCTTAAAAAGATTCGCTGAAAAGGGATTCGTGCTGATCCGCAGATGGATAAAAAGTTAAGAACCAAGAGGACTGAGTTGAATATTAGGGAAAGGAATTGAGAAAGATTTTCCTAACCAGGGAACTAGTTGCCATAGTTGAATCCGAAAATTTCGACCAATACACTTATCTAAGCATCCTTAAGCTTATCCGAATTTACGCATACCATTAATGCTCCCTTTGAAAAAAATTACACTAAATCCAATTCAACTTGAGGACGAAATTAAGGAAAGAATCACTCGAAATCGCCTTCAATTTCGTCGCCAATTCCAAGAGACTTTAAAGAGAAGTAAAGACAAGTAGAAGAAAACGGAGACCTAGATCACAAAACTCTGCTTCAAACGGAGACACACAGAAACCATGAACAAAGAATCTCTCACCTTCCTAGGGTGGTCTTGCTGCATCTTTGAAACTTCTGTTGTAAACGCCTCTTACTACCGGAGGAGAAGTCAGAAACAAACAGTGGCAGATTCTCGGATTAGAGAAGAGTCAAATCGGTAAGCCTGCCCTCTCGCTCTCCTCAAAATTTCTCCCAGCCAAAAGAATCCAATTCAACTCCTTCTGCCGCCGCTCACCTAACTCCAGAACAAAATCAGCCGCGAGAAGAGGGGAAAGAAGCCCTATATTCCGGCGAAATCCTTGAGCAGAGAATACGGAACGGTGAGATCTGGAAGATTCAGCAGAGGGGGAGAAGAGGAAACCAGAAGATGGATCTGAGAGTTGGAGAGAGAGAGAGAGGAGGAGGAGGACAACACCGACAGCGGCCAAAGAGGAGAAGGAAGAAGGAAGAGAGAAAAGCGGTGATTGAGTTTGTGCTGGTTTAAATAAACTGAAACGAAACTAACAATTTGTATTTTTTTAACTTTTTTTAAATA
Source organism: Linum lewisii (assembly GCA_034768395.1). Classification (NCBI taxonomy): domain Eukaryota; kingdom Viridiplantae; phylum Streptophyta; class Magnoliopsida; order Malpighiales; family Linaceae; genus Linum; species Linum lewisii. The sequence continues at coordinate 6,440,991 of CM068300.1, forward strand.
ATAATAATGTTTGTATGATATTTTGATTTATTCGCCGTTGTAATATCGTTTTCTTTTACTTAATTTCTACATTTCCTAACGACTCTTTTTTTTCGGGTTACACAACTACAAAAAAGTAATTCTTCTCAGAAAAAAAAAATATAACTTTGATCCCTCTACTTTGTCAACATAACAGATAGCCATCTATACTATAAATCGCTCGTTTTACTCATCCTTCTTCAGCCACTTTGCATTTTAACATTAAATTTGGGCACATATGCACACCAACGGATAAAGATATCGGAGGTGAAGGAAGATAAATTGGGGAGGTTATCGTGAAGAATATGGTGAGAAACAAAAGATTTTAAATCCACATATTTTATTTGTTGATTTCATTATATCCAATTATATATATTTATATTGCTAGTTTATATGCTTATTAAGCTAATATATGGTTATTGAAGCTAACATGATGTACCGAATGCGCATCAATTAAAGTCATGAAGATGAAAGTTGGAACAGAACAACCCAAAAGGCAAAATGGTCAAAGTAGGAGAGGCAAAAAACGATATAGTTAGGCTTGCAAGCTGTATTATTGTTAGTTCTCTACTCCCACTATAGCTGCCTTGGACACCTCTCTAAAGAGGGAGAAAAGAACGTGAATAGTTGGGGGTTCGAGAATTTTCACCCATCTTCTTCCTTTTGCTAATTCTTTCATTAGTTGAACCGGACATCCCAACTTTGGGGAAAATGGGGAAGACATTTTGTTACTTGTATGTACGTGTTTTGATCCAGTTGGGTTCTTTCTCCAACTGGTTTCCTTTTGATGAATGAAAGAGTTTAATTATTCATAAAAAAATGATTTATAGTATAGGGGGCAATATATTAAGTTGTAAAAGTGGAGGGACCAAAGTGTTATTTTTCCTATATTTTAATTTAATAGTTTTGACAGCTGGAAATTACTGGCAAGCTGTTGAATGTACGGAGACGGGTAGACGGCCTGCTTTCTTCCTTTTTCAAATTCTATTTTTTATGGAAAAAAATTATATAGTTTCTTTTATTATTACTAAAAAGCGACCGACCAACCTTCACGCCCACACGTTATGTGGATGGAGATAGACGCTGTGTTTTCATTTTCGTTTATTATTTTCTGGAAAAATAAAGTTTTATTATTATTTTATGATTTTAATTTATCGATGATATAACATATTGCGTATAGTGATAGCTTAAGCCAGTTATCGCATTAGCACAACTTTATTTAGTATTTAAGATTAGATTTATGGACTGATTAGTTCTATTTAAAACACTAAATTAACTGGGTATTTAAAAGTATTCAATTTTTAAAAAAGAATTAAATTTTTTAATTTAATATACTAGAAATGGAATTATCTAATAAAAGGAATTTTACATAAATAATGAGGACCACGAATAGTGTTGTGATGGATGATGAATCTACATCCAATATCTTATCAAGTGCATAGTTTTTTTAAGTAATACTAACTCTTGGATTACATAATCATATTATTCTTAATTTGTTTTATAGTTTAAGCATTGCATAATTCAAATAGATTAGAATGAATTATGAAAAAATGTCTGATCTTTCTCCTTCTTCAGATAAATTAGAATGAATTATGAAAAAACGTCTGATCTTTCTCCTTCTTCAGATAAATTAGAATGAATTATTAAAAAATGTCTGATCTTTCTGCTTCCAGCTTCTGGTTTTAAACACGTTGAGAGTCTTCGCAATGCTTTCTTATGCGCTAGGAATAAAGCCCTCCCCTCCAAGAATGCAACTTGTGTAGGGAGACACTTGTGGGGGGGGGGGGGGGGGGGGGGGGGGGGCTCATTAAAAGTGGCTCTCTTTGGGTCGCTTGGACCTATCTTTATAGAGTCAAAGATCGTTGTTTTATGGGACATTGCGCCCTTTGCTAGTGTTGTGTGGGTTTGGAATAGGATCTTGAAGATTAGACTGAGTTTCAGGCCTCATATTCCCATCAACGATTCGAGTTGCTGGTTGTGGGATGGACAAGAGATGGGGCGGTACTGATGTGACTTTATTTAGTGCATTTTGAGCTTATAATTAACCTATGAAATGGGCGTGTTTGTTCGTGAAATGCCATGACTTATATGCTTTTATTGAAGTTTTGTGCAAAGTGTCCATTTGTTGTCCGGTTGCCACTTTGGAGCCAAATTCGTGGTCTATTGGAGTTGCCTCTGTGCATTTTCAGGTTATGGCATCGAAGTACGGATGACAAGGAGCACATAGGAGCAAACGGGAGGTCATTTGGAGTCCGGACGAGGGAGATATGAGCATTACAAGATCGAGTTTTATGCAGAGTGCAGGGGTGCACACCGTGCACTGCCCCCTGCACTATAAATACCCGCGTTTTTGGCCATTTTGGGGCATTCTTTCATCTCCCTTGAACCCCAAACACATACCCACGATAGAACACATTTTTGGAGCAATTTGAAGCCATTGGAGCTAGGATTGAAGCCAACAAACCTTGGGAGAAGTGTTTACAAGTGGAGAAGTGCTTACAAGTGGAGAAGTGAAGATCATCTCAAGGATTCATCCATGGTGTTCTTGGTGACCATTCTTCCTTCTTTTCTCTTTACTCCCTTGGCCATGTGTGGCTGAATTTCTAGGGTTCATCTTGGATGGGTAGATTAGTTGTGCTATGATAGAGGGATGATTGTATAGAACTTGCCATGATTGATCTTGGTTGTATGAGGATGATTCCTAGACTTGTTCTTAATGCCATTTTATGCCATGTTTTCTTGATTTGGTCCATTCAATGTGATTTGATGCATGAGAGTGCTTGGATTGCATAGATTGTAGGTCTAGGAATTGAAGTGAGTGTGTTCTAAGAGATTAGATCATCTTGTTTCAACTATTTTCACTTGATTTCTCTCTTGGGCATTTTATCGAACACTTGGTGTGCATGTGGATTTTCATTCAATTGAGTTTGAAAAGGCTTTTTGGTGAATCTCTTAGTGTTAGGGCATTGATATGAGAGTGTTGTGCCTAGCCTTGTGGTCATAGAGTCTTAAGAGAGGGTCTTGTGTCTTGGCATTTCATCAAACACTTAGAATGCATCCTTTTTCACTTAGCTTGAGAGCGAGAGCCTAAGTTGAGTGGTATTTGGATAGGGATTAGGTGCTACGAGAGTGCACTGAGTCTATAGAAGTGAAATGCATGGTCATCCGAATGCAAACTCGATCTTAATTGGCTTGTTTGTTCAATTAGTCCTCTTGAGCATGATGAAACTACCCACCAAGAGAACTCATTAAAAGTGGCTCTCTTTGGGTCGCTTGGACCTATCTTTATAGAGTCAAAGATCGTTGTTTTATGGGACATTGCGCCCTTTGCTAGTGTTGTGTGGGTTTGGAATAGGATCTTGAAGATTAGACTGAGTTTCAGGCCTCATATTCCCATCAACGATTCGAGTTGCTGGTTGTGGGATGGACAAGAGATGGGGCGGTACTGATGTGACTTTATTTAGTGCATTTTGAGCTTATAATTAACCTATGAAATGGGCGTGTTTGTTCGTGAAATGCCATGACTTATATGCTTTTATTGAAGTTTTGTGCAAAGTGTCCATTTGTTGTCCGGTTGCCACTTTGGAGCCAAATTCGTGGTCTATTGGAGTTGCCTCTGTGCATTTTCAGGTTATGGCATCGAAGTACGGATGACAAGGAGCACATAGGAGCAAACGGGAGGTCATTTGGAGTCCGGACGAGGGAGATATGAGCATTACAAGATCGAGTTTTATGCAGAGTGCAGGGGTGCACACCGTGCACTGCCCCCTGCACTATAAATACCCGCGTTTTTGGCCATTTTGGGGCATTCTTTCATCTCCCTTGAACCCCAAACACATACCCACGATAGAACACATTTTTGGAGCAATTTGAAGCCATTGGAGCTAGGATTGAAGCCAACAAACCTTGGGAGAAGTGTTTACAAGTGGAGAAGTGCTTACAAGTGGAGAAGTGAAGATCATCTCAAGGATTCATCCATGGTGTTCTTGGTGACCATTCTTCCTTCTTTTCTCTTTACTCCCTTGGCCATGTGTGGCTGAATTTCTAGGGTTCATCTTGGATGGGTAGATTAGTTGTGCTATGATAGAGGGATGATTGTATAGAACTTGCCATGATTGATCTTGGTTGTATGAGGATGATTCCTAGACTTGTTCTTAATGCCATTTTATGCCATGTTTTCTTGATTTGGTCCATTCAATGTGATTTGATGCATGAGAGTGCTTGGATTGCATAGATTGTAGGTCTAGGAATTGAAGTGAGTGTGTTCTAAGAGATTAGATCATCTTGTTTCAACTATTTTCACTTGATTTCTCTCTTGGGCATTTTATCGAACACTTGGTGTGCATGTGGATTTTCATTCAATTGAGTTTGAAAAGGCTTTTTGGTGAATCTCTTAGTGTTAGGGCATTGATATGAGAGTGTTGTGCCTAGCCTTGTGGTCATAGAGTCTTAAGAGAGGGTCTTGTGTCTTGGCATTTCATCAAACACTTAGAATGCATCCTTTTTCACTTAGCTTGAGAGCGAGAGCCTAAGTTGAGTGGTATTTGGATAGGGATTAGGTGCTACGAGAGTGCATTGAGTCTATAGAAGTGAAATGCATGGTCATCCGAATGCAAACTCGATCTTAATTGGCTTGTTTGTTCAATTAGTCCTCTTGAGCATGATGAAACTACCCACCAAGAGAACTCATTAAAAGTGGCTCTCTTTGGGTCGCTTGGACCTATCTTTATAGAGTCAAAGATCGTTGTTTTATGGGACATTGCGCCCTTTGCTAGTGTTGTGTGGGTTTGGAATAGGATCTTGAAGATTAGACTGAGTTTCAGGCCTCATATTCCCATCAACGATTCGAGTTGCTGGTTGTGGGATGGACAAGAGATGGGGCGGTACTGATGTGACTTTATTTAGTGCATTTTGAGCTTATAATTAACCTATGAAATGGGCGTGTTTGTTCGTGAAATGCCATGACTTATATGCTTTTATTGAAGTTTTGTGCAAAGTGTCCATTTGTTGTCCGGTTGCCACTTTGGAGCCAAATTCGTGGTCTATTGGAGTTGCCTCTGTGCATTTTCAGGTTATGGCATCGAAGTACGGATGACAAGGAGCACATAGGAGCAAACGGGAGGTCATTTGGAGTCCGGACGAGGGAGATATGAGCATTACAAGATCGAGTTTTATGCAGAGTGCAGGGGTGCACACCGTGCACTGCCCCTGCACTATAAATACCCGCGTTTTTGGCCATTTTGGGGCATTCTTTCATCTCCCTTGAACCCCAAACACATACCCACGATAGAACACATTTTTGGAGCAATTTGAAGCCATTGGAGCTAGGATTGAAGCCAACAAACCTTGGGAGAAGTGTTTACAAGTGGAGAAGTGCTTACAAGTGGAGAAGTGAAGATCATCTCAAGGATTCATCCATGGTGTTCTTGGTGACCATTCTTCCTTCTTTTCTCTTTACTCCCTTGGCCATGTGTGGCTGAATTTCTAGGGTTCATCTTGGATGGGTAGATTAGTTGTGCTATGATAGAGGGATGATTGTATAGAACTTGCCATGATTGATCTTGGTTGTATGAGGATGATTCCTAGACTTGTTCTTAATGCCATTTTATGCCATGTTTTCTTGATTTGGTCCATTCAATGTGATTTGATGCATGAGAGTGCTTGGATTGCATAGATTGTAGGTCTAGGAATTGAAGTGAGTGTGTTCTAAGAGATTAGATCATCTTGTTTCAACTATTTTCACTTGATTTCTCTCTTGGGCATTTTATCGAACACTTGGTGTGCATGTGGATTTTCATTCAATTGAGTTTGAAAAGGCTTTTTGGTGAATCTCTTAGTGTTAGGGCATTGATATGAGAGTGTTGTGCCTAGCCTTGTGGTCATAGAGTCTTAAGAGAGGGTCTTGTGTCTTGGCATTTCATCAAACACTTAGAATGCATCCTTTTTCACTTAGCTTGAGAGCGAGAGCCTAAGTTGAGTGGTATTTGGATAGGGATTAGGTGCTACGAGAGTGCATTGAGTCTATAGAAGTGAAATGCATGGTCATCCGAATGCAAACTCGATCTTAATTGGCTTGTTTGTTCAATTAGTCCTCTTGAGCATGATGAAACTACCCACCAAGAGAACTCCTTTATCTTTGTTTTGCACCATTTTTTTTCGCTTTCTTGTTTAGTTTCCTTTATGTTTTTGTTTCCTTTTCAAATTAAAACTCGTTTTAAATGAATAGACCGTCCATGAACCGTGTGAGTATTAGCTTTTGAGAGAGCCCTCGTGGAATACGACCTTGATTGTTGTGAGTTAAATCTTGCACATCAGGTACTCGATCTCTAGATTTTGGGCATCTATTCCGTCTGTTTCCCCACCATTTGATTGATGTAGGTTTGTTTGGAAAGGGCCTTCCCTTCCTCACGTCAATTTCCTTGTTTGGTTGCTCATGCTTAACAGGTACACTATTCGTGTTGACTTTGCGAGATGGGGGACTGACATCTCCTACCTCTATTGTGACTCGTGGGTTGACTCTTGAGACCATCTCTTTCTGTCTTTCCATTTTACCTCTGAAGTTCGTTCAGCCATCATTCCCTCGTGGCCAGCTTGCTCTACCTGGGAGGATGAAGTGAAGAGGGTTATTAACAGTTACAGTGGTGGTAGTAGCTCGACGGTTCGTTGTATGCAGTGGAAGTTCCTCATGTGCGGTGTTTGGTATGAGCGTTGTACTAGAGTTCATGGGGGGATCATTTTATCGCTTCTCAGGTTGCTGCAAAGCTGGGGAGTGATATGTTTTGTCTTTGTTCAAAGTCCAATTATGAGAAGATCTTGAGGTTTTTGTAACTCTCTTGGGGTATGCCCCTTGTCTTCTTGTAATTATGGGCTCCTAAACTTATCTCCTTTTAGGGGATAATGCCTTGGGTGAATAAAATCTCAACTATTCATTAAAAAAATGTTAAATATTTTGCAAGGGTTTTAAACTATTCAAAATTATTACGAGTTATTAGATGAACATTGATTCTTTGACTAATTTAATGATTTAGATTGTTATGAGTTTTATAAAAAAAAAAAAATTTATGAGTAGTTGGGTCTTTTACTAAATACCGATTAGAATCTTGCACGAATATTGGAATCCCTAATTTTAATACCTCTTCGAGCACATGGTTGGATTAATTCCATTCACATGAGCAAATCTATCTATTTCGTTTTAAATTGAGGCAGCAAAATTGGGGATTGGTGGCTATAGAGAGAGCTCAGTTTGCTAGCTTAACGAGTCCAAATCGAAAACTAAATAGGTATTTTTTCACACATGATTCTCTTCCTTTTGAGTAGTTTTCTTTCTTTCGACACTACTATTCCCAAATTCAATGGAGTCGCGATGAGAATGAAGACGGTGATACGATAAATGGAATTCAGATATTCTTCTTTTCGTTCTTCATTCTTCTTCTCAATATATTCACACCAGAATCAATCAGGGGGTCTTTCTTTTGTACATTTCTCTATGCTTCTACATTACTGCTTGGTTAAAGACAACTTTACAAGGAGTTAGTTATGAGGAAGATTACCTCTTCTATTTGGTTGTTAATTGGAGACTTCATGATATGAACCAAAGCCAAGGTTGGCTCAATCCACACAACTCGGTTTGAACAATTTGCAAACGAAAACACAATCAGGATAGAAGATGGAAATCGGACCAGAACCCTTAGCTATAGAGCTAAGAACTCGAGGTATCAAGTGTGTGCGGTACCACGAACTAAGGGGTGAATACCCTTACTCGATAAACCAAACTTCCTAAGCCAAGCAACAACGAGCAAAAGCTTAAAGGAACAAATACTATAAACCGAAGTCTGAATTTCTTTAATTGTGAGCAAACAAGCTGATTTGAAATAAACTACAAAGAACCCTTTAAATAGGGTAGGAGAAAATGTGTCCTACACCAGATTCGCTGAATCTAGTCATCTAGAAAAACTACACCATTAATTGTTCACACTTAATGCAAGTGCATGGTTCTAATGTGGAAGTGAATGAACATTAATGCAAGTGCATGGTTCCAATGTGGAAGTGAATGAACATGAAAACAAATGCATGAATGGGATTGAAATTCGTTCATGAAGGCCCCTCAACTATCCGATATGGCAGAATGGTCACTGAAGATCACAAAACGTTTGAATCTTGCCGTTGGATCATCATTCAGTCTCGCCAACCATCCTAAGTAATGTCCAGCATCCTTGCTCCAATTCTTCATGCTTTGGCATACTCCAAGCCTCCATGAATGTTGCCACCTTGTTCCTCAAGGCCTTGGTTTGACTCCTAGTGATTGGCCCAGTTGATGACCCACGGATGTCCCCATCATTCCCCCCTTCTTGAAAAGGATTCGTCCTCGAATCTGAATCTGCAAAATCATCATAAAAAAGGGGTTAAGTCGGCAACATTAAAAGTGGCACTAACGCCATAGTCTCCTGGTAAGTCTATGTGATATGCATTGCAAAACTTTAAAAGGACCCTCCCCTCTAGGTAGCAGCTTTGACTTTCTCTGTCCTGGAAACCGCTCCTTTCTGAAATGTATCCAAACGAGATCTCCTGGTTGATACACCTTTTCCTTGCGTCCTTTGTTGGCATTTTGAACGTACTGCTTTGTCCTACGCTCAATGTTTAGTCTAGCTTTCTCGTGCATCTCTTTAACATACTTTGCTTTTGCTTCCCCATCTGTATTAGATAACTCATGCAAAGGCAAAGGTGATAGATCCAAGGGAGTCAATGGATTAAATCCATACACAAGTTCGAATGGTGTATAATTAGTAGCTGAATGCACAGCCCTATTATATGCAAACTCAACATGTGGCAAACACTCTTCCCAAGTTTTAATGTTGGACTTGATTATGGCTCTAAGCAATTGTGATAACGACCTATTGACTACTTCAGTTTGACCATCAGTTTGTGGATGACAAGTAGTAGAGAATAGTAGCTTCGTTCCTAGTTTACCCCAAAGAGTTTTCCAGAAATAGCTAAGAAACTTAGAGTCACGATCCGACACAATAGTACGAGGCATTCCATGCAATCTAACAACTTCCTTAAAAAACAAATTAGCAATGTGAGATGCATCATCAGTTTTATGACATGGAATGAAGTGTGCCATTTTTGAGAATCTATCGACCACCACAAAAATTGAATCTCTACCACCCCTAGTCCTAGGCAAGCCTAACACAAAGTCCATAGATATATCAATCCAAGGTGCAGTAGGAATAGGGAGAGGAGTGTATAACCCGTGTGGTTGTGATTTAGACTTGGCTTGGTGACAAGCCACACATCTGGCTAGGTGTTTCTCCACATCATGCCTCATTCTAGGCCAGTAGAAGTGCTCTTGAAGACATGCCATCGTTTTGGCAATTCCAAGTGCCCCATTAACCCGCCTCCATGTGCTTCCCTGACTAAAACATCTCGACACGAAGAGTTAGGCAAACATAACTTGTTCTCTCGAAACAAGTATCCATCTAACCTATAATATTTATCATGAGCCGAATGTTCACATGCCTTGTACACATCTCCAAAGTCAGTATCGGTGTCATATAAGTCTTTAATGTATTCAAAACCAATGAACTTAACACCAAGAGTAGAGATAAGAGTGTACCTTCGAGATAGGGCATCAGCCACTATGTTCTCCTTACCTTGCTTGTAACGGATAACATAGGGAAAAGACTCGATGAACTCAACCCATCGTGCATGCCTCTTGTTCAGCTTGTGTTGAGCTTTGAGATATTTCAATGACTCGTGATCAGAATGGATGACAAACTCCTTTGGCCATAAGTAGTGTTGCCAAGTCTCTAATGCGCGAACAAGTGCATATAATTCCTTATCGTAAGTTGGGTAATTCAGAGTAGCTCCATGCAACTTTTCACTGAAGTATGCAATCGGTTTCTTTTCTTGCATGAGCACAGCTCCTATTCCAATTCCTGAAGCATCACACTCGATCTCAAATGCCTTGCTGAAATCGGGCAGCATCAGAACTGGTGCATTGGTGAGTCTCTCCTTCAATAGCTCAAATGCCTCTTGTTGAGGTGTTCCCCAATGAAAGGGTACATCCTTTTTCACTACGGCCGTGAGTGGTGCAGCAATAGTACTGAAATCCCTCACAAATCTTCGATAGAAACTAGCCAAACCATGAAAGCTCCTAACATCAGATATGTTTGTGGGAATTGGCCAAGACTTGATTGCCTCTATTTTCTCCTCATCAACCCTGATTCCTGTAGAACTAACAACAAAGCCAAGAAACACAAGGTGATCGGTGCAAAAGACGCACTTTTTCATGTTGGCAAACAGTCTTTCCTTTCTAAGGGTTTCTATCACCAATTTTAAGTGTCCACCATGATCCTCTAAATTAGATGAGTAAACCAGAATATCATCAAAGTAAACGACTACAAATCTGCCTATGAAAGCCCTAAGCACGTGGTTCATCAATCTCATGAATGTACTAGGTGCATTTGTCAAACCAAATGGCATAACCATCCACTCATATAAACCATGTTTAGTTTTAAATGCGGTTTTCCATTCATCTCCTTCCTTCATTCGAATTTGGTGATATCCAGATTTTAAATCAATCTTTGAAAAGATAGAAGCACCATGTAACTCATCTAGCATATCATCAAGTCTAGGAATAGGATGACGATACTTTACCGTGATGTTATTGATCGCTCGACAGTCTACGCACATCCTTCATGATTTATCCTTCTTTGGCACGAGGATAACCGGTACGGCACAAAGGCTCATGCTTTCTCGAACGTGCCCTTTGTCCATTAACTCATCCACTTGTCTCTGAAGCTCTTTGGTCTCTTCCGGATTGGTTCTATATGCGGCCTTGTTAGGGATGGATGCTCCTGGAACAAAGTCGATTTGATGCTCAATTCCTCTAATCGGTGGTAGTCCTTTAGGAGTCTCCTCCGGAAAGACATCTTCAAATTCCTGTAATAATGAAGAGATAACACTAGGAAGAGAATCGGTTACATTAGCATAATCAGAATTCAGACACTCCTTGTATACGATAACCACGAGTGGCATCCTAGAAGTTAAGGTTTGTTTGATCTCACCACGTGTAGCTAAAAGGTTTTCTCTCCTCTCGGTCTCACTTTTTTGAGCTTTATGACATACCATTTCTGTTTTTGCACTCGAATGGGTGTCACTCTGTTTCTTTTCACTCTTCTCTCTTATTTTGAGCTCCATCTCTTTCTTCTCTCTAGCCTCACGAAGTTGTTGCTTCTCCAATTGATCTTGGTACAATTCGGTTGGTGACAAAGGCTTGAGCTTGTAGGTTTGCCCCTTATGGGTTAAGGAATATCGATTAGCCCTCCCATCATGAAGAGAAAATCGATCAAATTGCCATGGCCTCCCAAGCAGAATATGAGCAGCCTCCATAGGTACTACGTCACAAAGAATTTCGTCAGTATATCGACCAATACTGAAAGGGACGTATACCTGCCTTGTCACTTTTAGCTCTCCTGCTTTGCTAAGCCATTGAAGTCTGTATGGCTTAGGATGTCGAATGGTGGTGAGCTTCATGCCTTCTACCAGATCTTGACTTGCTACATTCGTGCAACTTCCTCCATCGATAACCAGATTACAAAGTTTGTTGTGGATGACACAACGAACATGGAATAGGTTCTCCCGCTGATCCAACTCGTCTTTAACTAAAGTGCTCAATGCTCGAATGGCCACTATATTGAACTTCACCAACCCTTCTGGAACATTTTCTTCCTCTTCCTCCGATTCCTCCTTTTGGATTTCACCTTCTGGGAACTCCTCCTGGTCGTCCTCATCATCCGTGAACACCTCTCCGTTTTGGATCACCATAGTGGCTTTATTAGGGCAGTCCCTAGCCATATGTCCACGCCCTTGACATTTGAAACAAAGAATTCCACTCGGCCGATTAGTAGTATTTGAAGAACCAGATTTAGGATTTGGGGTACCTTGAGTGGTTTTAGGTTTGTTAAGGTTTCCAGAGGTGCCTTCCTCTTTCTTCATGGTATCCGTCTTCCATGATGGTGTGGTAGTGGTTGGCGTATTGAATCTTCGTCCAGTGCCAAGTTTGAGTTGCTTCTCCACTCGTATTGCTAGTCGCACCAAATCATCATAGTCGATGAAATTCTGCAAGTTGACTTGATAGGCGATTTCCCTTTGTAAGCCTCCTAGGAAACGTGCAATCTTGACATCCTCATCTTCAATTAGATCCAATTGAGACACTATCATCTCGATCTCCTTATGGTAGTCTTCAACAGTCATACCACCTTGCTTTAAAGCTTGTAACTTAGTGTGTAAATCTCGGCAATAGGAAGCTGGAACATACTTCCTTCTCATGACACGTTTCACATCCTCCCATGTTCCAATAGGCCTCTTCCCTTCGCGCTCCCTTTGTCTAACTTGCTGACTCCACCAAACAGAAGCGTAATCAGTAAATTCTACAACAGCAAGGGTTACCTTCTTGCGATCAGAAAATTGATGGCATTGGAAGAAGAATTCCATCGCCCTCTCCCAATCGAGATATGCATCCGGGTCTGATTTCCCTTGGAATTTGGGAACCAAAATTTTTACTCCTCGGATATCATCGTCCAGCATCACTCCTCTTAAAGCTTCTCTATGTGGCCTTGCTCCACCTCGTGGAGGTGCATTATCCTCCACGTCAGAATCATCTATCCTTGGCTGATTATTCTGGATGGCCGCGGTAAGGGTTTGAGCCATAGTGTTGAGTGCTTCATGGAACTCCGTCCTCATCGCATTCATTGCTGCTTCGAACCCTGCTGGATCTGTCATCTTGAACAATGATTAGTGACAATGGCCTCACCAGCTCTCTCTAATGAACCTCACACACTCTTTCTTTTGCCTCTCGTGTTTCACACAAGTTTTTGGTGAGAATAAGATGAAACAGAAATCGGCAATAAGCAAGTTCGTTATGAGCAGTTGCAAGTTTCTTCAAAGCTTTAGAAGTAAAGTAATTCGAAATTCAAGTAAACACAACCCTAGCTGAGTTCACTCTAAGCCCTAGTCAGATTTCTTTGCTGGGTTTTCGAAAACAAACTATTCAAAACGAATTTGACTTTGAAAGAACATAAATTGTTTACCCGCCCTTCTTAGATTTCCGCTATAACTTCTAGACACAACCTTGGTGAGGTGGCTTTGCTTTGATTGGGTCGAAATTTATTCTTTTGGACCTCTTGATTTTTAACTTTGTTTCTTCTTATCCTGCACACCAGCTTTTACCACCAAGAAATTGTTAGTACAAAACTATAAATCTGAAATCACACAAATCAAGATTCAGCCAAAAATGTTACTATATTTTTTTTTGGGGGTTTTTTTTTATAATCGAAAGAAAAACAACAGAAGCTTTGATCCAAGAGTTGAACCGAGCTCTGATACCAAACTGATATGAACCAAAGCCAAGGTTGGCTCAATCCACACAACTCGGTTTGAACAATTTGCAAACGAAAACACAATCAGGATAGAAGATGGAAATCGGACCAGAACCCTTAGCTATAGAGCTAAGAACTCGAGGTATCAAGTGTGTGCGGTACCACGAACTAAGGGGTGAATACCCTTATCTCGATAAACCAAACTTCCTAAGCCAAGCAACAACGAGCAAAAGCTTAAAGGAACAAATACTATAAACCGAAGTCTGAATTTCTTTAATTGTGAGCAAACAAGCTGATTTGAAACAAACTACAAAGAACCCTTTAAATAGGGTAGGAGAAAATGTGTCCTACACCAGATTCGCTGAATCTAGTCATCTAGAAAAACTACACCATTAATTGTTCACACTTAATGCAAGTGCATGGTTCTAATGTGGAAGTGAATGAACATTAATGCAAGTGCATGGTTCCAATGTGGAAGTGAATGAACATGAAAACAAATGCATGAATGGGATTGAAATTCGTTCATGAAGGCCCCTCAACTATCCGATATGGCAGAATGGTCACTGAAGATCACAAAACGTTTGAATCTTGCCGTTGGATCATCATTCAGTCTCGCCAACCATCCTAAGTAATGTCCAGCATCCTTGCTCCAATTCTTCATGCTTTGGCATACTCCAAGCCTCCATGAATGTTGCCACCTTGTTCCTCAAGGCCTTGGTTTGACTCCTAGTGATTAGACCAGTTGATGACCCACGGATGTCCCCATCACTTCAATGCTATTTTAACTAGGAAGGATGCTTCTAATGACCCTTCGATTTATTCTAGCATAGAAGATTCCAAGGATTTTGTTCATGAATGTGAGGTAAATGATCACTATGTCTCTGTACCTACCTTTACATGGATCAACAATAGAGGGTCTGACCTGATTGCAAGAAAACTGGATAGAACTTTAATTATTTCTAGTTGGCAGGCCAGATTTCCTAGAAGTAAGGTTTTAGAGATCCCTTGTCAAACTCATATCACAGTGCATTTTGTTGCTAGATATGGGAAGCTTTGTGACTCATACGAAGCCATTTAAATATTTTTTTGTGCTCGGTCAAACACAAGGAGTTTGATGATATTGTTAAGAATATTTGGCATGAGAGAGGTGGGGGTAGGCCTTTCTATGTTTTGTATAGGAAGTTACAGGCTCTAAGAGGGATTTTAAGAAGTTGAATGATAAATATTACTCGAATATCTACTTTAGAGTAAAGTCGCAAGTCTTAAGTTTGAGGAAGTGAAAGGTAAAATGTTTAATGAACCTAATATGGGGAATTTGGAGGTTGTTCATGAGGCTACAAGAGAGCTTTCTATTCTCAAATATGCTGAGAATACTATCCTTAGACTGAAAGCGATAGTGTTGTGGATAAAGGAGGGGGATAGTTGTTCTAAATATTTCTTTAATTATATAATACAATTAGGGAGCTAAAAATAATGATATAATGGAAGATCAAACAGGTACGGAGAGAGTTGTGGTTTCCTTTTACATTGTTGGGTAAGGCATCTAACACTTTGAGTGTCGATCTACATTTCATTCAGAGAAGTAAAATAGATGATGGTCAGAGGGAAATGTTGGCAGCTGATGTTACTTAGGAGGTGGAAAGATCGTTGTTACTTTGGCTCATTAAAAGTGGCTCTCTTTGGGTCGCTTGGACCTATCTTTATAGAGTCAAAGATCGTTGTTTTATGGGACATTGCACCCTCTGCTAGTGCTGTGTGGGTTTTGAAGAGGATCTTGAAGATTAGACTAAGCTTCGGGCCTCATATTCCCATCAACGATTCGAGTTGCTGGTTGTGGGATGGACAAGAGATGGGGCGGTACTCGATCTCTAGATTTTGGGCATCTATTCAGTCAGTTTGCCCACCATTTGATTGGTGCAGGTTTGTTTGGAAAGGGCCTTCCCTTCCTCGCGTCAATTTCCTTGTTTGGTTGCTCATGCTTAACAGGTACACTATTCGTGTTGACTTTGCGAGATGGGGGCTCACAACTAACATCTCCTGCCTCTATTGTGACTCGTGGGTTGACTCTTGAGACCATCTCTTTCTGTCTTTCCTTTTTACCTCTGAAGTTCGTTCAACCATCATTCCCTCGTGGCCAGCTTGCTCTACCTGGGAGGATGAAGTGAAGAGGGTTATTAACAGTTACAGTGGTGGTAGTAGCTCGACGGTTCGTTGTATTTAGTGGAAGTTCCTCATGTGCGGTGTTTGGTATGAGCGTTGTACTAGAGCTCATGGGGGGATCATTCTATTGCTTCTCAGGTTGCTGCAAAGCTGAGGAGTGATATGTTTTTGTCTTTGTTCAAAGTCCAATTATGAGAAGATCTTGAGGTTTTTGTAACTCTCTTGGGGTATGCCCCTTGTCTTCTTGTAATTATAGGTTCCTAAACTTATCTCCTTTTAGGGGATAATGCCTTGGGTGAATAAAATCTCAACTATTCATTAAAAAAATGTTAAATATTTTGTAAGGGTTTGAAACTATTCAAAATTATTACGAGTTATTAGATGAACATTGATTCTTTGACTAATTTAATGATTTAGATTGTTATGAGTTTTATCCAAAAAAAAAAGATTGTTATGAGTAGTTGGGTCTTTTGCTAAATACCGATTAGAATCTTGCACGAATATTGGAATCCCTAATTTTAATACCTCTCCGAGCACATGGTTGGATTAATTCCATTCACATGAGCAAATCTATCTATTTCGTTTTAAATTGAGGCAGCAAAATTGGGGATTGGTGATTATAGAGAGAGCTCTGTTTGCTAGCTTAACGAGTCCAAATCGAAAACTAAATAGGTATTTTTTCACACATGATTCTCTTCCTTTTTTAGTAGTTTTCTTTCTTTCGACACTACTATTCCCATATTCAATGGAGTCGCGATGAGAATGAAGACGGTGATACGATAAATGGAATTCAGACATTCATCTTTTCTTTCTTCATTCATCTTCTCAATATATTCACACCAGAATCGATCAGGGGGTCTTTCTTTTGTACATTTGTCTATGCTTCTACATTACTGCTTGGTTAAAGACAACTTTACAAGGAGTTAGTTATGAGGAAGATTACCTCTTCTCTTTGGTTGTTAATTGGAGACTCCAATGCTATTTTAACTAAGAAGGATGCTTCTAATGACCCTTCGATTTATTCTAGCATAGAAGATTCCAAGGATTTTATTCATGAGTGTGAGGTAAATGATCACTATGTCTCTGTACCTACCTTTACATGGATCAACAATAGAGGGTCTGACCTGATTGCAAGAAAACTGGATAGAACTTTAATTACTTCTAGTTGGTAGGCCAAATTTCCTAGAAGTAAGGTTTTAGTGATCCCTTGTCAAACTCATATCACAGTGCATTTTGTTGCTAGATATGGGAAGCTTTGTGACTCATACGAAGCCATTTAAATATTTTTTTGTGCTCGGTCAAACACAAGGAGTTTGATGATATTGTTAAGAATATTTGGCATGGGAGAGGTGGGGGTAGGCCTTTCTATGTTTTGTATAGGAAGTTACAGGCTCTAAGAGGGATTTTAAGAAGTTGAATGATAAATATTACTCGAATATCTACTTTAGAGTAAAGTCGCAAGTCTTAAGTTTGAGGAAGTGAAAGGTAAAATGTTTAATGAGCCTAATATGGGGAATTTGGAGGTTGTTCATGAGGCTACAAGAGAGCTTTCTATTCTCAAATATGCTGAGAAAACTATCCTTAGACTGAAAGCGATAGTGTTGTGGATAAAGGAGGGGGATAGTTGTTCTAAATATTGCTTTAATTATATAATACAATTAGGGAGCTAAAAATAATGATATAATGGAAGATCAAACAGGTACGAAGAGAGTTGTGGTTTCCTTTTACATTGTTGGGTAAGGCATCTAACACTTTGAGTGTCGATCTACATTTCATTCAGAGAAGTAAAATAGATGATGGTCAGAGGGAAATGTTGGCAGCTGATGTTACTTAGGAGGTGGAAATTGCCTTGTTCTCGATGTCGAATTATATAACAGGATATTGTCTAACAGGAATATTGTCTAAACGTTGCTGGAATATTGTCTAACAGGATATCATTATAGCAGTTTTGAGTTTCTTTCATTCACGTAAACGTCCCAATTTTGTCAACTCAATTTATTTGGCCCTCATCCCAAAGAAGGTGGATGTTGTGGATATTAGAGATTATCAACCTATTTCATGCTACAAACACTACAAAAAAAGGAGTATTTAGCGTCGGTCGGCACGAAAGTATTTAGCGTCGGTTGGACAAACGACCGACGCTAAAACGTTGACTCGCGTTTGATCGACATTTAGCGTCGGTCGCCGGTCGACCGACGCTAAATGACCGACGCTAAATCTGGTTTACGGTTAGAAAAAAAATCTGTATTTAGCGTCGGGCGTTATTCAATTTAGCGTCGGTCATCGACCGACGCTAAATACACACACCTATTTCCACCCTAACCCTAAAAAAAATCTGTATTTAGCGTCAGGCGTTTTTTCAATTTAGCGTCGGTGATCGACCGACGCTAAATACCACCACCGATTTCCACCCTAACCCTAAAAAAATCTGTATTTAGCGTCAGACATTTTTTCAATTTAGCGTCGGTCATCGACCGAATACACACACCTATTTAAACCTCTCAGTCACCACCCTAACCTTAAATCCTTCTCCTCTCTCTCCTGAAACTCTCCCACCTCTCTCAAAAACCTCTCAAACCCTCATCCTCTCAACTCCCTCCCCCCTCCCTCACAAAACCACCACCGCCGCCCCTCCCTCACAAAACACACCCCGCCGCCGCCTCTCCCTCATAAAACCACCACCGCCGCCGCCCCTCCCTCACAAAACCACCACCGCCGCTGCCCCTCCCTCACAAAACCACCACCGCCGCCGCCCCTCCCTCACAGATCCACCACCGCCGCCGCCCCTCCTCACGATCCACCACCGCCGCCCTCCCTCACAGATCCACCACTGCGCCGCCCCTCCCTCACAGATCCACCACCGCCCCGCCCCTCCCTCACAGATCCACCACGCCGCCCCCCTCCCTCACAAAACCACCACCGCCGCCGCCCTCCCTCACAGAATACCCCCACCACCGCCGCCCCCCTCCCTCACAGATCCACCACCGCCGCCGCCCCTCCCTCACAAAACCACCCCGCCGCCGCCCCTCCCTCACAAAACAACCACCACCCGCCGCCCCTCCCTCACAAAACCACCGCCGCCGCCTCTCCCTCACAAAACCACCGATCGCCTCCTCAAAAACCACAGATCTGGAAAACAAATCTGGAAAAAATATATAAAAAAAATAAAAAATGAAAATAACAATCAAAAATTAAAAACGAATATAAAAAACGAAAACAAAAAACTAAACCCACCCAACCGACTAACCAACCAGTGGGTGTCTGGGCGAATTTTGCGTCGGTTGGTCAGAACATTTAGCGTCGGTTACTGTTTCGACCGACGCTAAAATTTAGCGTCGCCGTTATTCGCGTCGGTCGGTTCGACCGACGCGACATATTTTTAACGTCGGCTCTGACCGACGCTAAAAACCCGGTCTGACCGACGCCATATGTATATTTTTTTGTAGTGAATGTTACATATAGGGTCATCTCGAAAGTGTTAGCTAATAGGTTGAGCTTAGTCCTTCTTGGTTTAATTGGTAATGATCAATCAGCTTTCATTAAGGGGCGATTGATAAGTGACAATATATTGATGGGCACTAACTATTCAACTCTTAGAATAAGAAGCCAGTTTCTCCTCGTTGTGCTTTAAAGATAGATTTGATGGAAGCGTTCAACTTGCTGGAGTGGTATTTCATTCTTTATGTTATGATAGCCATGAACTTCCCTCATTTTTCGTGGAATGGATTAGTATTTGTTTCAATACATTTATGATCTCAGTGAGCCTTAATGGATCTTTAAGTGGTTATTTCCCAGCCAAGCGAGGATTTAGGCACGGTGATCCCATTTCACCTTAGCTCTTTGTGCTGTCTATGGAGGTACTATCAAACATGTTTGATAGAGCAATTCTGGGGGGAGGGGGGAGTTCTCTTACCATCCTCAGTGCAAGAAACCATATTTCTCACTTATGCTTTGCAGATGACCTCTTGGTCTTCACAAAGGGGGCTGTGATGATGCTAGGGGGCTCGTAGCTGTGTTAAATGAGTTGTTGTCTTACTCGGGGCTGAGGTTCAATGCAGCCAAGAGTGATTTTTACATCATTGGGGTGGAAGCTTCAGTTATAAATGATATTACTGTCTGCTCAGGTTTGAAGTGTGAAAGCCTTCCATTTAGGTATCTGGGGTTCCAATTAACTCGAGAAAGTTGAAAAGTTGTGATTGCAAAGTTGATCCGCCCAGTTGGACCGGTGGATCAATACTGTGGTTCTTTGGAGGTTTAGGCAATGAATCCGTCCTCGGAGTGTCTCGGCGGATGGTACCTTGCAAGGCAGACGTGCAAAGGGTTAGTATATGTAGGATGGCAAGTATGGGGATAATGTAGGGAGAATGGGTTACAGAGAAGTACCGGGCGAGAGCCCTTTTTGTGTGGGCGGAACCGATAGCCTTTAGCGTACAGCGTGAAAGCTTGTAGTGTCAGGCGTATGGTCCCGGGTTTGTCGTGTCCTCTTCTGAATGGGGGACCCTGTTATTTATAGGTCCCATTGGTCTGGCAGGGTCCACGTGTCCTGCTCTGAGTGGGCCGCAGCGGGTCACTGTCAACAGTAATGGGCGGTGGCCTCCTGTAGACATGACAGGTGATCCCTTGGCTGAGGCGGACAGAGGACCCGCCTGGAGCGACGGACCGCCCTGGCCATGTTCGAGGGCGGATTCCATACAGGCCCATCAATTGCCCCCAGTATGGTCTTGAGGCCGTAAGAGCCTCGAGGCGATACTATGGAACTATTTCGAACGCCTTGGAGTGATGGACCGCCTTCATCATGTGCGAGGGCGGATACAACTCAAGGGCCCATCAATTGCCCCCAGTATGGTCTCGAGGCCGTAAGAAGCTCGAGGCGATATTATGGAACTGCCTCGAACGCCTTGGAGTGAAGGACCGCCCTGACCCAGGGGGGCGAGTTCTAACTTGTTGCCGATGCTGTTACTGGTGACCGAAACGGGTGGAGCTCTTCTTTTGAGGTGAGCTTGCACGCGCCCCACCCTTTTTGCATACTTTCTTTCCTTTGTGCAGGCTACTAGCCTATTTGCCCATTGCCTGGGGGACACGTGGCTTGATAACATTTGGTGACGTTTCGGTTACCCACGTCATCAGTATAAATAGAGGTTCTCCCCCCCCTTCCTTTCGGTACTTCAGCTTGTTAACTAAATTCTTGACAGCTTCCGCCCTTCCTTTCCAATTTCCTTGATCTTGTCCGCCTTATCCTTACAACTCTTTGCCCTTGTCCGCCGTCTTCCAAAACATTCACCGAAGATGCCTTCTGATTCTGAGTCGTCTTCCTCCGCCGAAGCAAGTAGGTTTCTTTGAAATTTCTTGCATTCGATTTTATCCGCCCATTTATTTTTTTTCTTTCGCATTTTTGGCTTGTCTTGCGTGCCTCGCCCTTTCTATTTCCTTCTTTGGCGTGTGAGATGTCGTCTAGTGGGTCATCATCCTCCGTGGATTATGACCTTTTAGAGAGTGTGTTGAGAGACATGCGGGAACGTCGACGCTCTGCCGCCCGCCCGTCCCAAGAGGACGGGCAAGCACGGCTCCGGTATCCGTTCGCCCCCTGGTGTTCGTTCCTCCTTCTCTTCTGATTTGTGCCCCTTGTCCTTCTGTTGTAGGAGGTTATGATGAAGGGAGGAGAGGATCGGGGGCGGATGCGTCGTCTTCTGATTCGTCGTCGTCTTCTCCGTCTCGTCAATCGAGTCCGCCTCTATCCCCCGAGCCCTTCAGGGAAGAAAAGTTTGATGAAGAAAAGTTTGATGAGGAAGGGTCGGATGCGGCGGATCCCAAACTCAAAGGACAGATGCCATATCCGGAGGATTCCGATTTAGTCTTCAACCCGTACGCCGATTTTGACATGGAGTACACCTTTGCTGAGGACGCTGATCCACTGCCTTCTCCTTCGGCGGAGCAGCTCCGCCGTCAGGCAGAAGCCAGGTTCAAGAATTCCAACTCGAACAGCGTTCGCCGGTTCGCGTCGTGGCCAATCAAAATGTTATCAAGCCACGTGTCCCCCAGGCAATGGGCAAATAGGCTAGTAGCCTGCACAAAGGAAAGAAAGTATGCAAAAAGGGTGGGGCGCGTGCAAGCTCACCTCAAAAGAAGAGCTCCACCCGTTTCGGTCACCAGTAACATCATCGGCAACAAGTTAGAACTCGCCCCCCTGGGTCAGGGCGGTCCTTCACTCCTAGGCGTTCGAGGCAGTTCCATAATATCGCCTCGAGCTTCTTACGGCCTCGAGACCATACTGGGGGCAATTGATGGGCCCTTGAGTTGTATCCGCCCTCGCACATGATGAAGGCGGTCCATCACTCCAAGGCGTTCGAAATAGTTCCATAGTATCGCCTCGAGGCTCTTACGGCCTCAAGACCATACTGGGGGCAATTGATGGGCCTGTATGGAATCCGCCCTCGAACATGGCCAGGGCGGTCCGTCGCTCCAGGGCGGTCCTCTGTCCGCCTCAGCCAAGGGATCACCTGTCATGTCTACAGGAGGCCACCGCCCATTACTGTTGACAGTGACCCGCTGCGGCCCACTCAGAGCAGGACACGTGGACCCTGCCAGACCAATGGGACCTATAAATAACAGGGTCCCCCATTCAGAAGAGGACACGACAAACCCGGGACCATACGCCTGACACTACAAGCTTTCACGCTGTACGCTAAAGGCTATCGGTTCCGCCCACACAAAAAGGGCTCTCGCCCGTACTTCTCTGTAACCCATTCTCCCTACATTATCCCCATACTTGCCATCCTACATATACTAACCCTTTGCACGTCCGCCTTGCAAGGTACCATCCGCCGAGACACTCCGAGGACGGATTCATTGCCTAAACCTCCAAAGAACCACAGTATTGATCCACCGGTCCAACTGGGCGGATCAATTGGCGCGCCAGATAGGGGACAGCTAAACGTTTTGTTCCCAAAAGACAAACAGCATGCAGAATTTGGAGGAAAATCCCACGAGTGGTGTCCCCACGGAAACACTCGTCACCCCGGCCAAACAAGTCATATCGGCGGGTGTCCCCCCGAGACCCTCGTCTTTCCGTAGACCCACCCTTGGGAACGACTACACAAACACCCCATCCAATCCGCCCTCTAGGCCTTGGATTGCTACGAGGGGAGTCCCACATCCCCCCTCCGTTGGAAGATAGAACGGCGGCTGATCCCGCTGCTGGGGACCTAGCGGCACAAGTAGCAGACCTACAAAGACAAAACGCTGAAATGGCAGTGATGATGAAGTTCCTGGTGGCCAAGGCAACCCCCGGAAATCACACCGAGGGCTCGTCCAGCGGACTGGCAACTGGCATGGCGGACTCGGACGAAATGTACCGACTGTTCCTCCCTCGCCACGAGTCAGGCCCAAGGCAACTCGCCATGCGGCAGCCTCTGGACAAGAGTCTCTTCAGCTTTCCTCCCCCACAAGGATTCGTGCCACCAGCAATCAAGGCGTACGACGGAACTGGGGATCCCGACCAGCATCTGTTAACATTCACCATTGCCATGCAGATGTTCACGGCCCCGGACGCTACCTACTGTCGTACGTTCCCTGGAACGTTAACTGGAGCGGCACTAACCTGGTATGGAGGTTTGGCAGAAGGAATCATAAAGAATTGGGAAGATTTCTGCCAACTCTTTCTCCACAAGTTCTCAAACCAAAAGGAGGCGGGGCGCAACTTGTCCGCCTTCTGGAACTTGAGACAGAACCGGTCAGAGACTCTTCGGCAGTACTACGAGAAGTGGGCCAAGGCGGTCGCAGCGGTGCCCAACCTCGCACTGGACATTGTGCTCCACCACATCCAAACCACCACGCTTAGCACCGAGCTGGTGAAGGACTTGGTCCGGAGAAAGCCGAAAACCCACACCGAGTTGGAGACATGTATCCTCCAGTGTGCTGAAGTGGAAGAGAACGTCGCCATGATACAGGGCGGGTACGGGCGCTCAAACGATCATAACAGGGACAAAGGATACCAAGGGCGAAAAGAGAAACGCCCAGACGACAGAAGAGACAACCGCCCCCACGGAGAGGGAAGATCGGAACAAGGGTACACCCCCCTGTCGGAATCAAGGCGAAGGCTCATGTACGTCCTCCAAGAAAAGAAAGGAGGATTGCGGTGGCCGGCCCCGTTACCCAAAGCGGCATTGAAAAGGGGGAACCCAAATGAGTATTGCGAGTTTCATGGGCAGAAGGGGCATGACACGGAGGACTGCCGGGAACTCCGCAGTGAGATTGAGCGAGCCATAAAGAATGGTGACCTCAAGGAATTCATCATAAGTAACCGAAGGAGAAAAGAGCGGGAACGCTCAGAATCACCAAGACAAAGAGAAAAGGAAAGGATAGAGACACCCCCTCCGAAGGCGGGTAGGCACACGCCCCCCAGAAAGGCGAGTGTCTTCGACAGAATAACGGATAAGGAGGAAAGTCCGGATACCCAAAAGGAGGGCGGAAAGCCCAGATACAAGAAAACATGCAGCATGATTTTGGGAGGGGAGGAGGATACGCCCCCGAACAGAAGGGTCGTTGGTGAATGTTCCATGGTCAGACAGTCGGATAGAGAGCCGCCATTGACGTTCACATCGGCAGATTTGCGCGGGGGAAGTCCCAGCACCCAAGCGATGGTGATCCGTGTCATCATTGAAGACACTCTGGTAGAGCGGGTGCTAGTGGACGAGGGCAGTTCGGCGGATATACTCTCAGCCGATGCTTTCAGCAGAATGGGACTAGACCCCGCCCTACTCAAGCGTTCTAAGATCATGCTGACTGGCTTCGCGGGAAATGACGTACCTGTACTGGGCGTGATCACCTTACCCATCACATTGGGGGACGACGATCACCAGGAAACAAAGCACATAAAGTTCTACGTCACCAATTGCAATTCGGCGTATAACATGATAATAGGGCGGCCCAGTTTGGCCGCTTTCGAGGCAGTTTCCTCCACAGTCCATCAAGTCATGAAGTTCCCTACGACGAGAGGAATCGGAGTAGCATGGGGAAACACTCCATTAGCACGAAAATGCTATAGGGTGGCTCTCAAGAAAGAAGAGGCATGTTTCTCAGTGGATACTAGAGACGACGCGTATGTCCGCCCAGAATCCGCGGAGGCGGATACAGAAGTCCCACTGTATCCTGGTAATCCTGAGAGGGTAATACGGCTGTCCGCTCATATGCCGGTCCCAGACCGAGACCGCACAATGGCACTGCTGAGAGAATATGCTGACTTGTTCGCATGGAAACCCCAGGATATGCCTGGGCTGGACCCCGCGATCATGCAGCACCACCTAGCTGTGAGAGCAGACGCCCGCCCCGTGTCGCAAAAGAAACGAACAGTAAATTGGACAAGAAAACAAGCGGTCCAAGAGGAAATAACGAAACTGTTGGAAGCAGGTTTCATCAGGGAAGTCCCATACCCGACGTGGCTGTCAAATGTAGTAATGGTGGGCAAGGCGGATGGAAGCTGGCGGATGTGCATAGATTTTACCAACCTCAACGACGCCTGTCCCAAGGACCCATATCCGCTGCCCAATATCGACCAACTGGTGGACGCCACAGCAAACCATGAGACGTTGTCTTTCTTAGACATGTTCTCGGGATACCACCAGATCCCTTTGGCAAAGGCGGACCAAGAAAAAACGTCATTCTCGACACCCTTCGGCAATTACTGCTACAATGTGATGCCGTTTGGCCTAAAAAACGCCGGAGCGACGTACCAAAGGATGATTGACAGAGTTTTTCAAGATCAGCTGGGTCACCACATGGAAGCATACGTAGATGACCTACTGGTTAAGACCAAGGCGGGTGATGACCACCTGGGAGACCTTCGGAAAACCTTCGACACCTTGAAGGCGTTCCAACTTCGCTTGAATCCGAAGAAGTGCGTCTTCGGCGCATCCTCAGGGAAGTTTTTGGGATTCATGATCACCAAGCGGGGAATTGAGGCGAACCCCAAAAAGATAGAAGCTATCATGCAGACACCCCCCCCAAGACGGTCAGAGATGTCAAAACATTGACGGGGCGGTTAGCAGCAATGAACAGATTCATCCCTAAATCCGCCGAGCGGCAAGCGCCATTCTTTGCCACTCTGAAGGCGGCGGCCAAATTCTCATGGACAGAAGAGTGTTCTAAGGCTTTTGAAGAACTCAAAGTTTTCCTCACCACTCCGCCGACGCTAGCAGCCCCGATTCCCGGAGATGAGCTATACCTGTACGTCGCCATCGCGGCTACAACTGTCAGCTCAGTTCTCGTGAAGCGGATGGACAAGGAAGAACGCCCAGTCTTCTACACGAGCAAGTCGTTGGTAGATGCCGAAACCAGGTATTCTCCATTGGAGAAGTCAGCCTACGCGGTGGTCATCGCCTCCCGGAAGCTGCACCCGTACTTCCATGCTCACACAATTCACGTTGTGACGAACTTACCACTCAAAGCAGCTCTCAGGTCCATGGGAGTGGCAGGGCGCATGTCCAAATGGGCGGTAGAGCTCAGCGAATATGACGTACACTTCCAACCACGGACAGCCATCAAAGCACAGGCTCTGGCTGATTTTGTGGTTGAAGGATGTGTCCGGGCGGAAGGACGCCCGGAAGATTACTGGGAGCTCTACGTGGATGGGGCATCAAGCAAGAACGGAGCGGGAGCGGGTATAGTGTTAAAAAGCCCCCAGGGAGTCCTACACGAGACAGCCCTCCGTTTCAACAAGCCACGAACCAACAATGCGGCGGAGTACGGGGCGCTCATCGCGGGGCTCGGAATGGCCAAAACCATGGGAGTATCCCATCTCAAGATTTTCTCCGACTCCGCCATTGTGGTCAACCAGCTCAGCGGGGTGTACGAGGTCCGGGAGGAAACTTTGGCCCCGTACAACGATCAAGCCAAGATCGCCCTCAAGGGTTTTGAAACAACGGAGATCCATCAGGTGGCAAGGGAAGACAACGCCCACGCTGACGCTCTCTCCAAGCTCGCTACCGCTCTCAATTTCGAAGAGGACAGGATGATCACCGTGGAGAAAGAAAGAGAAGGTGAGTGTATGGCCGTCGACGCCCAGACAAGCGTAACACCGCCCACAGCGCCACTCACGGATTGGCGTGCGCCAGTACGAACTTTTATTGAAACGGACGCCCTCCCGACGGACCGAGCACTGGCTACCAAGATTCGTAGAAGAGCGGCAAGATGTGTTTTGCTGGACGGCGAAATGTATCGTAAGTCCTCGGCAGGGCCATACTTGCGATGCTTAAGTGATGAGGAGGCTTCTTTCACTTTGAGAGAAATCCACCAAGGCGTATGCGGGATGCATATAGGCGCAAAAAGCCTGGAAAAGAATATATTATTGCAGGGGTACTATTGGCCAACAATCCGCCGAGACTCGGAAGAGCTGGTCAAGCGATGCCACAAGTGTCAGCTATTCGCTAACACGCACCACCTGCCCTCCACCGCTCTCCAGCCGATAGTTTCACCATGGCCGTTCGCCTTCTGGGGAATGGATTTGCTAGGACCGTTCCCAGAAGCGGTGGGCAAGAGAAAGTATATCATCGTGGCGGTAGATTACTTCACTAAGTGGGTTGAAGCCGAAGCTCTTGCCTCCATCACGGCATATCAGGTGCAGAAGTTTGTGCTGAAAAACATCATCACTCGTTTCAGCCTTCCTCTGGGATTTGTCTGCGATCACGGCACTCAGTTTGATTGCACGGCGTTCCTTGACTTTTGTGAAAAATTCAAAATCGTGGTTCGCTTGGCGTCTGTAGCATATCCCCAGGCGAACGGGCAGGCGGAAGCCATCAATAAGCTCATCTTGCAGGGATTGAAGAAGAGAGTGGATGCGGCAAAGGGAAGATGGGTCGATGAATTGCCCAACATCCTATGGGCGCACAGGACTTCTTACAAAACAGCCACAGATGAAACCCCTTACACCCTGGTATATGGAACCGAAGCAGTCCTACCCGTGGAGGTTAATCTGCCTAGCCTTAGGATTCAGCATTTCAACCGCGCCAGCAATGATGCAGGCTTACATCATAATCTGGACATGTTAGAAGAACGAAGGGAGGATGCAGCTATCCGCCTGGTAGCTGAAAAGGAACAATTGGCGCGGCGGTACAACGCTCATCTTCGCCCTCATCACCTGGAAGAAGGTGACTGGGTAGTTCGAAAGGTTTTTTCGGCCGGTCCCCCAACAGGGCAAACTAAACGCCAATTGGGAAGGGCCATACAAGGTCCGTGAAGTGATCGGTCCAAGCACCTTTAAACTCGAACGCCCTACCGGCGAACCCATACACAAAACATGGAACGCCATGCACTTGCGGAAGTACAGTACCAATGAAGACGAGGTCTAGCTCACTGCTACTTTCCGTCCGTTTCTTAACTTTTGAATCTTGTGCAAGTTTTGAAAACAGCCTACTCAGGGCGTGTATGTAAGGAAAGGAAGACAAGTGCACTAAAGATATATATATATATGATATTATGTATATCAATGGACAAGTCCTACTAAAAGCATGGCCGGGTTCGAGTTCCCCCTGGGCGGAACTTAACCCCTGTGCCAAGTTCGGGTTCCCCGAGGTGGAACCCAGCGTACCTCTTCGAATTCGGATTCCCCAGGGCGGAAACCAGTTCGTCATCGTTCGGGTTCCCCAGGGCGGAACCCAACTTTCCTCCAAGCTCGGATTCCCCAGGGCGGAATCTAGTTCATCAGCGTTCAGGTTCCCTTAGGCGGAACCCAACACTTCGTTGAGTTCAGTTTTCCCCAGGGCGGAATCTAATTCATCATCATTCGGGTTCCCCAAGGCGGAACCCAGCATTTCCTCCAGGTTCGGATTCCCCAGGGCGGAATCCTACACTTCGTTGTCCAGTTTTCCCAAGGGGAAACCTACCTCAGTAATCATGCGAAGTTCACACAAACAAAAAAAAAGAAAGAGACGAAAACGAGGATGACAACTGGATAAAAATAGCATTTCATAACAATGGCGGATTGATACGTTTGATACAAAGGACAGGAAGCCGAACAGGAACAAATTTACAAGAATGGAATTACTGGCGCCCGCCTGAGGATCCCGATTTGTCCGCCCGGGTCCTCTCAGCCCGAGCCTTTTTCTTCAGCTCCTTGTGCCGGAGATTCACCTCGGAGTACGCCTCGGACAACAGCTCCTTGCGGCGGTCCGAGGGGAGCACTTGAGAGTCAGCGGACTCCTCCTTAAGCTCCTGCGCCATTAGCCTCCGAGACGCAGAGAAAAACATCTGCTCCTGATTCCAGGAGAAGTCGGTGTTCCCCCGTCGGAGTTCATGGCGGACAGCAGTAAGGGTGTTGTCAAGAGCGCCCTGCACCCGGTCGCCTAACTCCGCCTCAGTCTTCTCGGCGACCGTCTTCTCAATGTCCGCCTTCAGCGCCTGAAGGGTCTCCTCGCTTCTTTCAACACAAGGTCGCGGCTTTCCAAGTCTTTTGTCTTGGCTCCCAGGTCCTCGGCCATACCCGCCTTGTCGGCCTCTAAGAGGACCACTTGCTCCTTCAGGGCGTCCTTATCCGCCTCCGCTTGGGACAGGGCCGCCTCCACCTCGTATCGCTTCTGCTGCTCCGCCTGTAAGTCCAACATGTGTTCAGTGGCTTGGTTAGCGTGCGCAACACGGACCAAATCCAATTCATAAGAGGTAGTTACCAGAAGCCGGGCCGCCTCCTCGTCCATTTCCTTCTTCGCCTTGGAATACTTAGCCTTCCATTGCTGAGTGGCGGCCCGAGCTTCCCGTAGCTGATTCTCCAGCTCCTCGGCGCCTTGGGGCTGCTCGGCCCTAAGCGCCTTGTCCGCTGAAAGCAGTGCGCCGGCGGTTCCCAAAAGCTGCAAACACAAGCAATCCAAAGATTACTTACACGCCATCTGGAGGGCAGAACAAAACTAGTGTATGACATCGCGAAGAGATCTTACCCTGGCTCCAATCGCCATCTGCTCCATCGCCATACGGCGAACCCCATCCTCCGACCGGGGGTGGTCGATATCCCAGTCGGCAGCCAGTTGGAGGGCGGCTCGCGTGAGAATCTCGTTGCCGCTCAAGGTTGGCTGCATCGCCGGAAGGCGGGCGGCGCTGTACTCCCCAGAAGAAGTATGGGTTTTCGAAGAGCTCTCCGACCGTTTTCTCTTCCCGGAATCTTTACTCATGGGGAGCTTGCGGCGCTTCGCCTTCCCCACGTTCTGCGATGGCGGACTCCCGGCCGGCTCGGTTCGTTTCTCCAGGCGAACATTGTCCGCCTGCTCTTTTCCCGGGTGGGCGGTTCGGGCGGTTTTCGTCCTCTGCTGCTGATCCGCCACCGGAGTTTCAGGTTGCGGCTGAGTATCAGCGGACGCTCCCCGCGTCTTGGCGTTCAGCAGCGCCGCGAAGATGGAGCTCTCTGCACAAAGTCAATATCAAAACAAACAAACATATTAGGCGTTTGAGAAAGAATAAGAATGGTATATATACTAAGGGCGCCCAACTACAGGAGCATCGCTCTCAAAAACTGTCCGCTCACCACCACCGCCTAGCCAGGCCTTCAGGACGCTCCGGCCCCTCTTCTTCAGGTTGTAATTCCAGGTGTTCACCCAGTTCACAATAGCAGCATCATTCTCCTGAAGGCGGCCGGGTTTATTGAACACCTCGACGGCCCCATACGACCATGTAGGTCGAAGTCGCTCCGCCCAGAACGCATCCTCCGGCGAATCAGCTTTGATAAAGAAAAAGTTGTGCCACCACACGGAGTCCGCCTTGATGGCACCATAAACTCCGCTCCCTGAGTGCGCTATCCTCTTTGAGAAAGTGATGCCATTTTGGTTAATCTTGGCTCTGTAGAGATGGCGGAATACTCGGGCGCTGGGAGCGACATGCCTCTTCACACATGACACCTGAAACGCTGACATGATCGCCCAGGCGTGGGGTTGGAGAGCTCCCAGGGACGCTCCTAACAGATCCAGGACGTCCAGCTCCCAGGGATCCAGAGGGAAACGGAGACCGTACATAAGCGCCTCCACCCAAACGCCCACCCATCCGGGCGGACAGTTTCCTATTGAGCAAAGGCGGGCAGGGGCAGCGTACTTGAAGCGTTGAGGCATGTCACAATCGTTCAAGATCTTCACCAGGGCGTTCGTCTTGACATAAGGAAAGTATCCCGGCCCGAACACTTCCCGGCAGTCTGCAGGTGACCCATCCCACATCTGCTCCCAGGTTCTGATCTTGTACCCATACTTCTCCACAGCCCCGGTGTCAAGATCAAAACCCCAAGCCTCCTTGGTGAATCCGGCTTGCCACGACGCGAACCGGCGAACGCTGTTCGAGTTGGAATTCTTGAACCTGGCTTCTGCCTGACGGCGGAGCTGCTCCGCCGAAGGAGAAGGCAGTGGATCAGCGTCCTCAGCAAAGGTGTACTCCATGTCAAAATCGGCGTACGGGTTGAAGACTAAATCGGAATCCTCCGGATATGGCATCTGTCCTTTGAGTTTGGGATCCGCCGCATCCGACCCTTCCTCATCAAACTTTTCTTCATCAAACTTTTCTTCCCTGAAGGGCTCGGGGGATAGAGGCGGACTCGATTGACGAGACGGAGAAGACGACGACGAATCAGAAGACGACGCATCCGCCCCGATCCTCTCCTCCCTTCATCATAACCTCCTACAACAGAAGGACAAGGGGCACAAATCAGAAGAGGAGGAGGAACGAACACCAGGGGGCGAACGGATACCGGAGCCGTGCTTGTCCCGTCCTCTTGGGACGGGCGGGCGGCAGAGCGTCGACGTTCCCGCATGTCTCTCAACATTTGATGATATTACTGTCTGCTCAGGTTTGAAGTGTGAAAGCCTTCCATTTAGGTATCTGGGGTTCCAATTAACTCGAGAAAGTTGAAAAGTTGTGATTGCAAAGTCTTGGTGGATAGGATAACAGCTCAGATCATAGATTGGAAAGCTAAATACTTGTCCTATGTAGGTCGGATTCAACTTATTAATTCATTTGTTTAGGAATGCTTCAGTACCAATGAGGGTTTTTGTTTTCCCCGATCTGTCATTAAGGAAGTTGAAAGGATATGTAGTCTATTCTTACTAGCTTTTGTACCTATTGTGGTGTGTTATTTTAGTATTTTTACATATAATATGTAAGAATCATTAATTTAAATATTATTAATAAGTTAGTGATTCTAAAAAAATTAGTATCTAATATATATGTGACATAATAGCAATTTTATATTTTTTTAATCGTAAAATCTTATAATTTCTTTAGTGAATTGTAAAATATTAACTTGTATTTATTTTTTTTAGTTAGTATTATTTGTGGAAAACCTTATAATATATGATCCTTTATTTATTATAATTAATTTTTAATTTCTTACATCATTTTATTGTAGGCAGTTTTATACTTTCAAATATATTCATTATGTTATTTCAATTTTGAAAAATAAAAATATATAAACAAATATGTAGTGAACTTTATGATGATATATTTTGATTGGTCAATTTATATAAATAAATTAAGGATTAATCACATATATTTTATTTTTATTCTTACTTGATTATAAAAATAAGTCCCAAATAGGATAATACTGCGCTATATATTATATGATCAATCTAAAAAATTATTAAGTCAAAGTGTTGTTGAATTTCTCTTATAGATATCAAATTACTC
This sequence comes from Linum lewisii, assembly GCA_034768395.1. Classification (NCBI taxonomy): domain Eukaryota; kingdom Viridiplantae; phylum Streptophyta; class Magnoliopsida; order Malpighiales; family Linaceae; genus Linum; species Linum lewisii. The sequence continues at coordinate 6,473,186 of CM068300.1, forward strand.
CATCTAGTACTTGTTAAAAACATAATTGAAAGATAAGTCATCCAAAAATGACTAATTCATCATATTATTACCCGACCCAATGCACCTGCTCAACCTAGCCCAGCCATATCACTTGTGACCAAACTTGACTATGATCAAACAACCTAGTACATGTCCAACTCATGACTTGATGAATCACAACATTTGACCTATGATAAGAGAAATTTAACAAATCTAATTTTATTGACTTGAATGTTATACATAGTCATATACATTTTTCTTTCACAAACTCATTAGAATAATTATAGATGTGTGCAAACCAATCATTGATCCCCATGACACCAACCATGATTCGATAAATCAAAACATGTTTGACATGTGATATGAATGATCGTAACCCGATCACCACCAACTCAGTGGGTATAATAACTCATCAAACTCAAATGATTTGTTATATCATATAAATACAATATTTTTCATAAATCATTAAAATAATTTAAAAAGTTTATGAAAATTGATTTGAGCCTATTCTAACATTGGACTAACAACAAATTAGCAACTCATAATTATATGAACCAAAAATTGAAATCACATGTAACTTTATGAACTTAATATATCATCTCACTACAAGAAAAAGTCTTATTTGTCACGGTTTTCTAGTCACGGTTTTGTGAACCGTGACTAATTAGTCACGGTTTTCATAAACCGTGACTAAATTAGTCACGGTTTTCAAGAACCGTGACTAATTTGTCACGGTTTCTTAAGAACTGTGACTAATTTAGTCACGGTTTCTTGAAAACCGTGACTAAATTAGTCACGGTTCTTAAGAAACCGTGACTAAGTATGTCCATGTTGGCAATCCTCGATTTTCTAACTGACCAATCAGCCTTCTCCTTCTTCTCTCTTTCCTTTTCCTCTTCTTCACTCCTCATTCAATCCTTCTCTTCTCTTCTTCTATTTCTCCCCCGACGTCTTCTTCTTCTAATTTCCTTCTTCTCTTCTTCTTCAGCATCCACCAATCGGACTCCCCTCTCTTCTTCTTCTTATCTTATTCCTTCACCGGACTCCTTCTTCCTTTACCGTCGACTGGAGATCGACGTTGCCGCTGATGCTTCCGCTGCCGTCGACGCTTCCGTTGTCGCCGACGCCCTCTCCTTCCTTCACCGGTGACTAGAGATTGACACTTCCTCCAGATTGAACCAGATCTGAGGGAATCAAATCCTTCTTCCTTTCATCACGGGAATCAGATCCAGTAATATTGAGAGATCGACGCGGCGTCGGTGGGACTCGGAGATGGCGGGCATCAGAAGCATCGGCGGCGGCGGCGGGGGGGGATCAGAGGCGGGTGACTGATGGAGAAGATGGGTGATTGAAATGGAGAAGATGAGATAAATAGTGACCATACAGAAACTGATTTAGTTATAACGATAATTAAAATTGGAGTGACTAATTTGTAACATTAAAATGGAGCCTTTTGTAAACTTTCAAAAATTATGGATTAGTTTGCATAACGGAAGGAGTTGATGGTCCAGTCCTATAATTCGAGAAAAGACTTCATACAATTTGGTCACTGGAACATTTTTATTTTACGATTTGATCACTACACTTTGTCACGGTTTCTATATGAACCGTGACTAATATTAGTCATGGTTCCTTTTGAAACCGTGACAAAAAAAAATAGTCACAGTTCATATAGAAACCGTGACAAAATTTGATCGATTTAGTCACGGTTTCTTAAACCGTGACTAATTTTTTTATATGAATAACATGCCAAATTATCACTATTCGTGTGAACAACTTATAGTATATATGAATAAAAATTTATTACATATATAGAGCCTAACCTACTCGAGCATCGTCATACCTATACTTAAATAATAATAAACATAAATTTTCTAGCTTAATTGTTTATATTAATTTACTAATTTTTAATAATCGTACACAATATATGTGATACTTTTTCGCCTAAACTTATATCATAATACGTTTATATTATTTAATATTAATTAATAAGTGTGTACCAGTGGCGAAGCCAGTATCCTAGTAGACCCTGGGCCCGATACATAAATTACATCGGCCGAATATATTTTTGTATGAAAAAATACATATATTTTAGCTATTCGGGTCCAGGGGACCCTGGGCCCGGGCCAGGGGTAGACTCCCCCTGGCTTCGCCACTGGTGTGTACACATAATTTCCTAGTTGGGTATTGGATTCTGATTAGGTATACTAATATAACCAATTAGAATAAATTAAAAATTATGTAAATTTGTATATTGTAGATAAACAGAAATTACTTAATTTTAATAATCAAATTATAAATAATTATATAGTATAAGATTTATAAATATACATTGAGTTTAGAGTTACAAATAAATACATATGTGCAAGTGCAATTAATAAGGCATTGAATAAGAAACATAAATAATAAATTTTTATATAAAAAAAAATTAAAAATGATGTTGAAATTTGAGAGAAAGGCTACATCCTATGTGAAAAAAAAAAAGCTTTCAAGATCTACCATAGTATATTTTAAGATGGGTAAAATCGAAGGGGAGATAGCTAAAGTGGCCTAGAAACATCTTACTTATCCCATATATGAGTTTCATAGTTGGAACATAGCAAGCATTATGAGGCATCTGTGGAATCTATTGGCTAGGGGGTGGTTCACTTGGGTTGCTTGGGTGTACATCTATAAGCAAGGGCGGAGTCAGGAACCAAAGATGCACTGAGCCGAATTTGGAACAAAAGAATTTACGAAACTAAACATTTGAGCTAATTTTTAACTATAATAGTTTAATACTGTTACTAAAAAACATATATATTGCGTTAAAACTATTAGTTACTTTCGTATTATTAAAATCATTAGTATTACTCTTGGCTAAATGAAAATTGAAATGTGCCACCGTCGATTTTTTTATTTGTTTGACCGATTTATCATCAAATATTATATTCTTACTTATTCACAAGTCAATATAAAATGATATTGGGCTCACTCAACCATCTACACGTGTTGGTGACTGAGGCGAGTTCATATAACACTGAGCCGAAATTAAATTTTGCACTGAGCCGGATTCCAAATAATAATAAATTTATACATGATTTTAACATTCGGGACCGAAAGTGGGGTAAGCCGGAGCTCGGTCCAGCTCCCCCTGTCTATAAGATTAAAACTGATGATCTATGAAATGTCAAGGTTACCTCAAGATCCTGAGTATGAAGACGGATTGAGACTAGTACGTTCTGAGATGAAAATTGATTATTCATACAAGATTGAGAGAGGGAAGTTAATCAATGATTAAAAAGCGAATAAGAACAAAGAAGAGTATTGCCCTCTTCGCTTCTTCACCTAGGGAAGTTAATCAATTATTTATTATGATTAATGATTTTATTTTTCTTAAAGACATGCATGCTACCTTTCTTGTATAGGAAATTATTTAGCCGTCAAAGACATGTGCGTTTGTTTTGTTGCACTTATTATTACTTTATTAGTAAGTCCAACCATTTTAAGCTTTTTCTCTCTTTTTTTAAAAAGAAATCAATATAAAATTGTCGGCAGAAATGTTTGACCCATTTGCTTATTACTCAATTAGTAGTACAAGTTGAGAACAAAGAAAGGTGAAAACTAGCTTCCCTCAGACCACCTCCAATCCTAATCCTAAGGTCTTAAAACCTAAAATTTAACATCTCAAAAAGTAAATAATAATATTAAAAGTAAATTTCCTTCCAATCACAAGGTCTTATAATTTGAAGTCTTATAATGATGTTGTTCTTATAATTTGTTTTAGAGTAGATATCTAGTTTATAAATTTATAACTTGATCATCATTTATGCAAACACTACTATAATTAATTAAAGTGAACATTTCGATAAAAAAATAAATAAATTTGAACATTATTTTTTTTATAAAACAAAAATATTTAGTTATAAATAACTTGGAGAAAATGTAATCGGTTAAGAATTTGAATTTTATTTTGACCAAACTAGATTTTAACTAACTTTATTCATATTTTGTTCACAATTATGGTCATTTTGATAGAAACCAAAGTAATAATTCGAAGTCGTTTGGTCAAGTCGACACCATGTCGGCCGGTTAACGGTTAAGATGTTTGTAAATTATTTAACCGATCGACTGACTAACCGACATCCATCGATTATTAACCTAATCGACCGACTCCCACCCCTAATCAATTACATAATTTTGATTAGAGCCACTAAATGAGGTTGTATATCTTTTTGCACAATGAAGCATTTCAAAGAGATCCCTGAAAACTAATGTATTTGTAATAAGATTCTAAGAACTTCTTGATTTAAGATATGGAAAATGAGGTTTTGCTATATTTTTCGAAAACACCTTTTCAAAACGTTATTCCATGCATGTTGGTATCTATGAATCACTCCATTCATGGAGGTTGACACCAACTTTTACATAACGCTCAATACTTAACAATTTAATACGTATAATTAAGTAGAAAGTGAATATGTTTTTAAAGCTTTTTATTATTTTGTTAATTTAATTTAATTTAATTTTTAATAATTATAATTAAGTAGACAAGTAAATATGATTTTGAAATTGTTTATTCTTATGTTACTTTAACTCTATGTTAAATAAGTATAATTAGCTAGAAAATGTGAAATGATTGATGGTTGATTGCATTGGTAGAAGATAAAGTAGTGGGGACCATTTTTACAACCAAGGTTGCAAAGGTCTTATATTTAGAGCATTTTCATAGAATATAAGTTTTTTTGGTTGGGTTTAAGACCATGATTGAAGTTGAACTTGGTCTTAAAATACTTAAATTATGGATTTTAAGACCATGATTGGAGTTGGTCTTATATCCTCTTTGTTTTTATATGTACATATGGCATTTCATGTCACTATAGGAATCAATGCATTTTTGTCTTTATGCTAACTCTATAGCAAGGTGGTGAATTCACTCAAAAATATCATTGATGTGGTAATTAGGTGTTAGCACTATTCGATATCTTATAGGCCCTAGCCAGAGATTCTGGTCAAGGCATAGCGATTTTTACATCAGTCCACTCCTAAATAAGAGTTAAGAAGTGGACTTGGGGGCAATTCATATGCCCTGCCCGACGATTATTGGCTCTGTAAGACCCACCTAGAGCTCAACGAGAATGGTTAAGGATCCAACGGTCCGTTGACCATATCTTCAGGAATCGATCGCCTCGGAAGGACAACCCAATGTTGGGCTTGGGAGGCCCACCTCTAAGCCCTGGCGGCCTTAGGGTTCCAGAAGAAGCGATAGCGACGTAGCGCCATCACAACGGCTGGGGTCATGATTAATCCCCGGCGGACACATCGACAAGGGGGCAGAGCTATAAATACTGCACTGACCCTCTGCAGAAGGACATATACTTTTCAGACAGGGATATAATCCTTCGGTACGTTATCCCCATCAGATCATCCTTATTCCTTATCCTAACCGAAATAGCCTCTAAACTCACTATTATCCCCTCTTTACATCTTTCATGAGGTACCCCTTTGGAGACCATGCGACTGAGCTTCCTTTCTCTATTGGGCAAGACGATCAGCGCTAGAACAATATTGATCCGGGAGGATTCACCATTGGGTTTAAAACTGAACTGAAAATTTGATATTGAAAGATAAAGAAAGTGTAGGGATAAGTTTAGAGAATATTGGTTGAAATCACTTATAGAGGTCTATATGTCAATCCTATTTATACATGAACGGGCTGACAATAAATATTAAAACATCATTTTATCGCTACCAATGTGAGTTAAAGTACTAATTTTTTTTAATTTTGACTACCGAATTTTTTATAGTAAGTATATTATTTGAATTGGCAAATACCATTTTCATGTTATACCCAATTACCTTTGCCTCCCTATCAATAAAAAGAGTGACTTGAATACATGAAAGCAAACTGTCAACAAATGGAAATACTTTTTGACTAATAATTGGAGAGCTCTGAATGAAGCTTGACGTACAATGCATGACATATAAGTTATAACAAACAAATTCAAATATATATAAACATTTTTTTCATTAATTATATAAAAACATGGGAAAATAGCATTTTACCCCCTCTACTTTACAAACTTAACAGATTGGCTCCTATACTATAAATCGCTCTTTTTACACCCTCATACTTTGACTACTTTGCCTTTTAGTCCTTCCGTTTCAACTTTCATCTTCGTCACATTAATTTATGTGCATTCCATACACCATGTTAGCTCCAATATTCGTGTATTAGCTTACTAAACGTCTTTCAATGATAATATAAACATATATAATTAAATAGGATGAAATCGATGAATAAAATATGTGATTTTAAAATCCTTCGTATTTCATCATACTCTTCGTGATACCTCCCTGGCCAACTCTTCGTCTCCTACCGCCGATATCTCTCTCCGTCGGCGTGCGTATGTGTCCAGATTTAGTGTTAAGAAGATAAAAGTTGGAACGGAAGGACCTAACACTACAACATAACCTGACTACGAAGCACACCGTGTATTTGCCTTTAAAATACTTTTTTTTGCCTCTATAATTTTTTTATTATAAATGAGTATGATTTTATTAAAGTAAACCGAAATTTGTACAAAGGAGTTAAAGAAAAAGCCTCCTTAACCCCAAAAAACACCATCAAAAGCTAAGGGAGGGTAACCCTTAAACCAGCCACCCCATCCCAACAGCAAAACAAAACACCCAAAACAGCCTCCTAGCAAGGAACTTAAGTGTCACTAACGCTTTTTTTTTTTTGCCTATATAGAGTTATAGAGGTAGATAGCTTAAATGTCACTAACGCTCATGTTGCTAAAGATCTTTAGAGGCAGAAGAATTACTATTCTATCCTCTTAGCCACCTTTTAGAGGCACTTATTTTTGTAGCTGATAATTTTTTTTAGAGACACATATATATGCTTTTTAAAATAATTTATTTCTACCAAGATATTTTCCTTTATTTGACTTTTTCACTATTTACATATATTATTTTCTACTCTTTTACTTTCTACGGAGTTTGAACCCAGGTGGTTCAAGGAAATGTGTTAAGTTTTTAGTTCTTACCACTTGGTTCAGAAGTACTTACTAATGTTTTTTTGCACAGTTTATAAATATAAATTATAAAACTCAATGATATGGAGAATTTATGCTAAGAAAAAGAAATCAAAATTGTAAAAAAAGGTAAAAAAAAATTCTTAGAAAATCGTTAGCGTTATCTAACATTTATTTATACAAAATAGTACAAAGTTTATAAGTTATCTACATTTACAAATTTTTATCATTCAACATATAGAGATAGATAAATTATCTACCTCTAAGCTAATCATACAACCTATAGAGGCAATTGTAAATTATCTGCCTCTAAAAAATTTAATCATACAACCTATAGAGGCAGTTCTAAATTATCTGCCTCTAAAAAGATGTAATCGTATATATAACTTGTAGAGACAATTATAAATTATCTGCCTCTAAAACTATAAAAATTATGTATTAATATTAAAATAAATAAATAAATAAAATACAATTAGAAGCATATATTTTCATCTATAGAGGCACATATAGTATTTGTTTTTTAAAAGTATGTTTATGTACCTCTATAAATTTACCTCCATAGCCATGTTATGTTGTAGTGTAAACTACAAAGTAGTCTAAGTAGGAGGAGTATGTAGAGGGGCTACAATGCAAACTAATTGTCACGACACTCAAGAACAGTGTGTATGTTACATATAGCTTCGACATCCCATCCACCAACAATGCCCTTAAATTGGGTCATTAGTCAGTCCGTCTTCGAGATTATGGGGTCGTTCGTTAGGGAGAATTTGGGGTGGAGAATTGGGGTGAATTGGGGCTTGTTGGAGAATTCGTCAAAATAGCTTGTTCGACAAGGTGAATTGAAGAGGGATTTGAGGAGATTTCATATTCTCCAATGTGGGACCCATAGAGAATTGGGCTGTTTTTCAATTCTCCAATGAAGGGGAGAGAATTGAACACCATTTGAGAATTGGACTTTTAGTACCAAAAATACCCTCTTTGCCCAACCTTATTTACTATTGGGCGGAATAAGTTGGGGCTATTTCTGTCTTTTGCAAATTCGTTTCAATTTGTTATTTTTTTTATGAGTATCAATTCTCCAACACACAATCTCTCACATTCTCTCATCCGAACGGTCTAATTTCGAAACAGACAATTCCCTCCAATTCTCTAGCTAATTGAATTCTCCCTCTCCAAATTCTCCCTAACGAACGAGCCCTATATCTTACATCTCCCGGAGGTGTTACCTATAAGCCCCTCTCCAGATCACACAGCCAGCTGGGAATTGTGTTGTTGTATTGTTGTAAAAATAAAATACACGGAGCGAGCGACGCCGTATTTGACTGGAGGACTCGGGAGGCGTTGTCGGTTATTCCGCGTGCTGCGTGCGTGCGTCTATTACAGCATGAATCAACTGGAAACAGTGAATTTCGCAATCACTTATTATATTTATTATGAAACAAAGTACACTGATTAAAGTATATAATTCATATGTTTTTTGTCGGTGACCACATGTTTTACGAGCTCCCCCGAATATAACGAATATAAAGGAAGGAATATACATATTACTTGTACAGAGATACATGACATCATATCAATAGGCCATTTAGGTCTTTTCTTCAAATAAATATTTATTTATTTATTTATTTAATATAATATTATGCCACCCCACCATTAGGGATGTCAATTGATACCCTACTCTACCCGGTCAACGAGGATAATACCCTGTGTTGATTGGGCAAGGGTAGGGTAAGGATATTCTCTTAGTTGAAAAAATAGGGTAAGGGTAGGGTAAGGATATGACCAAAACCTACCCCTAACCTCACTATAAATCTTAGTATTTTTATGTAAAATTACAAAACAAATTATTGTCGACAGTTGATTCACAATTAACTAATATAAAAGCACATTATAACCATTAATTATTTACTTACACATGATTCAAGTTTTAATTTAGAATGTATAATGATGATGATAGTACAAATTGATCGTAATATTTGTATAACATTACTTTATTGACTAATTTATATATATCTAGTGCTTATATAATATTTTTCATTTTGTTTGGTTGAGAATGATGTGTTTTGGTATAATCATTATCGATAAAATTGTGTTATAAGAATATATTAAAATATCTAGGGTATCCACGAACCCTATGAGTATTTGTAGAGTAGGGTAAGGGTAGGACAGTTGAAAACTCGTAGGGTAAATGGTCAAGTATTTTCCAAAGTTATACCCTGAGGGTAAAAATACGGTTGATCCCATACCCTGACCTTACCCAACCCATTGCCAAGCCTACCCACCATCACCTCCGACCACCGTTCAACTACAATAGAAAATTATGATTCATTTTTATGAAGAAATTGAAAAAAAAAGGAGTAGGCGAGATCCATTTGGATGGCATATTATAGATATTCGGAAGAATATAATTTCTATGATCCTATTATCACTTATCAGTCTCATCATATCACAATTTGTATATTTATTAATTAATAAAAATTGTGGCTTCTTACTTAATTTTTTTTAAAGAAACAGCACATGGGTAAAATGGTAGTTTGGGATGGGAAATCGTGGTCGATTAATTGCTAACCAAATTGATGTCGTTGGTTGGCATTTCGAAATGGATGAACACATTCGAGCTATAATCCAGTTATTACGTGCAAGAGTTCCTTCTATTAATTAACTTTGAGTTAACTTTTATTGTTTACTAGTCCAACTGCGAGTCATATATACCACACTAATGCACTTTCATTCATTGTTTGTTATTTTCTTGTCTAAAGTTATTATGAACGAGAGATCAAAAGAATTTAAGAAAACAAGTAACACATATTTTTAGAATCGTACGACCATCAACAACATGATATTGTCTGCTTTGGGTATTTTAAGTTCATCCCCAAAAGCCTTATTATACTAATTTATTTGATAAATTTTTTTAAACTAACCTAATTTGGGTATTTTAACGTTTGTGCTATCTACAGTGGTAGTTTCATTGAACCAAAATTTTAATCAATAGGTTTAATCTTAATAAGTCTAAATTAAGCTTGGTTGAAATTTTTAGTCATCATAGTATAAGATTACACTCGATGTTCTTCAGGTTTCCTTCTACAACTGCATTTTCTTTCGATATGATAGATAATCATCTCTACCAAATTAGTTTTTTGTTCAAATCATCATATCTATCCTTTAATGACATGTAGATTTTTATCCTTGAAAAATAAGATATTATAAGCATGTTTATCTAACGAATTTCGCCAATAAAGGTAACCTGTACCCTCACTTTCAGTGGGGCATCGAAGTATTACCCATGAATAGAATAGTAAAGAAAAAGAAGAAATTGTGGAGGAGAAGAGAAGAAAAAGGATTGGAAAAATGAGAAGGAAGATTGTGATCCAATATTATAATTTAGTGAAGGAAAGGTAGTTGGGAGGTCATGGTCCCAAACTGTGGGGAAGTATACATCACATATTATTCAATACTTAAATTAAATTAAATTAAATTAAATAATAAATAAAGAGTATTGATGATGGGGTTGGATTGGTGGTGGTAACTTGTCGGTGTGGTGATGTCCATGTTGGTTCAACTGTTCTACTCAATCATATCAACAATTTTTTCCTATACTATATTATTCTAGTTTATTCTTTACAATTTTGGACCAATAATTCATGAATTCTTTTTTATGATGGAGAAATTTCATAATAGGTTATTTATTCACTAGACATTCTTCACTCAAGGTTATATTTTGGTCCTGCGTGCGAGAATGTTTCATTCATCATCGTTATCGATAGCCGCATATTATCCTAAAGTGTTCTCAACCGCACATTAGCTTTCAACAAGAAATATTTAAGTTACTTCAGATAAAAGTCGAATTAGAGTCCATGTACCCAATTTAACATATCATCAAACACTTTAATACGAAACTGAAAAGGGCTAGTTACCAAGTTCATGAATTCTTCATTCAACTTCACGATGAATAATACTCTTTTGTTTGGGTATTGTGATGTCAATTTTGAGTGGGAACAGTGAAATGGTAAGTAGAGATCTGACTTGCATTTTCCTTCTAATTTATCCAACCCAACTACCACGTTTTTCTCCTTATATATTATCATAATCATAATGTAGCCTCTTTGAAACTCTTCATATGTTGATTATTATGTGAATTTTTACTGACAGTGATGGCTGAAGTTTTCTTCAAAAGTCTCAAAACGGTTCTATTTCCATAGATGATTCTGGAAAATAGTTACACTTTTTAATGTGAAAAATTTGAGAATTAAGTTCATATTCAGGTTAATCGAGAGTTTATAAATATCTCTTAATAATTCGAATTATTGGCACGAATTAGTATTTCATATGGTAATAGAGCAATTTTATGGTTTAATTTGATTGAGATGTCATGTCATCGAATCAGGATAGACTATGGTATAATAATTAATTTCATTTGCACAATACTTGTTGAACTTATATATACAAATTTCAATTCATTGGCTTTTGTAATTGTAATAGATCAACATTTTTTTAATACTGGCTAGTCCAAAATCGTACCCAAATTCTCTAGAGTTTCCGTCTGAGGCGTGTGAGGGAAGAATTCCATGACCGGTTAAGGCTCGTGGCGACGACCACAAATTCTCTAGAGTTTTCGTGCAAAAATTGGAGAGTCCATTTTTCGCCAAATAATTCAAAATTTTCACATTGTACTATTTTCAAGGCAATGAAATTGTAAGAGAAATTTCAATGGTTTATCTTTCAATGAAATTTATCTTAAAATTAAATTATCTAAGTGTGTGTGTTTCCAATATAATTAAGATGGTGGTTAACTTTTGAAAAACATATAATTTATGACTTTCATATTGATCTCACCTATCAGATGATGCCATTTTGACCAAATAAGATTTCACTCAGCACTATATGAGTTGACAGGAAACAATGAACAGCAATTCATATAGATAGAAACAAACATTACGAACCAAGAACACATACAAATTTATATTAATCAGATTTTATTGTTATTTCAAGAAAGATCCACTATGATCCTCGTATGCACATTGTCTTTCTTCACTATTTGACAGAATCTCTTGAAAAATTTCTTTAGAAAAAATATGTAACTTTATTACTATAAATGATCAGAAACCTATTAAATAAAGGCCTTTTGGCTTATTACGACTTTGTACACATGGTTTGCCAAATCACAAAAATGACAGAACTAAAGCCCTTTCGAAATTATCATGCCGTCAATTTTTGCACAAAATCATAATAGGTGGCGTCACGAAGATAGTTGATTGTGTTCAAATTCTCACATGTGACATGGCTGCCACGTCATATTGACTGATTTTTTAAAATTTATTTTAAATATGTCTACCTCTCTTATACTATACATAAGTGCGTACTATATTGTCTTTGATATGCCTGCGAGATATCCCCAACCTCGAACAAGAGAAGCGCCCCATCCAAAATTTAGACTACACAACTCTTCAAATAGAACCTACTAATTGCCAATACATACATATTTTTAAAGAGAAATTTCCAAGAGAAGATTTATATTTGTAAAGAAAGGGATGGTTGCTTGGTGTGTGAGTCGTCTAAGATTCTTGGTCACATGCATTTTCAGCATATTGCAAGTTGCTTCCAGATGGATTTTGTTCCCTTTATATATTAATTAGTACCATACCACCTGGGCATCATACGTATTAATCAGTGCCAGCTGATACTTTTCTTCTGAATCAACTCGGTTGCTTGCATCTTGGTTAAACTAAATGATGTACTGATTTGTTGTCTTGATGTAACATACTTATAAAGTAACTCCATTTTATACCATAATCATCTTCTCAATCATTAATACATAGGAATTACACAAAAATTATTCAGTACAAATTCTAATAGACGAATCAAGATTATATGTGCCATAGGTGACTCTGTTACATGTATGACACACCGCCTGAAAGTGTCACGAAGGGGAATCAGTCTTCATGAGAAAGATTTGTTCAGTTAAAACTCCTCCTAGAATACTGGTGACTCTCTTGGCTTACAAGCGGGAAGGAATCAGTTTTGCGTCCCCTTCTATGTCAGTCTCCAAAACAAAACACCAACCCGTAGACACCAAGAGCAGTGCATCCCAAAAAATCAAGTAATTCCAGAACTAATGGGTCAAATATATTCGAATAAGGTGTGTCCCACTACTCTAAAGATCGATCCAGCAAAATCTCGTAATACCCAACTTGTAACTCCACCAACCCTAACACGAATGACTCCATCAACGTCACCACTTCGTCAATGGTTGTGCAATTATTATTTTCGCCAGACTAATGTCGTATAAAACCACCAAGGTGAACAATAACCAGTGGCGGATCCAAGGGTGGGGGTTCTCCGGGCCACGACCCAACTACTAAACTATACATATTTTCGTGTACATAAATGGATTGACCCAGTAATTTTTCATATTTAGCCCAATACATATTATAATTTGACGAAATAACCCACAACCATGATCCATCTAGTCACAATAACCACTCATACATGATCATCCCATCAATAGTAGACAAAGATTTCAAAGTTTAAATGATCACTAAAATGCCTAGTTTGTTATATCCACAAAATGACAAGAGTTGAAAATAGCAGATGAAGAACAACTGTGAAAGCTTGGGGGGGTTTGATTGTAGCGGGGCAAAGGCACCGCACCAGCCTTCGTTTCGTACCGATAATGTCTCAACACTTAAAGAAAGTAGCAACGTGGGGGTCGACATCAAAGCTCCAAATGCTCAAATTCGAAAGGTTTTGCCTTTGCTGGACTGCCTTCGTTTTATACTTTTGGCTTCTTTTCTTTTACAGTATATAGCAATAATTGCTGTAATAATTGGTTACTTTCTGTTAAGTACGGTACATCACGAGAAGGAGAATAGTATTCTTTCCCTTTTGATGTTATATACCTATGGGTTGTTGAGGGTTAATCACGCACATGTATGTGATGGAACTCTCTGATTGAATTTGGGATAACCAACAACGGACCGAGATGCAGGACATATCGCTTTGGACTGAGATGGTCGACACCCAACGAACCGAGATGTTGAACACCCCACATCGGACCAAGATGCCCGACACTTAGTATCGGTCCCGTGACACATAATACCACACCGTGATTCCGACACCCGAAACCGGATTGAGACGTCAGACACCCAACATTGGACCGATGTTCCCGACACTTGCATCGGTTCGTGATGCCGAACACCTGAAATCCGGACACCCAACACCTAGCATGGCACCAAGATGCCCGACACTCGACACCTAGCATCAGACACTTGTCACCTGATTGTGATGCCCAACACTCGACACTGAATCAAGATGTCGGAACACCCGGACTCGGACCGAGATGCCCGACACCCAGTACCAACAGTATGCCGACACTTGGGTCTAGTTTCTACAATCAATAAATCATCGTACTAGTCTAATACACCATATGTCATTAGATCATCCAACACTAACAACATATCATCATGTTTTTGTCGTGGAAATTAAATTGTCTTGATTTCTACGATGGCCCAGCGACAAATTTATTTTGAATGCCAAGTCCGTTGGTAATTCAACAGTGAAGCCCAGCCCATTTTGATGTCCACGTGGCTATTTTGTCGTTTTGACATTGTAGCAGATTAAGGGTTAGGTTTGACGCTTTCTATTTAATCATTGAAATTGAAGCCATTTCCTATTGGGGTTTCCAATTATCAGTTTGGATGATCCAAATATTATATCTGCTGGGCTTGGTGCTTTTGGGCCCATGTAAGATAACAAAGGGGCCCAGCCCGTTGGACTTTGGATTAAAAGAGTTGCCTCAGCCACACGTTGGCTCAAGAGCAGGGAGTAAGGTCAGATAAAGCGTGGGGCATCACGACTAGAGTAAAATGCAGCTTATATTATATAGTCTTATAATTGCACGTTATGCCATCACACAAAAAAACAAACATAGATTTTTCTCCGAATATAAAGTTTTCAATAAATTTAGACAATGTTTTTGCAAGGTTGTCCTCCAGCTGGACTCCCGGAGTGCTATTACACTTGTTATGGCCGAAGGCGAGCCGTTGCATCAGCATGGTATGGTGATAGCTCAATTTCGGGAACTCTGCGCGAGAGATTGGGTGGTGGAGGTCCGGCACACGTATAGGGAAGGCAATCACGCTGCAGATTACCTTGCATCGATTAGTTACGACTACCCTCTTGGGAGTCACACGATTTTAGTTTCTGATTGTAATCTTGGTTATTTTATTCGATACGATTGTCTGGGCATCTCGAAGCCCCGTTTAATGTCAATTAATGATCCCACCAAAAAAAAATAAACTTAGACAATAATTCTACTTTGCATAAAACAATGTTCTGTGTAGATCAAGTCAAGACATATCAAGATCGTCCAAAATAAAAAATGACAGTGACTAAATTTAAATATATTTGTTTTTAAATAATATTAAATTGAACTAATAAATATGTTTTTTTAATACAAAGATCAAAATAATAATTTTCATTCTATATAAAACAAGGCTAAAAACAAATTTGTTGTAAACCTTTCTAAAAATGTCAAACGTATCAAAATATTGTAACTCCAAAAATGACAATGTTAGTTCTATTTCGTCTAATGTTAACGAAAACTTAACCCAAAAAATTTATGTAGGGTCGGGTTAGGGTCGGGTTTAGCATCAATAAATTAATTTTCATATATAGCGACTCATTACCCGAATGACCCGGCCAAATGACTCATTACCTGAATGACCCGTTACCCAAATAACCTGACGGAATATTCTGTTACAGAATGACTCGTCACCCGAATGGCTCGACCGAATGTCCGGTTACCCGAATGACCCGACCAAATTTTCAATTGTAGCCACTCGGTAACAGGTCATTCGGGTAACGAGTTATTCGAGTAACGAGTTATTTGGGTAATAGGTCATTTGGTAAAGTTATTCAGGTAACGAATCGGGTATCAGTTCAACCGGTTAGATACACTATAGTTTAGAGCGAATTTAAGGGTTAAACTACATATCGTTAGACTTATCAATTTGACGTACCGATATAATGTTAAAAATATTAATGAAACATTCCTAAAATAATAATATTTAAAAAAACATTACAGCCCCTAAAAGTAATAAAATAATGCACAGGAAATCAAAATTACATTCAAGTAACAAATCGCCAATCATATTAGCGTTTTTGTGGATGATGTGGCAAAATTAGCCCTCTTTTTGGAATTGACTTAAACATGACCCTATTTTGGGAATTAAGTTTATGAATAACCCTAGTCTAGGAAAAAATCCACTGTCCCCTCTCTTTTTTTTCGACCCTTTCTTCATTCCTTCCATCGAGCAACACCCACAACTCTTCCTACCACCTCCAACAAACAATCCCCTATCATCTGCCCTCCCCAGCACCAACCCCCAAGACCCCCTTTAACTCAGTTAATTTGATTTGAGTTGAGTTACAGACTCCTCTGTTTCGCCCAGATGGCATCCTTCCTTGCCTCTAGTTTGCATTCTCTTAGACTCTTTGTACAGATCCTTTGCCTTGGGTAATTAATATACAAACACTCATTCACATAAAAAAAACCCATGTTCTAATTAATTCCCTGCACCAGTCTATGAAAATGTAACGAAAGGGGAATCACAATCTAGGATTAGTTTCAGTCTTTCAGAGGTCTCGATGACGGCGGAGGGCAGTCGGAGAAGAAGGTTTGCAATTTCTCTCCCCAACGAAAGCTTCGATCAACTCCTCTTCAAACGGCGTCTCCAACGTAGCTTTCCGTCTTCCCTCTCGATTGTAAGTCCCAGAAAGAAGAGCTAATAGCGTGCAGAGGAGACGGGGACCGAGTTCCCAATGAGATTTAGTGTATCGGGATCCTCTTCAAGGTCTCCTCCTCCTTCCTCTCTGCGAGCCCTTCGGCTTCTCCGTCCAGATATACGTCGTCAACCTCCTCCGCGACTCCCTCTCCCTCTCCTTCTCCTCTCTAGTCGACACCCCTTCCTTCTCTACTCTCCAGATCCTTCGCCCCTCCTCCGGCCTCCGATTCCACCCCCCCCCCCCCCCGCGCCGCGATAGCGCGATAGGGGAGGGCATTTTTTTTATTTTGTATTAATTAATTATTTTTCTAGTATAGAAATGACATGGTATATGATGTGGCATTAGTTGAATAGTCAAGTGGCAAGTGGATGTCACATTGGTTTTATTTGCACTGTCACTAATAGTGTTAACAAATTTAACGATCAACAAAGTCAACAGGCTATTATTGGCAGACTCGTAAAAGGTTATGATATCTAAATGTAACTCGAATAGATCTCTATACGTTTGACATAAATCTAAAATTTTTGGCTACAAATTAGTTTTTCCCCTATTAACAACCTTGATTTTCCTCGTTCTCACCACAAACTCTACAGAATGATTGCAAATACAATGGAAATATTGAAAACACATTTCATAACTTAGTTGACTAAAATGACCACAAGAGTAGACTACAAATGACATAATATGATTACAAAAGTTTGTTCAGAATGCCAACAAACAAAAATGATTACCTATTATTCCTAAACGTGCTGGAATTTTCAGTGAGGTCAAGTTTTTCGCTTTGCAATAAAACTTTGTCTTAGAGATGACCACTATGTTTAATTGGATAATGTTTCATTCAAGTCGGTCAGATTTTGTTGGTGGACAACAAAATTTGTATAGGGTATGACTCGGAGTGTTGATCGACCCGCTTCAAGGCGATGAGCGAAATCTGCAAAATCGGACAAACCTTATGGAAAAATATGTATGAGTAAATATATTTTAAGTGTTCCATAAAGTATAGACTAAGAGTGTAAGGTAGGAAGTGTAAGACGGGTGTCAGCGGTGGCCGCTGAGTGATAAGATATGATGTTGGACGGTAGCCCGACAACTAGAGTGCCATGGCAGAGCGTGTGCCCGACGTCTAAAACGTCAGAGCTGGGTGGACGCCTGATGGCTGGAGCACCAAGGTTGAGTAAGCGCCCAATGATTGAGGCACCGGGGCTGGTCGGACGCCTTGATGGAGTGAAACCCTTGGGTTTTTATAGTGCTTTGGGATAAGCGTTGGATTGATCTCGACCGTTGATTGATCAACAGTGGAGATGAGCTTTCAAAACCTTGGATGTGCCTTAAACATTAAACTGAGATGTTAACTTTTTTGGTACTTTATGTTTGGGCAGATTTCATTTTGGTACACATTGTTTCAAAAATTTCATTTCAGTTATTATCGTTTCAGAAAATTTTAAAACAGTATTTCCATCCAATTCATCCAAATTTTCTATTAAGTGCTGACGTGGCAGCTAAGTCACGCATCCTAGTCAGCTAAAATATTAATAAAATAATAATTTCATTAATTTAATATTAAAATTTGATTTTTATTAATATGACCTTTTTAATGAAAAATAAAAAATATAGTTTCCAATTTTTTTCCTCCACCTCCTCTTCTCTCTCCTCCCACCTTGAAAATACATATATATCAAAACGTTTCACGGTTTCAGTACTAAACGTTTCACCACTTTTTCATTTTGGTACTTCTTGTTTGCAGATCTGAGTTTTTTAGTACTTTTTCCACCTCCAACCCTCTTACCCTCCTTCTTTTCCTCCTCTGCTTCCTCCTTCCTCCGTCTCTCCTCTCTCTCTTCTCCCCTATACTTCCTCCCTTCACCATTCTGCTTTCTCTTACCTCCTCCTTTTGCCTCTCCCCTCTTCATCCTTTCCTCCGTTTCCACCTCTCCTTCCTCCTCTCTTCTCCCTTCCCCCATCCTCCTAAAAAGCTCAGATCTAAGTTTCTAAGGAAGAGGGGGGAGGAGGAAGAGAGAAGGGAAGACAGAGGAAAGTAGGAAGAGAGGAGAGGCAGGAGGTATAAGGAACATTAAGAGGAGAGACAAATGAACAAAGTAGGAGGAAGCATAGGGCAGACGAAAGAGAGGAGAGGCGGAGGGAGGAGGAGGAAGCAAAGGGGACAAGGAAGGAAGAGGGAGGGAGGGAAGAAGAAGGAGGGTTGAAGGTGAAAGAATACAAAAAAACTTAAATCTACAAATAAAATGTACCAAAAAACTCAGATCTGTAAACAAAAAGTACCAAAATGAAAAAGTGGCGAAACGTTTAGTACTGAAACCCTGAAACGTTTATATTATAATATTATATATATAGTATTTTTAGGTGGGAGGAGAGAGAAGTGGAGAGGAAAAAAATTGGGCAAAATATATTTTTTATATTTTTAATTAAAACATTAATTATTTTAATAAAAAGGTAATTATTAATTTAAAATAATAAAATTATTATTTATTATTATTTTTGCTGACTGGGATGTGTGACTCAACTACCACGTCAGCACTTAACAGAAAAATTGGACGGAAATACCATTTCGAGATTTTCTGAAATGATAATGATTGAAATGAAATTTTTGAAACGATATGTACCAAAATGAGATTTCTTCCAAACGTTAGGTACCAATAAAGTTAACACCTCGCCTTAAACTTGGACTTCCATGAGCCTTGAGAAGTGTTGAATTTGGGCCTCTTTAGGACTTAGGCGGGCCAGGACCAATAATAATGCAATATTATGTCTGTCTTTTAGATATCTCCAATGGGTATTGACGGTAGTCCTCACTTCCTAGGTAAATGATAGTTGATTTACTATTTACTATCTCGATTCTCCTCCAAGAGCCATCTGAGTTTAAAAAAAAAAAAACTAAAACTAAAACTCTTCCAATCATTTAGACTTGTTTTTACAGTTCATTCTCTAAGCAAATTTACCGTGCTTCAATATCGATCGTATCTCTGAACCTAACCCTCTCACTCATTCCATTCAATACGTAATTCTATCAGAGTTCCAAAACAAGAAAAAGTACAACTCAGCCAAGAACAGTAGAGAATGAGTTGAAAAATGTGTCTAAGTAGGTCACGAGTGAACTGTGGAGGAAAATAGTCAGGTGCTTAATGGGATTGGTGCTTAATGATGCTTAACGAAATCTCGGTCGTTCATGAGCTTGGCCCACAAGATCAATGGCTATGATCAATGAAAGTGTCAGAAGGGTAAAATAGTAATCTCGTAAATGTGTTAAAGTGGTGGGAAAAGTGACAGAAAAGTAGGAAAGAGAGTACTCAATTTTTCTATTCTATTTCTTCTATTGATAAAAAATTAACATAATACTTACAATTTGAATGATTTTTCAGTAATTTTAACATCAAAAGTCTTCTAATTAAATTACGAATCTAATGATATCACTCTTGATAGTGTTTAAGAAATTAATCATTTTAGATTTCGTATCAGTTATGTTAGGAATTCGTATCAGTAAAGTTATGTTAGGAATTCGTATCAGTAAAGTTATGTTAGGAATTCGTATCAGTTATGTTAGGAATTCGTATCAGTTATGTTAGGAATTCATACGTAGTTACAAATTTAGTTGATTCAAGTTACAATCATGATTCGTATGGTTTTATAGCATGTTTCGTAACGTTTGAGAACCAATTTCGTATGGGTTGAGATCATGTTTCATAATGTTTGATAATTATTTCGTATTAATTATGTGGGAGGTTCGTAATTGTTGGACATGTAGGTTCATATCACATGGGAGATGTCATGATACACAATAACCTGTTATGGATTTTAATTACATTTTCAAGTAACGGGACGATTTGATCCTACAATGTTAATTTTTTTTAGATTCCATAATTTTTTTGCAACAAATCTTATTTGTTTAGTAGAATGATTGTAATTGTTATAGTATTTTTTCACAGGAGATGAGGCATAATGAGAAGAAGGTTAGGTTAGCTTCCCAAAAGTTCAAAGTGTTGTCGAAGTACATAATCAGGTGTAAAACCGTGGCAACACATGAAGAACACCCAACGATCGCGACACGATGTTTGTCAATTTCAAACATCCTCCCTTTTTTCCGTATACATAACTTGTCAGATTTGTACACTTTAGTCAACTTATTCGTAACATATTGAGTTACACTTTTGTAATACCGTGACCAACAACCACTGCTGAATGATTTAACAGGACCTCTCACGCAGGAGATTGTCTGTATAGTTTTATTGTTCTTAACCGGCACCGGATCTACGTCCAACCCATAGTGGGTTGGACGGTTCCAACCAAAGGTATATTTGGAATTCGGGAAAATTAAATAATCCTACCCTTCTCTCCTTCCCATCCCCAGATATCATCATCGGCAAACTCATCCGTCAACCACCGACCAATTTCCGACGCAGCATCGTAAATCCTCTTTCGGCTTGCCCACCGCCTCTCGTCTCGTTTCTCTACCCTCTTCACTTTGCATTCTCGCCATCTTCTCTTCTATTTCACCCTAACTCCTCTGCTCCCCTCCTCTCGAAACTTAGCTTGGCTCTCTCCGCAAGGAAGTCTTGTTAACGTGGAGGAATCTGGCTCTTCGGAATTACTTGGAGGAAGTCTAGGTAAGGACGAAATCGTAGCTTGGGAGATGTTCTCTCCGATTCAGAGCTCCCTCATCGTCGCCGTGATTGACGTTGCCGCTTCCGAGTCGAGGATGAACCAGTCCATCTCACAGCTCAATAAGTCTATCAAGCGTAGGGTTCTGGGTCAGGGTCGAATGAATCAAACTTACCGAAGAAAAAAAATGCAATTTTCGGGCTCAATGGAGTCGCCGCCGTGACTCCGGTAACTCCGTGGTCGGCAGATTAAACTGGGAAGAAGATATCATTTATCATCATAATCCTTCAAGTGTTTTAGTTCACAATTTGGTACTCGATGTTTCCCCAACTAATAAGAAAGTCTATAACTTTTTGTTTGTTACAATGGAATCCCAAAATAATTAGTTTCAGCTAAAAAACTGTAACTTTTTATTTATTACAATGACAGCCCAAAATAATTAGTTACTTAGATAACATGCCACCAACTAAAAAATAATATTACTTAATGCAATTAACTAATTATATCGTGGTTAGATAAACTAGTTAACATAAAAACCTAACATCTAACTATATAATCTGGTCGTCGAATAACATGTTAACTAGTTTTGATAACTAGTTATCGGCTAAAAACTTTGTTAACTAGTTATTGATCAGGGTGTTAATTAGTTAACAATATGTTGCTAGTATTAATTATGTTAACTAATAATTCGATAGTTAATTAGTTAACTAATTTTGTTTAACAGTCATAAAAAAACAAGGTTAATTAGTTAACTATATAACTTAACTATTAACAAACGTTATACTTATAGAGATGTTAACTAGTTAACTAATGTTGATAATAGTTATCATCTTAATAAATGTTAACTAGTTTTCAAATTAATTAACTATTAACTACTGATTGGTAATAGTAACTGATTAAATACTAGTTAACAACTTGTAACTATTAACTGATTAACTAGTTAACTCTGTATTACGGTGTTAACTAGTTAACTATTGTTAACTAGTTAATAACTTAATAACTAGTTAACAATTTGATAACTAGATAACTCAATTAGATTACTAGTTAAATAGTTATCTAAATCATGATGTTAGCTAGTTAATTTGATAAGATAATTAGTTAACTAATTTTGATAACTAGTCATCATCTTAAAAAAATGTTAACTAGTTTTCAAAATTAATTAACTAATTAACTCGATAAGTTATCTAGTTAACTAATTATATTAATTTGATAACTAGTTATATCTTGTTAACAAGTTATCAAACAAAAAACGTTGTTAACTAGTTATCAGATAAAAACCATGTTAACTAGTTATCAGTTAAAAAAAACACTGTTAACTAGTTAACAACAAAAAAATGTGTTAACTAGTTAACTAATTTTGATAACTAGTAATCAACTAAATTTTTTGTTAACTAGTTATCTAAATCATGATGTTAACTAGTTATCAAACAAAAAACGTTGTTAACTAGTTATCAGATAAAAACCATGTTAACTAGTTATCAGTTAAAAAAACACTGTTAACTAGTTAACAGCACAAAAATGTGTTAACTAGTAATCAACTAAATTTTTTGTTAATTAGTTATCAAACAAAAAATGATGTTAACTAGTTATCAGGTAAAAACCATGTTAACTTGTTATCAGTTAAAAAAACATTGTTAACTAGTTAACAGCAAAAAAGTGTTAACTAGTTAACAACAAAAAAGTGTTAACTAGTTGTTTTTAAAAAAAAATGTAAAAATATATTTTTTAAAAAAAATTTCAAAAAAAAAAAAATTTCGCCGGAGTTCGCGAGACGGCGGCCGGTCGCCGGAAAAGTCGCCGGCCGCCGGAGAGCCACGGCAGCCCCTGAGAATTAAATTTTTTATTTAATATAATAATTAATTTATATGTGTAAAGTCCTAAATACCCCTAACAATCTAAACCATTGGATTGGTCAAAAGGTCAAAGGGTGATCTAATGGTTGAGATGAAGGTTGGAAGTTTCCAACCCTTGAAAAGAGTTGGATGGCGATCAGCTGCCTTCTTAACCTTACATGAATGAAGTACTCTTCCAGAGCAAGTACAAGATCGGTAATCTCAACGGGGAAGAGTTCTTAACATGCAAACCTGAGAATATGTTGTCAAATTTTATAGTTGTCAAATTGGTACGAATGTGAGTGATAGCTGATACGAATATTTGTATGATTCTATAACATGTTTCGTAACGTTTGAGAACCAATTTCGTATTAGTTTATTGGGAGGATCGTAATTGTTGGTTATATAGGTTCGTATGCCATGTGGATGTCATGATACACAATAATTTATACGCGGTATCTTTGTACATTTTGATTTAATTTTACTCAAGCTATCAAAACAATAAGTACATAAATTTATTAATTTATAAATCAATCTTTGACACTCTCCAACAAGAAAAGAACATGAAGAACATGAAAACCAGTAAACCAACGCTCGTCGTCTTTTTATTTAGGTACCTCTGCAATAAGAAATAACATGAAATTCATTAGTTACAAACGAAAAAGTCAGTAAATGCAAACCAAGGGCAAAAAAACATGAACAATACTAATTCATAACACTTGGTTACTTAATTCGTAATACTTGGCTACTTAATTCATATGGAAAACAGATATGAAACAAAACCATATGGAAAACATTACGAAAATGAGAGAAAAAGATAGGGAAATGAAGGATTTTGAATTTTGAAAATGGAGAGAGAAACAATGATGGTTGCTCACGAAAGTATTACGAAAGTAACATGAACACACGAAAGTATTACGAAAGTAACATGAACACACGAAAGTGTTACGAAATAGCTACGAAAGTATTTGAAAGAAAAAAAAAAGGAGAGAGAAAAAGAGGGGGAAATGAAAGATTTTGAATTTTGAAAATGGAGAGAAAAACAATGATGGTTTCTCACGAAAGTATTACGAAAGAAACATAAAGAACACGAAAGGTTTACGAAACAACTACGAAAGTATTTGAGAGAAAAAATGGAGAGAGAATTCATATAAAAAAAGGAGAGAAAAAAGAGAGGGAAATGAAGGATTTTGAATTTTGAAAATGAAGAGAGAAACAATGATGGTTTCTCACGGAAGTATTACGAAAGTAACATGAAGAACACGAAAGTGTTACGAAACTGCTACGAAAGCATTACGAAAATAGATTAAAAAATATAACGAAAATAGATATTACGAAACAACTACGAAAATAGATAAAAAAAACATTACAAAAATCAAATGTTACGAAACTCAACGTATCTCAACGAACGACTACGAAAGTATTACAAATACACTATCAAAACAAACGTTAAAAGCAACTAAAGTAACATGAAGAACACGAATCAATTTTTGGCACCCTCTAACAAGAAAAGAACATGAAGAACACGAAAACCCATAAATTTTAACACAAAAATATGAAAATATAGAGATTCGTACACATTGTGAGGGTTGTATACACTCCCCTGGCGTTTTCATGCGTAGATCTAGCTCCGACGTTCTATTTCTCGTCATAATGAGCACACAAATCTCTTATTTGTTCAGGAAAATTTGAGAGAAAAAGGGAGGGAAATGAAGGATTTTGAATTTTGAAAATGGAGAGAGAAACAATGGTGGTTTCTCACGGAAGTATTACGAAAGTAACATGAAGAACACGAAAGTGTTACGAAACAGCTACGAAAGCATTACGAAAATAGATTAAAAAATATTACGAAAATAGATATTACGAAACAACTACGAAAATATTACGAAAATAGATAAAAAACATTACAAAATCAAATGTTACGAAACTCAACGTATCTCAACGAACGACTACGAAAGTATTACAAATACACTATCAAAAACAAAGATAAAAGCAACTAAAGTAACATGAAGAACACGAAATCAATTTTTAGCACCCTCCAACAAGAAAAGAACATGAAGAACACGAAAACCCATATATTTTAACACAAAAATATGAAAATATAGAGATTCTACACATTGTGAGGGTTGTATGCACTCCCCTGACGTTTTCATGCGTAAATCTAGCTCTGACGTTCTATTTCCCGGCATAATGAGCACACAAATCTCTTATTTGTTCATGAAAATTTGAGAGAAAAAAGGAGAGAGAAAAGAGAGGGAAATGGAGAATTTTGAATTTTGAAAATAGATAGAAAGAATGGTGGTTTCTCAATTATATAGTGAAAGAAAATGTCAGATTTGTACGGTTTACGTGTCAGATTCATAATACTTTTTTTTGCCCAAAATACCCCTCGCGGGTGAACTCCATCTTGAACCGTAGGATGAATCGGACGGCTATTATGGGGTTAACATCATGCTTAATAGCCCTATTAAGCACCCCACCATACCAGCATAGCATAGCAATTTAGCACAGCATCCTAAAGTAGGTATTTTTGGAAAATGTAGCTCTAAAGTCAGTACCAAAGTTAGGCAGCCTCTGTTTGGCTCATTATGCAAATAAGCAACCTCCCTCCATTTCCATGCTTTAACTCTTTTCAACAAATGAAACAGTTAGCCTCTTTTCACATTGGCTAGCTGTCGACTGAAACACTCGTGACCCCACAACCACAACCTTCATCATATCATTCATGACCAACATTTACTAATCAGTACCACCAACCCATCAAAGAAGGAAGAAGAAGAAGAACATCAAAGCATCAATCTTTCGATGGGAAACAAAGCTAACATCAACACCATAGCACTCTACATCACAATCTGCTGCTTAGCTTTCATCCTCTCCAAGCTCACCATCTCATTCCTCCTCTACAAACGATGGAAGAAGAAGCACCACTCTGTCCACCATTTCTCTGGTACCAAAACCCCAAATGGGTTTCACTAATCTTTCTTTGATTCATTCTATTTATAATGTAATTTTGATTACTTTGCATAGGTGGGAAAGTGGTGATGTTCAAGACAGGGGCAATGATGCAGTCCCCACAGATCAACCCACAACTTCTCATCAAGAAAACAACCAAGCTAACCAACAAGGACATCATCGGATCAGGAGGCTACGGGACAGTCTACAAACTAGCGGTGAATGACTCCTTCTCGTTTGCTGTCAAGCGGCTCAATAGGGGAACCCCTGATAGGGAGCGGGGGTTCGAGAGAGAGCTCGAAGCAATGGGAGATATCAAGCATAGAAACATTGTCACCTTACATGGTTACTTCACTGCACCTCACTACAACCTCTTGATCTATGAGCTCATGCCGAATGGAAGCCTTGACGGGTTTCTTCACCGTCAAGATGAGAAGCTGGATTGGGATTGTAGGTACAAGATAGCCATCGGAGCTGCGAGAGGGATCGCTTATCTCCACCATGATTGCATCCCTCATATCATCCATAGAGATATTAAGTCGAGTAACATTCTTTTGGATGGTAATATGGAAGCTAGGATTTCTGATTTTGGGTTGGCTACTTTGATGGAGCCTGATCAAACCCATGTCTCCACTTTTGTTGCTGGCACTTTTGGTTACTTGGCTCCTGGTAAGTAGTACATTACTTGCATCCTAAGTTAAAACAACCCTTGATTCTGTCCATCTGATCATTGTAAAAACCGTTGCATCCCAATAACTCGAGCTGTTGGGAGAGAATTCTGAATAGATCTTATATTGTTTACTAACACGACCCCTCAAATGAATGAGGTCATGAAAGAGCTTGAAGTTTCCACAACTGCTATAAGACTTGCGCATAAGATTGGGGTCATAAAGGGTTTAATAAGCTTTTATAGACGGATTGGTGGTAATCAGGATTCAAAACCTTGACATTTTGTTGGTCAAAGGCTTTGACACCATGTCGCATCTCAATAACTCGAGTAGTAAGGAGAGGGTTCTGAATGGATCTTATATTGTTTACTAACAATCATGACTGACTTTAAGTTGTTTGTATTACCATGAAGAATACTTCGACACGGGTAAGGCAACAGCAAAAGGAGATGTCTACAGCTTCGGAGTTATGCTGCTCGAGATTCTAACGGGGAGGAAGCCTACGGATGAATCATTCTTCGAGGAAGGGACCAAGCTTGTTACTTGGGTACGTATGTCTAACCCCTCTTCGGGTAACGATCTAGCCAACCCTCAGGTCTAGAACTCTTTTATATGCGACTACGTGCATTTTGAATTCGGTAGCTAACTTGGGATAGAAACACACAGGTGAAGGGAGTGGTGGAAGACAAGAAGAAAGCAGAGTATGTAGTTGACAGCAGCTTGAAGAGCAGCAGTCCAGAATGTCATGAGAAGAACATGGAAGAGATTAATGGTGTGTTTGGAATTGCGTTTATGTGCCTTGAACAAGATCCTTCCATGAGACCCACCATGGCTGAGGTTGTTAAGATGCTTGAACTCGTTAGATGATCATCGGCCATGTTTTGTTAGGAATTTTGATCAAGATTAACGGCTAAGTATGATGCTGGGAACTGAAATAAGGAACCACGTTGATCAAAGAGCTTTGAATTCCAGGTATGATGCTGATAAACCATGATTAACTATGAAAAAATAGTCTGAATCCAAGCGGCTCATATCATACAAGAGGCAACAATTTGAGTTTGATTCGAATTTGAAAGATTGTATGTTAATTTGGAGATAAATTATAATAGTTTTCAGAGGTCGACACGATTTAGAAATATGATTGTTTATGAATCGAGTCGAATCGATCCATATATTTTATCACGCTCAAGCTTTGTTAGTTTTTAAGCAAGCTTGAGCTTGTATTGAAGTCTGACTCATTAACTATCCTTGACGAGCCAATTTCGAGCTCATCATGAATTCTGTTAATTGAAAATCACCGATGAGTATGACTAGAGCTCAACATTAAACTTGTATGCTAAAAAAACATAGATGAGTCAAATTAAAAAACAAGTTATCCAAAAATTTAAAACTCTCTCTAATTCATTTAAAATAAATCTAAACCATGTACTATTTATGGCGTCAGTCACAAGTTGTGTATGATTTATTATAGTTCATGGGAATCGAGATAAAATACATGTTATATTATTAAGCATACAAATGAGCTATATATAGTCGAGTTAGTGGTCGAACCGGCTCACGAGCCAACAAAGTCAAACATATCCCGATTTAAAATCGAAACGAGTCACGAGTAAAAAAATTTCTAGCCGAATGATGAGTAGTCTGGTGAACAATCCTACTTAGAAAATGTCCAATGGTCATTCAGAGTAAACTATTGAGAGAATTGCTCAATTGTTCTTATAAATAAAATGTTAATTTTAAATTTTAATAAAGTAAATATAATTAGAATTGTTAAACTAATTCAAGTATGATGTAAATTGTTTATTTTTTAAATTGCACAAAAGGGATAGCAATAGACTTGGCAACAGTTCGGTTTCGGCTCGGATAGTTGATATCCGCTCTCTGTTTGTTGTAGTTTCGGGTTTGGGTAGTAATCACCCTAAATAGTCTTTCGGGTAGTAAAGTTCTACCGCACCCATACTCGTCGGTTTTCGGGCGTTTTCATGACACGAAAGCGTGGTCTAGATCATGAGTTAGGTAGCGAGGTTAGCAGACACAAGAGTGCAAGACCATACGCCAAAGGAGAAGAGAACTAAGAAGACATATGAACATCTATTTGAATTGCATGAAACCTGCCTTGTTGAGCTTCAATAGAACATCTTGGTTACCTAGGGGGATTCAAGTCTAAGTCTTGTTGTCTTAATAATCGTTCATTATTATCTTTGCAACCTTGCAACTTTGTTTTTGTTTTCATAGCTTTAGTCATCATTAGTAGTAATATGTGGAACCTCTCAACCACAACTTTGTTAATTTGGTTAACCTTAGCATAGTTTGATGAGTATACATAATTTAGAGACTCCTGAGAATACGATCCAATATGCTTTATAGATCGATTTATCGTTAGATCTTATTTTTGCGGTGCTCACATGTCCTTCCAAACAAAACATTTATTTTGATGATATGTGTTATTAGAAAATTAACAAATTCATACTTGCTTTAGTATTGTTGCATAGCTTAGACTTCTTTAGGCAAATGAAGACTAAAAAATGATACAATTCATTTAGTATTGAAAATAAGTAATTATTAATTTACCAATGGAATGCAAACTTTTTTGGTAGGAAAAAAAACAAAATGATATGAATTTGATGGGCTTAAGCCTTAAGGAGTTGGAAAAGGAAAATGAGCTCATTGGACATGCAAGTTCTCTTAGACAATCATTCAACCATGTATAGTGACAAATTTCTTATAAAATAATTAGACTATTGACATTGTAAAATTTTTGTTGGACAATAGTTGGCATTTTGGATAATACAAGATTTGTTTGACAATAATTAGGCTTTGGACAATGATTCTAGGTTAAGAGTTTAATTTTTTTTAAATGAAGTCCAATTAGAGGCCCCTAACCCTATGTTAAGAACAACCAACACACTCTATGAACCAGACATGCTTTTAGGATGATTTAGACAAGCTAATATGATAAAATTCATCAATTTAGAGCATCTTAGAAGAAAAGATAAACTAAACAAAAGGTGGTAATAAACTCTAATTAGTTTAGACATGAAAAAAGCTTCCCTTCTCTCTTCCAAGCTCCAAACTTCTTGCATTTTCTTAGCCGGCGACTGCCCCATAGCACCGGTGGCACCTCCTCAGCTCCTTTAGTTATTAGATCTGCTTCTTTTCGTTTGCTTGTTCTTTCTGTTTCTTTCTCTTCTCTTGTTGTTGGTTGTTTTCCTCCTCCGTGGACATGTCCTTCTTATTGGATGGAGCTTTTATTCCCCTTGTGGGCATTTCCTTCTCCCTTCGTGGAGCCTTTATTTCAGATATGATTTTCGGACTCCAACGATGTGTCAGC
The DNA here is from genome assembly GCA_034768395.1 of Linum lewisii. Lineage (NCBI taxonomy): Eukaryota > Viridiplantae > Streptophyta > Magnoliopsida > Malpighiales > Linaceae > Linum > Linum lewisii. The sequence goes on from CM068300.1 coordinate 6,503,382, forward strand.
TTGGATTCAAAGGGAGCTGATTTTTCAGTTTGCTTCTTCACTTCTTTAAAAATGTCATCTACCTCCTTGCTTTACCATTTGTGTTGGTATTTCAGAGATGTTGTGGTTTCTCATATGAGTTCGGGTGCTTTTAGTTGAGTTTGTGGTAGGGGACGTTCTTCCAAGAGTGCTTCTAGGTGCCCCATCTTTTTTTCCCCAGTGTTCTCCTTCTTCTCCGGCGAGTTTCCGGCGGTTTGGTTGGCTCGACGATGGTCTTGCAGATGGTGTAAGTTTTTTTTTTCCCAAGAGAAAACTCCAATGCATTAAGGTAAAACGTTAGTAGAAACAATTTTTTTGTTGTTGTATGATGTAGTGTTCTAGAGTTTGATAGGTTTTGGGCTTAAGTTTGTATCTTAAGTTGTAACAAGACCTATTTTACTTTGTATCCTTTAAGATTTTTTTAATGAAATTAGCTGTTGTCAAAAAAAAAAAAAAAAAAGATAAACCATGCTTTATTGCATTCTAGACTAATTGATTTTTGGTTCTAAATTTTAGTGACATACTTTCAATTGTTTCGGTTACAAAAGTAACTTTTATAGTAGAAAACATAAGAAAATATGCATGTGAGGAATGCACGATGTTTAGAAAGAACGGTCACATGGTGACTCTACTATCATATTACATAGACAATGAATGAAATGTTTTGAATGCATTAATTGATTCGGTTACAATTGACCACAAATGTAGCAATTGATATGATTCCAATTTACAATATCTGTAATAATTGATCCAGTTCCCAATTTACAACAGTTGTAGCAATTGATTTAGTTCCAATTTACGACAACTATGACAATGAATCCGACTACAATTTACAACAGTTGCAACACTTCATTTGAATTCAATCCAGAACAGTTGTAGCAATTGATTTAGTTCCAATTCACGACAGCTGTGACAATGAATCTTACTACAATTTACAACCGCTCTAGCAATTGATTTGATTCCAATTTACACTAGCAATAGCAATTAATTCAATTCCAATTTACAACAACCACAATAGATTCGATTCCAGTTTACCACAACTGTAACTTAATGGTGAAAAATGAACATGACAATGATTGGGGTGAACATTTTAGAAAAGGAAATAAATATTTGAAGATTATAAGAAGTTTGTTTTATTTACTTTATCCTCTTAGATTCTGATATTCTTAACAATCTGTTAACTTCACGAACTGAGGAATTAGAGTGATAAATTGCTCTGTAAATTCCCATCAGCCTCACAAACTCATTTGAGTAAAAAGGGAAAGCGAGGTCCTAAATCTTACAGATCACAAAATCCCTTTTCTAGATGGAGATGTCAAGTAGTATGTGGGCTTCTCCAATCCACTCAAATTTCAATTTCTCTCCTCCATAAAACCCACAACCAAAATCCTTTTATTCTCCATCTTCGTCTCTTCCTTCCTTCCTCTCACTTCAGTTTTACAGTTTGCCCATTTCTTTCAATTCAACCCATACTGCTATCTGGGTCTTTGATCTCGGAGCCAAAGTCTCCAGCTTTACTGAGTTTGCCGCTTCTGGGTTTTCACTGTTAGTTCCCAGAAATGGCGTCATTAACATGCCACAATCTTACAACCATGGTTGATGTAGTGAGTTCGAAACGTAGGTGTTCATGCTGGAAAAGACTTGACAGCTCTGTTTCAATTCCCATTGGCTTCAATCGTGGAATCCACCGTTCTGGAAGTTTGGTCGCTTCCCAGCTTGATTCTGCTCGCTGTAGAAGCGTTTCAACAAAGAGCGCAGACGCTCAGCTTACTGGTATACTTTGCTTTTACTCACAAAGCGTATTTTGATGTAGTTATAGTGCCTTTCTTTGTTCTGTTGGTTTGGTTTCTATTTCCTTTTATGGGAAGACGGCATTCAAACCATAGTCATTACTAGAAATGGAGTATTATACCCTCTGTGTGTTGCTGTTTACGTTGGCTGCATATCTCATCTGAACCGATTTTTCAGGGCTTTAGTTTTAGTGTATCTGTTTGCTTAGGTGAGCATCTCCATGAATTCTACTGTCCTTTAATGATGCTACTGGACTTTTGAGAATTACCTAGTGCTTCTTTTTCAAGCTTGTGATGATGATCGCTTGGCTGGGCTTGAATTTGATTGTGAATGTTCTCAATTCAGTTCCTTCAGGAGCTTCTTCAGAAGTCTTGTTGAATGTCGAGAGAGGTCAAATTTCATTGACAAAATTGTTTGAAGTGGTAGCTGAGGACCTGCTGATCCTTAACCAAAATCTAAAATCAGTGAGTACTCTAAGAAAAACCTGGGTCCTTTATAGTATATGAATGAGTACTTTATATAATTATGCCTCAGAACATGCTGTGCTATCCATAGTATGCATATGAGTTATTGCATCCCCCACATGGGTGATTTTGTTGCATTGTTTCTTCATTGCTGAGTCTGAGTGAGCTGTTTAATCCATGAAAATGAGTTCATCTTGTGTCATGAAGCTGTGAGTTTGTTCTTAGTTCGAGTGAACAAATATCAGTGAGGCTGAATCTAAAGAGGTTGAGTTAATGATGATGGATGTCTTAATCATTGTTATCTATGAATATATAGTTGGAAGCTTTTATTGCTATCATAATCTGTTTGTCCCTCTTGTCCCTGGTTTTAGCTAAATGAGTTCCCCAACATAACCAGGGACCGACAACGTTTCTTAGTATATGGTTGAATGTGGTTTAAACGTTAATAACATAGATATCAACTGTCTTTTGCTTTCCATTCCTTGTACCCAAAACCAGCTCGAAACTTTAACTGTGCTGTCTGCTGATAAGATATCATGTAGAACAGGAATACTATTTTTGAGCTACATAAGTAATCATAAGAGAGCTATTCATGACAATAATACTAGGATAAGCTTGAATCACTCTATTTATATACTTTTGGTGACTAAGTCTGATCCTATTTGTCATTGTTCCTTTAACATCTGTTGAGATTTTGGCCTTGCTGATGAAGATCTTCTGGTAGATTGTTGGTGCAGAGAACCCAGTTTTGATGTCTGCAGCAGAACAGATATTTGGTGCTGGTGGGAAGAGAATGCGACCGGCTCTGGTATTCCTGGTGTCAAGGGCTACAGCTCAGATGTCGGGTTTAAAGTTAGTACTACATAATTTGCATTTTGTAAGTTTTAAGAGTACATTATAAGATTTGTAATTTAGTATACTTTCCAGGGAACTTACAACAAATCATCGACGTCTGGCAGAGATCATTGAGATGATCCATACAGCAAGTCTAATTCATGATGATGTATTGGATGAAAGTGACTTGAGAAGGGGTACGTCTGTCTAATTTAACTAGGATGAAAGTGACTTGAGAAGGAACACTTATAGCTGTCTAGATCATACTAGGATGATAACATTTATGGCAAAGGACGATGAAGTTGTTGTCATACAATAACTTGTTAGGGGATTGACACGGTTCGGGGTCATGATGCATGTTTGCAGGGAAGGAAACCGTTCATCAACTTTATGGAACAAGGGTAGCAGTACTTGCAGGAGACTTTATGTTTGCTCAGTCATCTTGGTACTTAGCGAACCTTGAAAACCTTGAAGTCATCAAACTCATCAGCCAGGTAAACCTGGTGCTTTACGCCTTTACCTTTATGCATATGCCTGAAAAAGATCAGTGTGTCTAATATTTGTGATGGTGGCAGGTTATCAAAGATTTTGCCAGCGGGGAAATAAAGCAAGCATCCAATTTGTTCGACTGCGACATCGAACTCGACGAGTACTTGATCAAGAGCTATTACAAGACAGCATCTTTAGTTGCAGCTAGCACCAAAGGAGCTGCCATTTTCAGCGAGGTAGACAGCACTATTGCCAAGTGTATGTTCGAGTACGGTAAGAACCTAGGCCTATCGTTCCAAGTCATCGATGACATACTCGATTTCACACAATCTGCCGAGCAGCTAGGGAAGCCTGCCGGAAGCGACCTGGCAAAGGGGATTCTAACCGCCCCCGCCATATTCGCTCTGGAGAGAGAGCCTAAACTTAGGGAAATCATCGAGTCTGAATTCTGCGAGGAAGGTTCGCTGCAGGAGGCTATTGAGTTGGTGAAGAGGTCTGAGGGAATTCAGAGAGCACAAAAACTAGCAAGAGAGAAAGCTGATATTGCTATCCAGAACCTAGAATGTCTTCCTCAAAGCACATTTCGTTCTGCTCTCGAGCAAATGGTGTTGTATAATCTTGAAAGGATCGAATGAAAGGACTGAATTCGTTATGGTAGGGGTGATATATGATGGAATAGAATAAATGGGATGGTATAGAACAGGTCTAGATAAAATGCAGGAAAGAGCACAGGAAGAATTGCAGCCAAAGTAGAAAGTTATTGGGATAGCTTGTACATTCATGGTTTGAGCTCCTGAGAATTTCTTCTGGAGTTTGAGAGCTAGCAAAAAAGGAAATGTAAGTACACAATGTGGATAATACTTGTACGGATAATCATATTGGACATCCAAGTTTTGTGGGTGGATGTACAGTACTTATACCGTATAGGGCAAATCAGTGTATAAACATCTCCCTAATAAAAGAGAAAATAAAGGGAAAATAGCCAAATTCGTCCTTCTCTACTTTGCTAAATAGCCTCTGAACTATAAACTTTCCCTTGTGAACGGAAAATAGTCAGGTGCCGAATCTTATTGGTGCGTAATGGTGCTTAATGAAATCTCGGCCGTTCATGTTTAGTGGACCCAAGATCAACGGCTATAATCAAATATATGTAGTGGGAGTGTCAGAAAGGTAAAATAGTAATCTCGTAAATGTATTATTGTGATGGGAAAAGTGATAGAAAAGTAGGAAAAAAAGTGTTCTATTCTCTATTCTCTTTCTTCTAATGATAAAAAATTAACATAGATTTTTCAGTAATTTTAACACCAAAAGTCTTCTAATTAAATTACGAATCCAATGATATCACTCTTGATAGTGCTTAAGAAATTAATATTAATGATTTTTAGATTTCGTATCACTTATGTTAGGAATTCGTATTAGTTATATTAGGAATTCGTATGATGTTACGAATTTAGTTGTTTTTTATACATGTTTCGTAACGTTTGAGAACCAATTTCGTATTCGTAATACTTATAAACTTAGTGATACGAAGGGCAGTCATTTCCGACGGAGGTTGGAGCCCTTAGTGCTGAGTCTTTGGTTCCGGTCATTTCTTCTCCGTTGTCCCGTGTAATACTTGGTACTTAATTCGTATTAGTTATGTTAGTTCGTATGATGTTACAAATTTAGTTGATTCAAGCTATGAATCATGATTCGTATTCGTAATACTTATAAACTTAAATTAGTAACACTTGTATACTTGGTACTTAATCGTAACACTTGATGTCATGATACACAATGTAATACTTGGTACTATTCGTAACACTTGTAATACTGGTACTTAATTCGAAACTGATGTCATGATACACAATGCAATACTTGGTACTTAATTGTTGAGGACGAAGGATAGTCATTTCCGACGGAGGTTGGAGCCCTTAGTGATGAGTCTTTGGTTCCGGTCATTTCTTCTCTGTTGTCTCGTGTAATACTTGGTACTTAATTCGTATTAGTTATGTTAGGAATTCGATTCGTATGAGAACCAATTTCATATTAGTTTATATTTATTGGGTTCGTTTTAGCACGAGCTGGGTATTTGGAAAGTCAAAGTGCTTTTAAAGTAACTAGCTTTAAGTTTCCTTCATTTGGACTTGGAAATTGTATGGTGAGTTGGTGACATGAGAGTTGTGATGTTCTTATAGCATGATTTGTATGGTTTTATAGCATGTTTCGTAACATTTGAGAACCAATTTCGTATTAGTTTATTTGGGAGGACCGTAATTGTTGGTCATGTAGGTTCGTATCACATGGGGATGTCATGATCATTTGGAGGGACATCTCATATGGTTTTATAGCATGATTTGTATGATTGTATAACATATTTCGTAACGTTTGAGAACCAATTTCGTATTAGTTTATGGGGAGGATCGTAATTGTTGGTCAGGTAGGTTCGTATCACTTGGGGAATGTCATGATCATTTAGAGGGACATCTCGTATGGTTTTATAGCATTATTTGTATGATTTTATAACATGTTTGTAACGTTTTAGAACCAATTTCGTATTAGTTTATTGGGTGGATCGTAATTGTTGGTTATTTAGGTTCGTATCACATGGGAGTGTCATGATACACAATAATTTATAGCGGTATCTTTGTACATTTTGATTTAATTTTACTCAAGCTATAAAAACAATAATTACATAAATTTATTAATTCATAAATCAATCTTTGGCACTCTCCAACAAGAAAAAAACATGAAGAACACGAAAACCAGTAAACCAACGCTCGTCGTCTTTTTATTTAGGTACCTCTGAAATAAGAAATAACATGAAATTCATTAGTTACAAACGAAAAAGTCAGTAAATGCAAACCAAGGGAAAAAAAACATGAACAATACTAATTTGTAACATTTGATTACTTAAGTATTACGAAAGAAACATGAAGAACATACGAAACAGCTACGAAAGTATTCGAGAGAAAAAAAGGAGAGAGGAAAATTATGGATTTTGAATTTTTAAAATGGAGAGAGAAACAATGATGGTTGCTCACGAAAGTATTACGAAAGTAACATGAAGAATACGAAAGTGTTACGAAACAGCTACGAAAGTATTTGAAAGATAAAAAGGAGAGAAAAAAATAGAGGGAAATGAAGGATTTTGAATTTTGAAAATGGAGAGAGAAACAATGATGGTTGCTCACGAAAGTATTACGAAAGTAACATGAAGAATACGAAAGTGTTACGAAACAGCTACGAAAGTATTTGAAAGATAAAAAGGTGAGAAAAAATAGAGGGAAATGAAAGATTTTGAATTTTGAAAATGAAGAGAGAAACAATGATGGTTTCTCACAAAAGTATTACGAAAGAAACATGAAGAACACGAAAGTGTTACGAAACAACAACGAAAATATTTGAGAGAAAAAAAGAGGAAATGAAGGATTTTGAATTTTGAAAATGGAGAGAGAAACAATCACGGTTTCTCACGAAAGTAACATGAAGAATACGAAAGTGTTACGAAACAGCTATGAAAGCATTACGAAAACAGATAAAAAATATTACGAAAATATATATTACGAAACAACTACGAAAATATTACGAAAACAGATAAAAAACATTACAAAAATCAAATGTTACGAAACCCAACGTATCTCAACGAACGACTACAAAAGTATTACAAATACACAATCAAAACAAACGATAAAAGCAACTAAAGTAACATGAAGAGTACGAAATCAATTTTTTGCACCCTCCAACAAGAAAAGAACATGAAGAACACGAAAACCCATAAATTTTACATAAAATATGAAAATATAGAGATTCGTACACATTGTGAGGGTTGTATGCACTCCCTGGCGTTTTCATGCGTAGATCTAGCTCCGACGTTCTATTTCACGGCATAATGAACACACAAATCTCTTCTTTGTTCATGAAGAGGAGAGAGAAAAAAGGAGAGAGAAAAGAGAGGGAAATGAAGAATTTTGAATTTTGAAAATGGAGAGAGAAACAATGGTGGTTTCTCAATTATATAGTGACAGAAAATGTCAGATTCGTACTGTTTACGTGTCAGATTCGTAATATTTTTTTTGCCCAAAATACCCCTCGCTGGTTAACTCCATCTTGAACCGTAGGATGAATCGGTCGACTGTTATGGGGTTAAGCACCATGCTTAATAGCCCTATTAAGCATACTACTATTAGCCCTTGTGAACTAAGGAGTGCATAGGGAAAATTTTGTTAGTTGTGCCATGGATGATGCACGAGCGGGCATGTTAGTAATTGGTGGACCTTTGCAAACTTTAATCCCCTTTCATGGGCTTTCGTTTGAGGGGGCATGGTATAAGGTCCATTCAGAACTCTCTTCCAACAATTCGAGTTATTGGGATGCAACGGTTCATGACATGGTATTAGAGCCTTCTCATAGTCCAATTTGACTGAAAGGTCCTATGTGAGGTCCTCTGTTTAAATCTCGTAGACCCCCAATATAACAATTAAAGTCAAATGCACCAATCTTGTGTAAACTTCAATCCCCCTTTCATGTGCTTTTGTTTGTGGGGGGGGCATATTAAGGAATGTTATAAAAACTAATATTGAACCTCTCCCAACAACTCAAGTTATTGGGATGCAACCGTTCATGATAAGGATGAAAGGGAAACTTGGGATCATTGGAAGCTCGAAGAAGAAGGAAATGCAACAACTCCATGGCCAAAGTGAAAAAGATATAAAGGGACAAGGGATCTCCTTGTCGAAGCCCCTTGAAAGAAGAGAAATATCCACAACCCCCAAACCTCCCTAACACCCACACAACCACACTAAACATAGCTGAACTCAAGCATGCCTTTATCCAATTCACAGAAGTCGGAGGAAATCATAATATCGACTCTAAAGCAGAACTGCAGGAATATTTCTTAAATGAAACAACTGAATCAATTCATGTGCAAGAAATATGTTCTCACTTATCAACCTTTCCTTTACAAAGGAACCTTTTGCTACGACTCACAACTTCATACATATACAAACATGCATTGATTTGCAATTATTTTAGGGGTCGTTTGGTATGGGATATCTCTAATATCATGATATTGGAGATATCTTGATATTGAGAGCTATTGATATTGAGTTAAGTGAAACTGAAATTTTTGTTTGGTATGTGATATTGGATGAAATTTGCCAAATATGTTCAATTACAATCTTGCCCTAACATATTAAAACAACAACATTTGTTACAACAACATCAGGTGCAAGGTTGATAGTTTTTGTCTTGTAATAATAATAAGCGTTTAACAAATATGTCCCTTTTCATCTATTTTTCATCCGGCGTATTGATTGTACGTGCCACATCATATTATTTGTGCACCTTATCGCTGATTGGAATGTTCATAATCCAAAATTATTTAAATTATAAAGAAAAATAAAAAGGAATACCACAAACACCTTCGTACATAATGGTGATTATAATGCTTTTTTTATTTTTTTTAATTTAAATATTTTCACATTGTGGACATCCCAATCAGCAATGTTGTGAACAAATAATATGACGTCGCACGTATAATCAACTCATTAGACGAAAAATAGATGAAAAGATAAATTGAGGGACATATTTGTTAAACTGTTCAAAGTAGAGGGTGTTAAATCGGTTAGAAAATAGTAAAAGGGCATGTTTGTTAACTTTTCATAGTAGATGGGCAAAAAGGTGTATTAACCCTATAATTAATTATTAGTAAAATAATCTAACAAAAGTTTATATAAATAAATTAGAGAGAAATGAGAAGGTTCTATGGTGTAGTGGTTAGCACTTTGGACTTTGAATCTAGCGACTTGGGTTCGACTCCCGGTAGGACCTCAACTTTTTTTTCATAAAGAACTGTTGTTTTCGAGAAAAAAATTGATATTTTGTTTTAATTGTAAATTATGAAATATTTTTTAAAAAATAAAGGTAATAAATTGAAACACTAAAACTTATTGAAAAAAAAGTGAAGACTAGTTTTTATTGTAAATTAGGTAATAAATTGCAACACTACCCCGTTGCAATTTATTATCTAATTTACAATAAATTAACAAATGTAACCCTCTATTATTTTTCAACCAAATTAAACCTCTGTACTTTAACACTTTTATCAAATGTGCCCTGTCATTAGTTTTTTTCCGTCCAAACTCTGTTAAGTATGCTGACTTTATAAGCCATATCACAGTACCTTTGTCCACATGGCCTCTGAAATAAATTAAAACTTAAAAGAAATTAGGCCCAAAATAGATTTGTAGCCAAACCTTTTCAGGAAATGTCAAATATAGCCAAAACTATTTGCGTCACATATTTTAGACCAAATTTTTATTTTTTAGGACAAATTTAGCCAATATCCGTTAAAATTTTAACACCGTTAGTGACTGTACAAACGGAGCTGACGTGGCATCCACTTGACCGGTCAACTAGATGCAGTGTTGTCATGACCGGACCGGACCAGCCGGTCTGACCGGAAAAAACCGAGAACCGATGCCTAGTCCGGTCCGATCAGCCCCTAAATCTCCACCGGTTGAACTTGGCTTCAAAATCCGGTCGAACCGGAAAACCGCCCAAAAACCGTCAACCCGCTGATGCCGGTTCCAAGCGGTTGAGTTGTAGTCTTCTTCGAATCCCTCGCCGTTTGGACTTCTCCTCGTCGGACGAAGCCCAACCCACCAAAGATAGAGTCGCCGCATCTTCTATTGTCCGACGAATCTCCTCCGTCAAGTCCTCATCTGCCCCATTGTGATTCCTGTCCGACATAGCCTCCATTCATCTCGGCAGCAACTTCCAATCCGCGCCACTTCCATTCGTTGAACCATCCGGCGTCGCTTCTATTCAACCCAAAAACTGACGTTGCCTCCATTCACCTGCCGTCAACCCCGCCGTGCCGCCTCCCTTCATTCCATCACGCAGCCTCCCTTTATGTTTGTTTGATGTTAGAAGAAGGGATGAATTGATAATGGGAAAAAGAGATAGGAAAAATAGAATAAGCGGCGCATTTAGATTAGATTTATTAGGGTTTCTCTCATTTTTGTTTATATAGCAAATTACTTTTACATTTTGATACCTATAGTTTAGGTAATTACTAATACTATCACAGATTTATTAATTTATTTAATGAACGTTTTTTTCACCGGTTTTTACGGTCCAATCCCGGTCGAACCTTAAATCCTTGAACCTCTCGTTTCACTGGTTCGATGACCGGTCCGGTCCTGACAACATGACTAGATGCCACGTCAATATTTAAATAATAATAAACTATACTAAATCAAAATAAAATGTAATATTTAAAAAAAAATGTACAAATGGAGCTACTACTGCCGCCGTACCTCCACCACCACTGCCACCGCCGTACCTCCACCACCACCACCGCCCCGTCCCCTGACTCTTCCTCCTTCATCTTCTCTTCCTCAGCCGCCTCCTAAGCCCTCCCATCCGTCTCCCTTTCTCCAGATCCGACACTCCCCCCCCCCCCCCCCCAACCCACGACCACCAAACCCTCTCTCTTCAATCCCAAGCTCTCCCATCTCCAATCCCAAGGAGCTACGGCGGTGGTGGGTGGAGCGACGGAGGAAGAGGCAAGAGCAGAGCATTGGGTCCTTTCTTGTTTCTTATTCAGTTCGGCGAGGGCTCTAAGGTTCTTGAATTCTCTCTCCTGGAAAGGTGTGAGGCTGGATCTGTATTCTCTCCTGTTCGTGTGCTCGAGTTGGAATTGATTCGGCTTTGGAATTTTTGTTAATTGGTTTCGTCTGTGCTCTTCTATCAAGGGGAGGAAACGAGACAGACGAAAGATTCAATTTGGGTTTATGGGCCGGTGCGTGGAGATTTGAATTGGATTTTCAAATGGCGTTTTCAAATTCGAAACCCTAATTTTGTCATGAAGGTGGTTCAAATATGAGCAATGGAGGCGAAGCGAGCACACCAAGGACAAGATTGAAAGCAGACGAATTCGGATATGCAGTAGCGAGGAAAGCCGTGGCTCAGATTTGCGACAACGTCGGCTTCGACGGCTCGAAGGAGTCGGCTCTACTCCGGTACCTCCACGACCTGGGAAAGACGGCGAGCTCCAACTCCAAGCTATGCGGCAGAACGGAATGCAAAGGCAAGAGCAGAGCATTCTCCATACTGTATCATATTACTAATCTCTCCAATTACTGTAAGGGGAATCAGGAGTTGAAATCCGGAGTAGGTCGGAGGAGTTCGAAGCCAGGTCGGCAAGCGGCGGCAGAATTTGGGCAATTGGGATTTCAAGGAAGCAGAAGGGGAAGAAGAGAAGAGGATTGACGATGAAGATCTCTAGAGATGCGGCGGTGGCTGTTTTAATTTTTAATTTTAATATTTTTTTTGGTAAATAATTTTTAATTAAAAATAATGACACATCAGCTGATACATCACTTTGATGGTTAAATTTTCGTTAACTTTGACGGAAAAGTTAACAGAAAATAAAACATTGTCAATTTTGGGATTACGAATAGTTTTGGCTATGTTTGACATTTCTAAGTTTGGTTACAAATTTGTTTTTGGCAAGAAATTAATGAGAGTAAAACTACTTTTATTCTTCTTGTCTTGTCCATCAAAGCCTTCCCACGATGAAATCTCTCACCTCTCCCACAGGTCTCCTCGTCACCATGCTTCTCCAAACCATAGTTCGGGAACCCTAGGATATACCGTCTACGCCCATCTCCGAGGATGAAGAACTGATAAGAGGATCTAATTTTGTGGACCCCCATCTCCGAATCATCTTCTGAATTGACCGTGAATAAGATTTTATTGCTACAAAATTATCTTCAGTGGGATGCTCTGTTTTTATAGCATTTAATCATTGGTCGTCAATTTTAGCTTAATCAAAGCATGGTAACCCTCCCGATCTGCCTCTCTTCACTTTTACCGACGGTAGCTTCTCTAGTTCTACCTCGTTTCCCTTCTATCGAGAGTAATAAATTTTTTGAAACACCCTTGCAGAAACTGTATATGAGGGTTGACAAAGGTGATTTTGTCGGAGGGGTTGGTTGGAATCTAGTGTTTTGGATAGGAGGGATGCTTTGCTTACAACATTGGGTTTTTTTGGTATTTGGATTTTCTACGTATGAGTTGTGTATGACTGTTTATGAAGGGGAGGATGTGGATGGTAAAGGCTGAAGATTGGAATTGAGAGTTGGTTTTTTGTTGGCAGAGCTTTGTCTAGATAAGTTGCAAAATGAAGTTTCATATAAAAAAAAAATGGGTTATTATTTTTAAAAAGCTCCAACTTTCGCGATTTCTTTTCGATATACCCAAACTAAAAAAAACCCCAAATCTATTTCGTATTTAACGCCGTTAGGCCTTCTTTGTAATTTTTTGGATGGAAGTGACCAAATCGCTATTTTGACTACCATGTTGGCTGACACGAGTCCTGCTGAGTCATTTTATCCCCTAGACCAAAAAGCTTTTTCATTGAAGTGTTGCTGACTCATTTCATTTAGTGTTTATGAATTAAAAAAATAACTCCTTCTTTCCCACTCCGAGTCTCCGACGCCACCCGCCTTCAAAAGCAGCCCCTCACCCACCGGCCACTGCTAGAAACAAAGCCCCCCTACCCTTTTCCTCCCTGCCGTCCAACGATGACACCAAACCTCTTCACGTTCCAATCGGCTTCCTTTTTCTTCTTATTCCAAGCAGCTTCCTGGAAGATCACATATGGAATGAATATTTTGATATCATGACTAAGGCTGCTGCAAAATCAAAAATAATTCTAATGTTAATACTCCTATCTCTGCAGCAAACACCCCCTGCCACTTCCGCTGCTTCTTCTTATCTTCAACATTCAACAACAACAAATCTTCAACCTAGAACCCAAAAATCATATTTCTCCCTTCTCCCCCATGTTTTTGCTTCTTCTTCAACCTCACTGTCGCTGACGAGCTGTCAATAGAACTTGACCTCGACTCATTTCCACATACCTTGACTGGGGAACATTCCAGAGACGGAGAAAGTTGAGGTTGAACGACGGAATCAGGAGCGTCCTCAATGGAATCTAGGGATTTATGTGACTTAAAGGGTTTCGGAAGTGATGGATCTAGGAAGCAGATTTCGGATTGAGGAGGACGAAATGGTTCCAAGGAAGCAGCTGTCTGCCTCGCCACCGCTCTCAGTGGTGGATCTAATCGGTTATGGGTTTTCGTTGCTCGAAGAAGAATTTCCAGACACGGGAAGAGACAGTGAGGAGGAGGAACAGATCAGGGGAGGCTGGCTGCTAGATTCGTCTAGTGGAGAGGCGCGAGTCATCGACGGGGGAGGTGGGACACTGGGAATGATTGGAGGGATATGAGGCTTTGTTTCTGGCGGTGGGTGAAGGAGGTTGCTCCGACGGCGGTGGCGGTCAGCAAGGGAGAGTGAGTAAGTGAAGGAGAATTTCATTCGGAGAGGGAGAGTAGGGAAAAATTAAAGGAGTATTTTTTTTATTCTGTAAATTTAATTTTTTTAAACACCTGTCAACCAACGTGTAGTCAAAATAGCGATTTGGTCACTGTCATTCAAAAAATTACAAAGAAGGCCTAACGGCGTTAAGTGCGGGATAGATTTGGGGTTTTTTAAAGTTTGGGTATATCGAAAAGAAATCGCGAAAGTTGGAGCTTTTTAAAAATAATAACCCAAAAAAAATCTATTAAAGTGATCTAAGGCTAACTATCTAAAGCTTGGGTTGAGTTTTCTAGTTGTTATTCTGATATTGATTTTAAAACGATCTGGTGAAGAAGCTCTCCAATTTGATTGAGATGGAGACGTCGACACTCTATCATAGAAGACGGGAAAGAAGATAGAGATGAATAAGTTGTTTTAGTTTTTTTTTTTAATTAATTTTAGTTGTAATGGAATTCCTAATCAACAATGAATTTGGCTACGATGACGAAAAAGTTGATGTGGACTTAACAGAGTTTGGACGGAAAAACTAATGAAAGGACACATTTGATAAAAGTGAAAGTAGAGGGGTTTAATTTGGTTGAAAAATAGTAGAGAGATACCTTTGTTAACTTTGCATAGTAGAGGGGTATAAAAATATATTAACCATTAAATACATCGTCATAGTCTCGCAAAGCAAAATTCATTAGAAGTATATCAAAATTGACCATTAAATAAACTAGTATTCTCAAATTATCTTATAAATGATCATTTCCAAATATAAACTATTGTACTTAATATTACAATATTAAGTTTAGTCAAAATCCCAACTAACTAATAGCAAGTAACAAAATAGTCTCATAACCATACAAAATTAAATCAATGTAATAGTTGTAAGGAAGTAGTTTGGAATTTCTCATAAAAACATAGTACATACTACAAAAATGAAAGCTTTACCAACGAATTTAGCGACAGTTTTTCTCGTTGCAAAAAAAAAAACCCTATTTTTTGCAGTGATAAGCTACATGACCATGATGATACAAAGAAAACAGAAAAGATATTACTGTTACAAAAAGCAAAGACTAGTTTGGAATTGAGTTTGTTTCCCATGATGCAGTAGTAACCTATCCAGAGCGCAAACCAGGGACATTGTTGAGGCTCATCTTGGCAAGGATCCTCTTGGGAATGATTGGAGGTTCCTTCAACCCCATAATTCTGCTCAGCTCGTTCGCATCATCCACCAGCTTCTTCCGATCCTTCCTAGTCTCCTTGTCCGAGTTGTAATATCCCAGCCATGCTTGATATGCTGCTTCTTTGTGCTGCTTATCCACATGAGACATTGCCACTTCAACCTGTATTTCAGGTCGCACCTTCTTATCTCAAAACAACAACACACCAGCAAGAGTCATTATGTGGAGGTGTATGTACTAGTAATATACCTTCTTGGTTGTCTCTGCGTCTATCGAGGGCACTTGCGTCTCCACTATCGGCAAATCCTTCACTCTAAATAGAAAGAATTGCTCCCATGGCGCAAGCAAGAGTATGCCTTGTCCTTCTTTCCCCTTTCGCCCTGTTCGACCTAGCCTATGGATGTACTGTTCTCTACTGGCTGGCAACCCCAACTGTTTTGTTTTATCAGACAAAAACATATTTTATTTCATTCCATTTCTTAGTATACAACAACAACGGAATGAAATCATGAGCATCTATCTCCCGAAAACTAACCTGTATGACAAGAGTAACATCCGGGTAATCAACACCGCGTGCTGACACATCAGAAGTCACCAGTATCATGCCCTTGGACTTCCGGAACAGATCAGAAATCTTTGTCCTGTTACTTTGAGACTTCCTAGAATGGATCTCTTTGACATTTAGCTTTAGATCACCAAGATACTCTGAAACAAGTGCTGTCATCCGGGCAGTCGTACAAAAAACAAGAACCTGGAGATATAATGGACGTTGAAGCTTTGGATTGTGATAGGCTGATAGCAATCAATTCTTATGATACGAAATAACCCAGATTGCCCTTGAACCTTTATAAAATCTGAGTTAATACTTCAGGATTTCACAAACAAGAACTCTGGGTGTTCAACAAGTGCTGTGGTTCTACAATATATATGCAGGCAGGGGCGGCAGGAATTACCTTGTAATCTGAATCATCTGCAATGTGATCTCTTAGGAGTGCATACACAATCGAAAAGTGTTTATCCATTGGAGCAACCATATTCATTTGTCTGACCTGAAAACGTTCATTACTTTCTACTTAAAACATTGTATTCATCAAAGTTGGAAGGACAGCCAGAGTAATAAAAGCTAACCTGTGCATGTGTCTGCTCAGCTCCCTCCTCAACTGTATTAACAAATACATGGTCACTTTTCAAAGCAACATGAGACATTTGACGGACCTTCAATCCAAGGAAACTTGTCAGTCATCCCATCTAGTTCAACCATAGAGTCAACACAAGCAATTACAGGAACAAACCGATTCAGGAACTGTTGCTGAAAACAGAAGTGTTTGGCGTTGTTTCGGAAGAGCAGCTATTATTTTGTCAAGGTCTTTGCGGAATCCCATGTCAAGTAAACAATCAGCTTCATCAAGAACAAGGACTTTTACACTCTTGACTCTTGTTATGAATCCAGATGTATTCTCAATATGATCATTGAGTCTCCCAGGTGTAGCAATAAGGATCTGCAAATGAAATGCATAAATTAGTAGCATACACAAAAACTAGGTCTTCAGCAGGATGCTAGAATTTCACATTCAAGACACAAGCATTCATCAAGACTTATTTAGTTACTAAGTTCTTTTATGACTCTCGTGTTACTAAGCTGACATCAATATAGTAAGTCAAAACAGCAATGTCCATGACACTATACCCATCAGCTGGACTGGCTAAACCTCACATTGGAGACCAAGCTGATATGATTTCCTCCAGATTCTTTTAGTTATCCAGGGTTCAATTACTATTCTTCCATAGTTCTTCAATTACACCAACTGTTAAGTTCATCATTTTGGACTTCAGTGTGACTTCATAACATTGGAAAATAGTTGATAACCAATCAAGACATGCCCACAAAAGAAATATGTGGAAAAAAATGGAACTGTACAAGACCTGAACTCAATACTACTGATTGCAATTTAGTTCTGAAAGCACAGCCTTCAATATGAAATACGAAGAGGATGGGATCGACTTTACAGCATTTTTTTGTAGCTAACACAGAATTTATGTGCAGTCACTTGATTCAACTCTTATGCCAATCAGTAAGAATATTATTAAAATGAGAGCAACTCACGTGACAGGGTTTAGACCGCAGGCTTTTCTGTTCCTGATTAAGGTTAGTACCACCTATCACATATTGAACACCAAGAGAAGGGTGGTACTTCAGCAGTTTTTTTGCTTCCGCTGCAGCTTGAGTGGCAAGCTCCCTTGTTGGACATACGATAAGCACAAGAATAGGAGATACTTTGTTATCACGATCATCCCGAACTGATTTCAAAATGACTTCAATTGATGGAAGCTGGAAAAGTGAACAGAAAACAAATAGCCCAACAAATGAACTTTATCAATACTTTGAGTAAATTCCCACGTTTAAAAGAAGAGACTGAGTAGGGGGTAAAGGATCAAACAAGTTAAGATAAATTTCGTACATTTAATGACCTGACACAAACTGATTAAATCTCAGATCTAAATTAGATATGGGTAAAACTCATTACTGGGTGTACAATAAGTTACAACTTATTTTAACAATTAGTAGGATGCAGTTTCTCACTTGTAACCACATAAAATACACAACACCCTGCTATGAAACCAGATTAAAATTTAATAAATGTTGCTAGAAGAACCTTGGTTACAAGATCTTATGTTTAATATGATCAACTCCAATCATGAGACTTACCAGAAATGCAAAAGTCTTTCCAGTGCCTGTTCTAGCTTTAGCTAGGACATCCTTTCCTGAAAAAGAATTTACCAAAACCATTACATGCCTATCTAAGCCGACACTGAATTAATATATGTATATAAAAAAACCATGATGTTTAGGAAGTCTTAATAAGGTTCAAATTAGTGATAAAAAAAGTTGAAATCACTTCAACAGAAAAAGTCAGTAACACGCACACATGCTTATAAACAAATGTGATACACTGCAAAGGGCCTTCATTACTAACTACCCACAAAACTACTTGTCCAATCACTTCTACAGCACATCTGTAAGATGTCCAATCACATCTGTGCCCGAGGGGAGCATCTCCTACAGCACATCTCATACCAACAATCCACAAAAAGATGGATATCATGGACTGGAGAAGAACGCGGTAGTCCAACTACTACGGCATCTAATTGATTCTTTCCGAAGGATAAAGGTAATGACCCAGGTTCAGCAGACACAAAGCACAATCGAAGCAGTACTTTAAAAAGAGAAAACCTTTAAATATTAAGGGGAATGTTGCTTCCTGGACCACCGTCATCTTCTCATATCCAACATCTTTGATCGCTTTTAATGACAATGGAGATACTGAACACTGATCAAATCTGTAGCAAGTTAAGAAGAAAAGTTGGGTAAAATGCTCCAAGACCAGGCTTTAACCAAGTCTGATGACAATTTTGGGGGTTTGTTGGGCTTAACAAAGCTGACTAGATATAGTATACTGGTACAAAAAATCATGAATCATTTCTCCAACATCCTACGGTCGAACAAGCTTAGCCAGCTTAACTAGCCCACATTTGAAATCACTCAATCAGGCTTGCGACATTCATTGGAAGGAACTAGGAAGTACGTGGTTCTCATGGACACTCTAAACACAAAATTAATGCAGGGAAAATGGTCGAACGAGTAGCTTGTATACCAATTACCAAACAATATAACTTCGATTCCTTGCAGCTTAAAATACACCTAGAAGTACATCTTGAAACTCGCTAACCAAGTCACAAGATTGAAAACCAGAATACTGATTTTAATAATGATAACACTGAGCATACCTAGTTTCACTTAGATGAGAATCCGAGTTTCCAGCAGAAGGAGGAGTCGATTTCGGCAGATTCTGGTTTTCCAATCCCAACGAAGAAGATCCACGATTCTTCTTCGGAGCAGAACCGCCACCATGGGAGCTCTCCATTTTCCTCTTCCCTGAGAATCCTTCTCTTTCGCCGGATTCCTTCCCTTTCCCTCCAGCACTACCCTTGCCTTTACGAGCCATAACAGACTAGGAATCTTTCGGGGCTGAGCTCGAATTCGTCCTGAATCAGACCGTTAGAAGCTAGTTCCTCACAAATTGGAAGAGTCGAGGATATAGCGTAAGGGGAACGGTGGTTAAGGGAAGACGGTGGTGTGGAAGAAGGGCACGGCTGCTATAAGTACCAGGGAGGTGGGTTTAGGGTTTAAGCCTCAAGCCTAAAATGGTCAATGAATTTAGATATTTTTTTTGTCGGTCAATTAACGGTCACCTGAGTTTAGATTGTAATTTAGTCATCACCTAACTTTAATTGGTAACAAAGCACTCACCTAATTTATACGAAATAATCGAGTAGTATTTTCAATTACTTTTGACGACTAAGTTGGCCGATTTAAAGGTTAACAGGTGAATAAGGAAATTATTATTTACGTGACATGCTCAATTGTCAATTTGGTCAAAAAGTCGTTGAAAATGACAAAAAAATGCTACTCTATTGTTTCGTATAAATTTATGTTAGTACTTTATTGAAAGTCGAAGTTAGATGACCACGGTGTTATAATCCTGGGGATGTTATGGGGTGCTGAGGGGGGTTTTCAGCACCTCCTATATAAGGGTGCTGAAGCCCAGCACCACCATTAGATCAAGATTGGAGGGTGGGGATGGGTTGGGGGTGGGCCCAGTATGAAATTCAGACGTGGGGGTAAAATGGGGAAAGGGAATTCAGACGTGGATTAGACAGCTTCTTTAATTAAATTAAGAGAGAGAGTCTGACAAAACCTAATTCAGACGTGGATTGGACAACCTATTGTTCATTCATACTCACGTTGTTCATTCATACGCTTGTTGTTCATTCAGACGTATGTATATAATTAATTCATACGCGCGTTGTTCATTCAGACGTGAGTTATAATTAATTCATACATGCGTTGTCTATTCAGACGTGTCAGACATTTTTGAAATTTGAAATTTGAAATTTGAATTTCCCCCTTCTTTTTCTCTCTATTTAAACACACATCTCTCATCATAAATGCTATTTTTTTTATTTTCTCCCTCTTTCTCTCTCCTATTTCTCCTCATCTCTCACATTTTCATGCCAGAAACATACGTCTGAATTCGAAAACTCATCTCTCTCTCTCATGTTTCTCCTCATTTCTCTCATTTTCGGGCCAGAAAAATACGTCTGAATTCGAAAACTCCGATTCAGCACTCTCATATAGGTCGTTTTACTTCCTTTCATGGGTTTTTCTGTGTTTTACTTACGGATCTGCTCGATTTAACGTTCTAATATATATTTGTAGGAGCACGAACTGAAGCACGATTGGATGATATTCGTGGTAAGTTTGATACCTCTCTCTCTCGCTATGTTAGTTTTGAATTTCCCCCTCTTTCTCTCTCATTCCCTCTCTTGTTTCTCATAATTTCTTTTATGTTCGAGCCCAGAAACGCACGTCTGAATTGTGAAAACTCCAAGAAAGAACTCTGAAACAGTAAATCATTCATACGCAGCACACGATATAGGTCAGTTTTACTTTCTTTCATGTTTTTTTTAGTGTTTTACTTACGGGATCCGGTTAATTTAACGTCCTAATCTTTGTAGGAGTGCGAACTGAAGCACATAGAGGATGATGTTCGTGGTCAGTTTGATGTTCGGGGTCAGCACGGAGAGGCTGATGACCGAGGATGACGACACACGTCTGAATGCCTCCCGTGTTTTATGAGTCGTTTGATTTTGAGATTTGGTCAAAAGTGATTTATTTAAAATAGCAAGAGATCTACTAATACATTAAAGCAGATACCATTTTTTTCAGTTGACACGTCAGCTTTTTGAGGATTTTAGAGCTCCTCCTTCATTCTAGGAATGAGGGTATTTTGGATAAAAATCGGTTCTGACAAACAAATTTTTTTGATTCTTTTCTCATGAACAAGGATCAAACTCTCAACCTCATGGTTAAGAGACAAAGTGAACAACCAACAATGCCACACCTAATGATTGGAGTAGTTTACTATTTAATCAAAGAAAAGTTGCAGTGTTTTCAACGTAACAACAAGAAAGCATCGTCAGCTTTTTGAGGATTTTAGAGCTCCTCCTTCATCCTAGGAATGAGGGTATTTTGGATAAAAATTGGTTCTGACAAACAAAATTTTTTGATTCTTTTCTCACGAACAAGGATCGAACTCTCAACCTCATGGTTAAGAGACAAAGTGAACAACCAACAATGCCACACCTAATGATTTGAGTAGTTTAATCAAAGAAAAGTTGCAGTGTTTTCAACGTAACAACAAGAAAGCATAACTATAATGTTTTTGTTTATTATATCCCAACAATTGATAACAAATTTATAATTTTTTACCAACATATGAATTAAATGATTATATATTAAAAAGTAGAAATAAAAAGTAGAAAAAAGTATAGGGTCAAATACTCAAAAGGTCTCGAAACTATAGGGTGGGTTACAAACTCGTCCTAAAACTTTAATCCGTTACAGAGTGGTCCTATTACTATGAAATAGGTTACAGAGTAGTCCTAATGATGTCACAAGTCTACTTTTTCAGCCATTTTGCCATGTCACCATTGACATGTCATAAAAAATATAATTTACATTCATCTTAAATTGATTTAAATCTAGAATTATATCAATATAACTCACTAAATTTAGTTTTGAACCAAAGTTTATCAGGTAGATAAGTTAAGATTTAGATTTGGATCATATTGTTGAACTTTGAATCATCTTTTAGATGACATGTCAACAATGACATGGCGAAATGGCTGAAAAAGTACACTTATGACGTCACTAGGACTACTCTGTAACCTATTTCATAGTAATAGGACCACTCTTAGTTAAAAGCGAGTTTGTAACCGCCCTATACTTTCGGGACCTTTTAAGTATTTGACCCAAAAAGTATATATTAAAAAGTAGAAATAAAAAGTAGAAAAAATTCAACCACACTTCTAAGTAATCTAAATAAAAATTATTTTCCGGTAAACTATTAACACAAAAAATCGGTCAATGGGCCGCTGATAATCTAGTTTGAAATAGAAGAGATTTGAAATAAGCAAGCTTGATGGGCCCGGCCTGCCGGAATCCCAGGGGCCCACACGGCAGCCTAAACACGGCGGCTAGGGCTGGAGGTCCGGACTTAGGCGGTAAGTCAGATGGGCTGAATGGGCAAACCCAGGAAGTGGAGTGAGGCCCAAAGCGACGGCCCACACGGCAGGCTCCTAGGGTTACTTGGCGACACTTAGGGTTCCAAGACAAAGCGGACACGTGTCAACATCCTACGGGAGCTACAAACGAATGGCCAGGATTCAGCCTTGGCGACCAAGGCAGGGGTACTATAAATACCCCCGTACATCCTATTAACCGGAGGACAACATTTTTTACCCAGCGGACAAACGCTCCGCGGTACGTTACTCGCCTCCCTCTCCCATTCCTTAAACTGATCGCCTCCCCTTTTCCTTGAACTAACTTCCCCCCACGTTACTTACGAGGTACACCACTCCCGGAGGACCAACAGGCTTGGGCTTCCATTATTGGGCCAGGCGACAAGGCTGGAACAATTGGCGCGCCAGATAGGGGGCGATCAGGCGACTTTTCAAGGCGAATGGCTTCATCAGCGATTCCCACTCTGATGGGCGAGGATGGCGAAAGAGGAGATGGAGTAACACCTGTCAAGCATGTCAACCCAGGTTCTCGAGCAGACCCAAACCTCACTAGAAACATGGAGCGCGAATTCGAAGGCGACTCGGAGTCCCAGAGTACTATTCCGGCCGGCGATGCCTATGAGCTGTTGGAGCAGCGATTTCGGTCCCTTGAGCAACAGAATGCTGAACTCACGCAGATGTTGAAAACAGTGATCGCCCAGCAGGCTCAAGCTCTCAGGGCCAACACTCAGGACAGGCAATCGCCACAGGACTCCCATTTGGAAGTGTTACAGCAATTCCTCCCGGCTACTCAAATCTCCCCCGCACAGATGGCGGTTCGCCAACCTCTGTCCAGGGCGATACTCGCCGAGCCACTACCTAAGGGGTTGGTTCCGCCCAACCTAGATAGGTATGTAGGTACTGGCGACCCGGACGAGCACTTGCAAGCCTTCCAGATCGCCATGCAAATGCAGCAGGCTGGCGACGCCGCATATTGCAGAGCTTTTTCGGCGACACTGGGAGGGCGAGCCAGGGAGTGGTACATGAATCTACCGGAGGGCATCATAACATCGTGGGAGGGCTTTGCGAGGATCTTCTCACAGAAGTATGAGTGCAAGAAAACAAGGACGGTCCCGTTGCAAGCGCTGGTGAGCCTGAGGCAAAAGCCGAACCAGTCGCTGAAGGAGTTCTTTGATGAATGGACTGGGGTCGTCCAATCCATCAAGAGGGTAGATCATGAAATCGCTGCGGCAAGTTTATTCCAGTCGACTCATAACGGCAGGCTGCGGGAGTCGCTGCTGCAGGTGGCTCCGAAGTCGCTGTCCGACTTGGAAACCAGAGTACACAAAATTATTTTGATTGAGGAGCAGTTAGCAGAGCCTGTCGGTGGAGCGGCGAAGATGGAAGAAAAGCCCGTTACAGGGAACAAGCAGGCCAAAGGGCAGCCCTCCGAGACACGGCCATACGGGAAATATCGCCCAGGGGAGCAAAGGCGTTACCAAGAGAGAGGATACCCTGGAGAGCAAAGGGGTTATCAGGAGAGAGGATACCAAGAGGAGAGGGCAGATTATACACCCCTCTCAGAATCGCGAAGAAAGATTCTGCTGTATATGTAGCATAAGGGACATCCCATCAACTGGCCGGGGCCAATGTTCACTCCGACGGATCAGCGAAGTCGCCAAAAGTTTTGCGATTTCCATGACTCTCATGGGCATACCACTGAAGACTGCAGGGAATTGAAAAATGAAATCGAAAGGTGGATAAACGAAGGACGTCTCAGGGATTTCATTGTCAGCTCAAAGCGGAAAAACAAGCCGCAAGAAGATGATCGCCGTGGACAAGGAGAATCACAAGACAAGAAGGGTGATGTCTTCGCCCGACTTAAGGAGCCTATGGACAATGAAGATAGCAAGAAAAAGCCTCGACCTGAGGTAAACCACGTTTATCAAACCATTTTCGGTGGGGAAAGTTGCCCGACAAAGAAAGTCAGAAAGGAGGAAACAAAGGAGGTGATGATGATAGACCAAGTCAGTCGCCCAACGTTGGGATTCTCGGAAGAAGACATGGCAGGGAGGAGGCCCAAGTTTGGAAGCGATGGTGATTCAAGTAATCACACACAATAGCCGAGTGGAGCGAGTGATGGTTGACGAAGGGAGCTCTGCGGACATTATTTTCTGGGAGCTGTACAAAAAGATGAACCTGCCAGCTAGCTTGCTCAGGCAGACAAAAACTACCATCTCAGGATTTTCAGGACACACAGTTCCCATCAAGGGATAGCCACGATGGCGATAACCATTGGGGATGGAGACTTGCAGGTCACCCGATCCATCGACTTCCATGTCATGGATTGTCAATCCACGTACAACATGATCCTAGGGCGACCTGCACTCGCCGCCTTCCAAGCAATCTCCTCCCAGTGCACCAAGTACTGAAGTTCGCTACTAATGAAGGGATAGGTTTTGCCTGGGGACACCCGGACATCGCCAGAAGGTGTTACAGGGCGGCGACTAAAAGCACGTGCCTCACCATAAGCTTGGAGGCGGAGAATGAGGGAGAAAGAGTCGTACCAGCAGAATCGGACGTCCCAATACCGCTGTTCGAAGAAGATGAAAGTAAGACAGTTCGAGTTTCGTCCTACCTGAGCGATAACAAAAACAGGAGTTGGTCAAGTTGCTCCGAGAGTTCTCGCACCTGTTCGCATGGTCACCAAGTGACATGCCAGGAATTGCTCCAGACATCATCAAACACTCTCTAGCGATCGAACCCGGGAGTCGCCCAGTCCAGCAAAAGCGGCGGAACATCTGCAGAGAAAGGCAGCAAGCGGTGGCAAATGAAGTGGAAAAACTTTTGAAGGCAGGGTTTATCAAAGAGGTACAGTATCCTGAGTGGTTGGCTAATGTAGTTCTTGTCAAGAAATCGTCAGGAGCATGGCGAATGTGTGTCGACTTCACCAACCTTAACGATGCTTGCCCCAAGGATCCGTACCCCTTGCCCAACATAGAGCAGCTGGTAGACGCAACGGCGAACAATGAAATGCTGTCCTTTCTGGATATGTTCTCAGGATATCATCAAATACCTTTAAGCAAGCAAGATCAAGAGAAAACGGCTTTCATGACGCCCACGGTGAACTACTGCTATCGAGTGATGCCATTCGGGCTCAAGAATGCTGGCGCGACTTACCAGAGAATGATCGACAAAGTCTTTGTCAAGCAGCTCGGCCGAAACTTGGAGGCGTATGTGGATGACCTGCTGGTCAAAAGTAAGAGATCTGATGACCATCTTGGCGACTTAAGGGAAACCTTCAATACACTGCAGGAGTATTCGCTCAGGTTGAACCCTTTGAAGTGTGTGTTCGGGGCAACATCAGGAAAGTTCCTGGGATATCTCATAACCAGGAGAGGAATTGAAGCTAATCCAGCGCAGATCGCGGCGATTACAGCGATGGCCCCTCCAAAGACTGTGAAGGAGGTTCAGGTTCTATCTGGAAGACTGACGGCAATCAATCGATTCATCCCCAGGATCGCCGACCGCTGCGCTCCGTTCTTTGCGACTTTAAAGAATGCATCAAAGTTTGCATGGAATGACAAATGTAACAAGGCTTTTGAAGAGCTGAAGCAATTTTTAATTACCCCTCCTGTACTTGCATCTCCAAAGTCAAATGAAGATTTATTTCTCTATATTGCGATCTCTCCAAAGGCAGTTAGTGCGGTCTTAGTTCGAAGAGAGGACAAAGCCGAACACCCTGTTTTTTATACAAGTAAAACCTTGGTCGATGCTGAAACAAGGTACCCGGCGATAGAAAAAATGGCATACGCTGTGGTCTGCGCGGCCAGAAAGTTGCGACCATATTTTCAGGCACACACAATACATGTGCTCACGAATCTTCCGATTAAGAATGCGTTAAGATCTATGAGCATGGCAGGGCGATTAGCTAAGTGGGCGATCGAGCTAAGCGAGTATGACATTCGGTACCAACCGCGAACGGCGATCAAGGCTCAAGTCCTTGCGGACTTTGTAGTCGAAGGGGCGGTACAAGAAGATAACGAGGAAGGCGATGAGTGGACGTTATTTACAGATGGGGCCTCGAGTAAAGGAGGATCAGGCGCGGGGATAGTCCTAAGGTCTCCTGGTGGGATCCTCCACGAGGTTGCATTGCGATTCGCAACTAATCGAACCAACAATGCAGCTGAGTATGGGGCATTGGAGGCTGGCTTACGAATCGCCAAGAGTATGGGGGTTACTAACATCAAAGTTTTCTCAGACTCGGCGATAGTAGTCAACCAAGTTAATGGAAGCTTTGAGGTAAAGGAGGAGTCGCTCCTCCCTTATTTTGATGAGGTAAAACTGCTTATATCGGAATTCAAAAAGGTGGTTATATCCCAGATTGCTAGGGAGGAGAATTGCCACGCGGATGCATTATCGAAACTAGCAACGGCGACAGATTTTGAAGAAGGGCGAATGGTTACAGTGGAAAAGGAAACAAGGATGAAGCAGTGTTTTCACATGATTAACGGAATTGGGAAAAGCGACTAGCGAACGCCTATTATTCAATACTTGGATGACGACACTGTACCAAGCGATCCGTTGGAGGCGACTAAGCTCCGGCGAAAAGCAGGAAGGTGTACTATAATAGGGGGAGAGCTGTATCGAAAATCAGCTACGGGTCCATACTTGCGATGCCTGGGAGAGGAGGATGCAGCTTGGGCGCTAGAGGAAGTACATTCAGGAGTATGTGGTACTCACTTGGGAACAAGAAGTTTGGAAAGGAACTTAATATACCAGGGCTTCTATTGGCCAACAATGAGAAAGGAGGCTGGCGATCTGGTGAAGAAATGCCACAAATGTCAGGAATTTGCAAGTTACCACAAGTTGCCAGCAACAGCGCTCCAGGCGAATGTCAGTCCGTGGCCATTTGCGAGGTGGGGGATGGATATCCTAGGCCCATTTCCGGAAGCCACAGGGAAAAGGAAATTCCTCATCGTGGCTGTCGATTATTTCACCAAGTGGGTTGAGGCGGAAGCGGTGGCAAGTATCACCGCCAAGCAGATACAGAAGTTTGCATTTAAAAGTATCGTCACCAGATTTGGTATACCAGAAAGTATTATATGTGACCATGGAACTCAGTTTGACTCGCAGGTCTTTAAAGAGTTTTGTGATGACCTGAAGATAAATCTGAGATTCGCCTCGGTCGCTTACCCACAAGCTAATGGACAGGCGGAGGCGGCTAATAAGCTTATCTTACAGGGTTTAAAGAAAAGAGTGGATGGTTGTAAGGGCGTATGGGTCGAGGAGCTTGATCATGTACTATGGGCTCACCGTACGGCTTATAAAACGGCGACAGGGGAGACTCCCTACACATTGACGTACGGGACTGAGGCGGTCCTTCCGGTAGAAATCTCAATCCCATCTATCCGAATACAGGAATACAGGGATGAGGTCAACGAACAAGAATTGATGCTTAACGTAGATATGATTGAGGAAAAAAGAGAAAAGGCACAGATGCGGCTGATCGCTGAAAAGGAGCAGTTAGCCAGGCGGTACAATTTAAAGCTCCGACCACATCACATCGCGCTCAATGACTTAGTGCTGCGAAAGATCTTCAGGCCGGCGGTCGGGGCGGCCAAGCTCAACCCCGGATGGGAAGGCCCATACAGAGTACGGCGAGTGGTAGGGGCCAACACCTTCAAACTAGCAGAGTTAGATGGAGCAAAGATCCCCAAAACTTGGAACTCCATGCATCTCAGGCGATATTATGATTAAAAAGACACTTGTAACCGAGGCTAGTTTTTAAGGCAACTAAGGGCCCTAATGATTGAATCTAATATATGTCTTCGCGCCATCAAATTTATCATGTAAGACCTAAGGGCATTGGGATCGCTATGTAAGACCTACGGGCATTAACAAATCACTATGTAAGACCTAAGGGCATTGGGATCGCTATGTAAGACCTACGGGCATTAACAAATCGCTGTGTAAGACCTAAGGGCATCAAATTTATCATGTAAGACCTAAGGGCATTGGGATCGCTATGTAAGACCTACGGGCATTAACAAATCACTATGTAAGACCTAAGGGCATTGGGATCGCTATGTAAGACCTACGGGCATTAACAAATCGCTGTGTAAGACCTAAGGGCATCAAATTTATCATGTAAGACCTAAGGGCATTGGGATCGCTATGTAAGACCTACGGGCATTAACAAATCACTGTGTAAGACCTAAGGGCATCAAAGCTATCGGTATAACATCTAGTTAATGATGAAAAGAAGCAAAGCGATCAAGAGAGGTGTAATAAGATAAAAGACCAAAGATTGAAAATTCGCGAGGAAGAGTTTAATAAAGCAGTTTTTACAAAAAAAAGAAAGGAGAAAGAGAGGAAAACAGCAACAGCACGCAGAAACATGATGATTGTCTGAAAAGATAGCAATAATAACAACAGGTTGAAAGCGGGATCATGGGTCTTTAGCGCCGGAGCCCTTCTCGCCAGCCTTGGAAGGGTCAGCGGCGGAATTGAAGTCTTTGCCGCTGGTCGAGGGGGCTTGATCAGATGATGGCGGCTGAACCTCTGATCCATCGAGATTCAGATCAGGCAGGCCACGGCTGCGGCGAGTGGCCGCCACATATTCAGCATCTGCCGCCACTATCTCCCGCTCCAAGCGAGCAGCATCTCGAAAATAAGTCTCCTCCTCGGCATCGGGAAGGTCGGGAACCCCAAAGTTATAGCGATTGAGACCTCGGAGGACGGCTCGAACCATTTTTCGCCCCGGCCAGCCCTTGTTGGGAAACAGCTCGTAGAACTCATTACGACAGCTGCGCATTACCACACGCATACTCTCGCCGAGAGCATGAGTGTAATAAGCCACAGTCTCATCATACTGAGCCTTGGCAGCGGCAAGATCACGATCCGCCGCCGATTCAGCCGCCAGAGAGTCATTAAGCAGCTCTTTAGCTCTGTCCCTTTCGGCGGCTATCTCCTCCACCTGAGCAACCTTGACACGAGCCTCATCCAACTCGGCTTCAAGGGCGACAATGTGCTTATTAGCAGATTGCAAGTCCTCCTGGACGCCCTCCATCTGGGAGATCCGCCCAGTCGCCTCAGCCAGGCTTTCCTTCAGAGACTCAGCAGCAGAGGTCGCTGCATCTGCCCGTCGCTAAGATAAAAAAAAAACAACGTGCGGGTTTAGCAAGGATCGTAAGGTGACAAGCCGGGAAATAGTATATATAAAAGGGGAGAAAGAAGAGGCAGATGAGTAAATACCTTCTCCTCGTTATGATAACGGGTGAGATCCATGCGCAAAGAGCGCAGATTCTCAACATCCTCCTTCAGCTTCCGATTCTCCTCCTACATGTGCTTACATGCAAAGGAAAGATCGCCGAGCTCGGCCACGGCCTAGGCAGCAAAACAAATGTAAGGGGTAAGAAGCAGCGAGCAGAGCTAAGGTAACAGGACAAAGCAAATAAATGACGCATTCCATAAGTACCTGAAGGAGGCGGCAGGAAGTTGCCCCATGCAGGTCCGAAATCTCGAGCCCTCACCAGGAGCGGTCACCCCCTCGTAGACACCTCGAGAGAACTCCTCCGTGATATCACTCGCCATCCGGGGCGATATGTGGGATGCCACCGGATGAACGACAGCGAAGTAGGGAAGGCGAAAGGGACCCTCGCCCTCGCGACCAGCAGGAGCAGGGCGATCGAAGAGAGTGTTAGCTCGCTCTGTCCAGCCGGCCCGGCGGGCACGGTCGGTGTTGACAGGAGGCGGGCGAGAGTGGTCGCGAGCAGGCTCGGTGGGACGAAGATCAAGCTCCGCAGCCGGCGCAGACTCGGGATGCTCCGGATCCCGGGGAAGAGGAATAGGTTCGTCAGGAAGATAGGAGTCGTCATATGAGATGACGTTCTCGTCAGTAGGATGCTCTAAGGGCTCCCCCGCAGAAGGATTGTCATTTGCCGGAGGCGATTGGCGACGAGAGCGGCGGAGGGGAGTTTCAGTCTCAGCATCGACATCCTCCACCTCTATCACTGGTGGGGGCGGCGGCGGTGGATTGCTGGAGCCCTCACCTGCCTTTCTCCTCGGCTTGGAAACCCCAGCTTTTTTCTTCCTCTTTGAAGAAAGGAGGCTTTCATCCGTCTCAGCCGCCTTCCTCTTCCCCTTAGATTTGTCAGGCGAAGGTTGGGCAGAAGCAGGGGCGACGGGGGCAGCCTCAGAGCGGCTGGGACGAGTCTCGGCGACAGGACCACGCGCGGTGGTACTAAGGAGGCACCCAGCGAGGCTTACGGCGCCTAGAAAAAGTACATCCAAAGATTAGTATAAAAAAAAGGAAAGAGAAGAGAGCACAAAAAGGATAAGCGTATGAAAAAAAAAACGTGGGCGATAATGTAAAGGTTATACATTCCTAAGGGTTTGGCTACGACGACTCAATTACGCAAGATGAACGGCGACAGCTAGGAAGGGAGGAAAACAATCAGCACCGCCTAAGACATAAAGTATACCTCCTCGTATCCCCGCCTGGGCAGTCCGCAGGCCAGAAGTGGTCGATAAGTGATGGCAATCAAGAAGGATCTGGCGACGTAGGAGTATTTCATCAGGAGTAGGATCAAGCTCGGCGTTGAAAGAACTCACGTCACCAGAAGACCAGGATGAGGGGAGCAGCGAAGCCCAATGGTGATCCGTGTCGCTGGGGCGGAAGTAGAAAAACGAATGGTACCATGTAGGGCGAGGTTTCGGGGATGAGTAAGTGCCCTTTTGAGTAAGATCAGCTCGGCGAATGAAACTGATGCCATTGGAGGTGTGTTTGGCATAATGAATTAATTGAAACAACCGCAGAGTGGGGGCGATCTTCTTAGTCACGCAGCTGCATTCAAAAGCAGAGGCTGTAGCCCAACACCCGACGTTAAAGGCGCCAAGAGAAGCGCCAAAGCACCCAAGCAGGTCGACCGTGAACGATGATGGCGGAAGGCGAAGGCCATTGGTGAAGGCCTCGGTCCAGACGCCGTGCCACCCTGGCGGGCAATTGCCAATAGTGGAAAGCCGAGAGGCCACGGCGAATTCCCAGGTAGACGGCAGCATGGCGAATGGAAGAACGCGGGCGATCTTCTCCACCGACCCTGAAGGAAAGTAGCCCGGGCCGATGACCGTGCGCTCGTCACAAGTAGCTCTTCCCCACATAGACCGCCAGTTGCCAATGGAGTAGGAGCCGGTGACTCTAGTCGCCTCAGGATCAATCTCGACCCCATGACGGACCCGCTCGAATCCTTTTTGGTGGGGACCCCAAAAAGGCAGGGCAGAGATTCATCAAAATTCTCCTCTGCTACGTCGGAAATTTGGGCAGACGAGGTTTCGGCCATAGATGGAGGATTTAAGGACACTGGTTCAGGAGACTGGCTGGAAGTTGAAGGAGGGATGAAGGAGAGGATGAAGGAGAGGGTGAAGAGTCGGTACCCGCGGAGTAGGAATGACTTTGGTTTTGGCTATCGGAATCGGAATCCATGGTTCAAGAAAAATATCAAGAAGCAGAAAAGAGAAGGAAACACACGGCAGGACGGCAATGAGAGTGAGAAAGAAGGGAGGAGTCACGTACCAGGTGGGCGTCGGGGAGCTCCAGACATCTGAAAAATGGTAAAGAGAGATGAACGTTTTCCGGTGGTCGGAAGAAGGAAAAATGAAGCGTTTTCCGATCGGCGGAGGAAGGAAGAAGCAGTGGAGGCGAGCAGACTGTAAAAACAGAGAGGCAAGGTGGCAGAGAAAGAGTAAAAAACGGAGGAAGACGGTAAGAATGGGGTTTATATAGGAGTGCAGTGAGCGGAGTGGAACCGTCGCGGTGAATGAGTGAGGCACACGTGCGGTTAAAAGGGCGTGTTGGCGAGAAGTTGAGCCGTCGCGACGTTTCATTGGGGGCACGCGCGGCTGAGGTGACGTTTGAAGGGATAAGGTAATGATGGCTTTCTGGGCAATTACTGAAATACCCCGATTTCCCCAACTTCTCTAGCAAGGTAGGGAGTAAAAGACCATAATACCCTGAGCGGTAGAGAAGCGCAGGGAAAACTAAAAAATGGATGCGATAGAAAGCAGCGATAAAAGAGATGAGGCGATAAAAACATAGACACAAGGGCGACTTAACAGAGGGTTAAGAACCAAGACAGCAAAGCAGCAAGACAACAAGGCGACAAAGCGACACGCATAGGCGACCAAAAACCCTCAGCCAAGCAAAGCTCGACTAGGGCTTGAGGGCAATTGATGGGTCCTCCTGCGGCGATCACAGGACAGGCGATCCGAGCTATAAGTAAGCCCTCACCAAGCAAAGCTCGACTAAGGGCTTGGGGGCAATTGATGGGCCCGGCCTGCCGGAATCCCAGGGGCCCACACGGCAGCCTAAACACGGCGGCTAGGGCTGGAGGTCCGGACTTAGGCGGTAAGTCAGATGGGCTGAATGGGCAAACCCAGGAAGTGGAGTGAGGCCCAAAGCGACGGCCCACACGGCAGGCTCCTAGGGTTACTTGGCGACACTTAGGGTTCCAAGACAAAGCGGACACGTGTCAACATCCTACGGGAGCTACAAACGAATGGCCAGGATTCAGCCTTGGCGACCAAGGCAGGGGTACTATAAATACCCCCGTACATCCTATTAACCGGAGGACAACATTTTTTACCCAGCGGACAAACGCTCCGCGGTACGTTACTCGCCTCCCTCTCCCATTCCTTAAACTGATCGCCTCCCCTTTTCCTTGAACTAACTTCCCCCCACGTTACTTACGAGGTACACCACTCCCGGAGGACCAACAGGCTTGGGCTTCCATTATTGGGCCAGACGACAAGGCTGGAACAAAGCTATTTTGTAAATAGCTTGTTTGGTTGGTAATAAACTTTAAAACGAGGGAAGGATGCAACTTTATGAAAAATTATATTTAACTAATATATTTAGAAAATGACCAATATGTCCCTAGTTTTATTTCCTTACTTAGTTTATTTTACATTTTAGGTAAGTTAATTTGGTATTTTCACTCAAATCACCCTAGAGATTTGTGAAATCCCACCTATATGAAGGGGATTTCAAAAGGACTGCAAAATCCCCTTCTGGGCCACGAAGTGATTTCAAATCACCTTCAATTCTCTTGCATTTTATTTTTCCAAACGGGTGTTTTCGTTCAAATCATCTGGACCCACCAAATCACCTCCCAAATCCCTCTCAAATTAAAAAAAAAACAAACGACCCGTTAATTCTTGAGCGGGGAAATATGTATTTTGTCATTTTAAACAATATTTTTTAATTATACAGACACACGTCTGAATGCCTCCGACTCAGATGCGTTTTGGTCTCCCGTGTCTTAATTCACGAGCGGGGGAATATGTATATGTATGTTTTAATAAGTAGTTTTATATAATACAGACCCACGTTTGAATGCCCCCCTTACTCAGATGCGTTTTGGCCACACGTGTCTTAATTCATGAGCGGGACAAAATCTGAATGCATACGTTATACTCAATCGTTTTGGATAATGCGTACACATGTCTGAATGACCTCTGCCTCAGATTCGTTTTGGCCTCCTCTGTCCGACTTCATGAGCGGAGAATTATGTATACATATATGTTTTATATTGATAGTTTTGAATAATACAAACACACGTGTAAATGCCCCGGGCTCATATGCGGTTTGGCCTCCCCTGTCTAAATTCATGAGCGGGGAAATATGTATACATATATTTTATATAGATAGTTTTGAATAATACAGACACATGTCTGAATGCCCCGACCTCATATGAAGTTTGGTCTCCCCTATCTGAATTCATTAGCGGAGAAATATGTATACATATGTTTTATATAGATAGTTTGGAATAATACAGACACGCGTCTGAATTCCCCCCAACTCATATGCGTTTTGGCCTCCCCTGTCTGAATTCATGAGCGGGTATATATGTATACATATGTTTTATATAGATAGTTTTGACTAATACAGACACACGTCTGAATTCCCCCCAGCTCATATGCGATTTGGACTCCCCTGTCTGAATTCATGAGCGGGGAAATATGTATACATATGTTTTATATAGATAGTTTGGAATGATGCAGACATCCGTATGAATTTCCAGACGTGTGTATTAGTGTTCCAAACATGCGTGTGAATTGGTGTTGAGAAAGAACTATGTTTATTTATATGCACTGAATATATTTGTTGTTAAAAAAATCATACGCTTTATTCACTACAAAAAAATTGATCTTTAGCTACCACAAAATTACAACGGCATGAATTTGCGACGGAGATGCTGAGTGTAGCAAATAGTGGTGTGGCAAATAGTATTTGCTACTGCAAATTACTACATGAAATAGTGATTGCCGTAGCAAATACCAACTATTTGCTACTGCATTTTCATGTCATTGTAATTTTGCAGTAGCTAAAGGTAAATTTTTTTGTAGTGATTCTTACATAGCATACCAGACGTGTGTATGAAATAGCATCGTGGAAAAACTATGATTATTCATATTTCGTATTCTTACGTAACATACCAGGCGTGTGTATGAACTAGCATTGTGGAAAAACTATGATTATTCATACTTTGTATTCTTACTTAGCGTACTAAACGTATGTATGAATTAGTATTGGGAAAACTATGATTATTCATACTTCGTATAGATTCGTTGTAAAAAATTCATACGCCGTATGAATAAACACAGTTCATACACACATCTAATTCATACGTACGTTCGTACATCTATATTAGCTATTCTTATTAGATTGTAGCAAAAGTGATATCGTTAGATTCGTCGTTAAATAACGAAACTATTGACGTTGAAATTATTAAAAACCGATTTAGATTGAAGTAATTATGTTAAGTTTAATCACCAAACCCAAATAAACTAAGAGAGAGATTGTGATTTGACATAAATTAAAATTTTTCTTTAACTTTTCAGACATAGGAGTAGATTACCAAACTACCCCTCACTTAATTTCAGCTTGCCTTCCATCTAAAATCGCCACGTCTGAATTTCGCTACGTCTGCTCCGTTGGATTGGGGTTTCAGCACCAAAGTGGTGCTGAAACTTCAGCATACTATAATTTTCCATAATCCTGAATTTTAGGTGTCTGCCAATATTTTTTACCCATTGCTGTTATTGTGCTCTTTATTTCATAGCTTAATATTCATGTTGGTCATCAACCGATGGGATTTGTATCAATGTAATCATTAACCCTAAAAAAAAGTAACATACAAGTCACTAACTTATTTTAATTGTAACTTTTTTATTATTCTATCAACTTTTCATGGAAAAATTGATCATGTCAACTCACAATTTTCGTCCACATCACTTCTATCATGTCACGTATTTTATCATATACTCAACACATCCAACCAACCTAACTTTACCCAATCCATCCACGCAAACCATTGACGGGGCCTAAATTCACATAATCTTGCCCACAATTGAAGGCCTAAATTCAAGAGGAATGAAATTACCACTTCTATGTCCATTATGCCTCAGACAACCGGAAACGATGAAACACATTCCTGCACAACATCGAGACAATTTTTTTTATACACTAGAACTGGGTCTTCATGCCATACCACATACTCATTTAGCAGTTGTTTGGCGCTGGATCATGTACTCTCGTCCCTCGGATGCCTGCATTTGGATTCTAGCTTGGTGGTGCCTCTGAATATCTCAGAATACCAATATTCCATGACGACCCTTCATAAACAATTCATCTTTGACCTTGACAAACCCTCATTTCTTCCCCTCCCTGCTCCTTCAATTGCTCCCTTTCCTCGACTATGCATTTGAGTGCCTCATCACCGTCACCGGCTAATGATTAATGTTGATGGAGCAACCGCTTCAGGATCAAGAGGCGCAGTTGGAATTAGTGGTTCGAGACTCTGGTGATGGTCTCCTTTTCGCGAAAGGTATTTCCTATCTTGGATTATATAACCTTTTTATTCTAGAGGTTTTGGCTGTTAGAGATGCATGTGCGCTCTGTCGACTCATGGGGTGGTTTGAAGTGGACATTGAGAGAGATGCAATACAAGTGCAACAATCAATCTCAAATCATCAAATTTCTGCTCGCAAAGGAAGAACTTTGGTGACGGACATTTGAAACTACTTGGACGCTCTTCCCCATATAAAACTCAAGATGTTCCACGTTAGTCTAATACCACAATAACTATGTCACTCGCCATGCCCTTCATATCACAAACCAAAAAGTGATCACGCTTTCAGTTTTCATGTACACTTAATTTCTGTTCATATATGATTTTCTTCTTTTCTTCTCTAGGGTAAAAAAACAAACAAAGCCGGAGCGGGTGAAACTAGAAAAGTCTACCCAGGACTCACGAGTCAGGATTCGTCCGGCCAATTGCTGGGCATTCTTCCTATCTCCGGTGGAGGAGATTGAGACAAGCTGGTGGTCGTCATCCAATTCGTCTATATACTATTGCTATTATTATGAAACTGATGAGTTACTTCAAGCAATGGTCATCCGCTGCACAAGATACCACAGCAAGAGCTTCAATCGCCGCCAAGTTCCTCTCTTTCCTTCACATCACCGACTCCTACATCGTTTCCACCACTCTCGTAATTCCACCTCTTCTCTCTCCATTCAACTTCTTCTCAATTCAATTGATGATAAATCTTCGACATTCTTTCTTTCCTTTGCAGGTTCAGGGTCCTAGCATGCTCCCCACATTGAATTACTCCGGCGACGTGCTTTTGATCGAACACTTGTCTCACCGTTTGGGGAAGCTTGAACCTGGGGATATCGTTCTTGTTCGATCCCCAGTTGAACCCAGAAAGATTGTGGCTAAACGAATTGTTGGGATGGAAGGTGACCGCGTCACCTTCCTAGCTGACCCTTCCCACAGTGAGAATTCCCGCACTGTCTTGGTATGTTTTTAACACAAAGAATGGCTGCTTATGTCTTCTGAGAGATTCAATTTTTGTTCTGTTTATTGCTTTCTGCTTTGTGGGTTGCTGTGATAGCTTGATGGTTCATTTGCTAATTCAGTTGGTGTTAGTGTATTGACAAGTTGCTGCTCCGAAATTTGAATGTGGGCAGGTTCCAAAAGGCCATGTATGGATCCAGGGGACAATGTGTATGCTTCTGCTGATTCAAGATATTTTGGTCCTGTTCCTTATGGGTTGATTCAAGGAAGAGCCTTTTTAAGGGTGAATATATTTATTCTATCCTCTCTGTACTATCTTTACATGATTTCTTATTCTAATCAGAATTTGCTGGTGTTAAACCGATCTGTAATTGGAAATTAGAGGAATTCTATTGAGCTATTTCATATATTGCTTAGTTTCTACAAGGTGCAGTAGGTCTGACTTGCTTGGCTGTGACGATTAGGTTTCATATGGTTAAGGTAGGACTTGCTTGGGTGGCTGACTAAAAGCCATTTTAAACCAAATAAGTTGTAAGACTGTAAAGAATGTGCATAGGATGTATCTCTCGGCATACACGGCTACTGATTGAAGTGCTTGGAGCTTTCTGTATATTATTTCCCTGGGATCCTGGTTTGGTGCTTTGTAGTCTTGATGTCATTGGTTTGTTCACTTTTACACTTGAGTCTTCTGCCGACGACACGGTGCTTAAACTAGGAGTTCATCCGTTTCTTTGCAGTCCTGCTACCATTCTTGATCTTGTGCTATTGTTATCTTTCCTTTGGTTAAAAACATAACGGACTTGATAGAAACCTGGGATACTGTGGCTAGAACAGCTCCTCCTCCCATCTAGTATGAAGCGAGAACCTTGCCAACTACTACATGCTTATTAGCTTCTCTTACTACCAATGCTTGTGGAAATTTTGATTTTTATGTAATGTTTATGTACTTCTAGTAGTTCTTACACCGTCTCCTAAACATGGAGGTTAAAACTGAGTCCATATCTGATCTAGGAAATGCGTTGGGATTTTGAATCATTGGGAACCGGTGCGACTAAGGTTAGGTGTAGATGGGGAACCTGTCTGACCAGGGTTAGCTGTAGTATGACATGAATATAATGGAGCTACACTGTCCATGTTTCTCTACCATTGTAGTGCTCGTTTTGCTTTCCCTAACTGTAGAGTTACTTCACAACACTCAATGTCGATGCGAGTAGTCACTGCACATAGTTCAAAAGGAAATGCTGTGTATGGTTATGACATGTAATGTATCATGTGTGTATATCGTCTCTGGTAGACATGGGAATGGAAGAACAAGTTTGATGCATCATTCTTTTGATCGATAATTCAGATTGTGTCCCATTTTTGCCTGCATAGACAACAATCTCCACTATCTTGTTTTGGTTGATGGTTGGACATTGATGATATGTACCTGAAGAAACTTCTTCATTGTCTTTATTCCACCAGGTGTGGCCGATCCAAGACTTCGGCTTTTTGGGATGAACACAAGATAAGTTGTAGCCTTCCTTTAACCATCATCAGTTATGCAAGACTGTGTATCAGTGAAGCGATGTGGATTTCAGACGACAAATCATGAATTAGTTCCTTAGAAGATGGTCGAATTCGACAGAGCGAAATCTCTCATAGGTATGGAATGGAACCTAGCTTTTCCTGTTAAGTAGATTTTCATATGATGAGATAGCAAATCACATGTTATTCTGTGTGAAACATCATTGTTTTAGGGTAGTCCCTTCTATTTGAAATTTGTGACTGAATCTGAGCCAAGTGTACAGTGTAATGTAGTTGCTCAATTATTGATCATACGTTTCTGGGTTTGTCTTGGTTCTTTCTATTTCCATGGTAAGCTAGGAAACAGTTTACTGAATGTCCTAATTTTAAGTTGATTGTATTGTAAATACTTTGCACTTAAACTTAACTGTATTGTATTGTAAATAATTAATAATCAATGATCATGAAGCACAATCTATAACTTTACGTGCAATGAACACCTCAAGCTGATGTTGACTTGGTCAGGGTCAAAGGTTGATGAGCAATGAGCAATCAATGAATTTTATTAATAAAGTTTCATATTTAATCATAATGCCTTCAGATTATATAAAATTAGCTTAAAAACATAACTCAATCATATATTTTTAAGATTCAACACAACATACACTTACACAATCTTCAGGAGCAATAAGCATCATCATCATCATCTGTGAATGAAAGACAGACGATTACGTAACTTGGTAACTTGTTACACCCGAATAACTTGTTGTAACATCTCGTTCCGAACGGTCAGGCGAACGACTATGGCCAGTAGGCAACGAGTGTTGGACAAAAACATAACTATCATGAGTACAACATCCATGAATTGGAAATGAGTGTATGAATACCTAACATACACAACTAGGTATTTATACCCAATCACGTTGTAGATCCAACTTGCTTCATGCCACGCTCAAGGCCTATGCAGGACCAGCACTCTTGGCCTAATGGCAACGGTTGTTGCCCTCTCTTGCAAAAGGGTTGAAGTAGTTAACTAATCACCTTCCAATGCCAGTGGGTTGGGTATTTAGACTGAATCTCAAATGAATCGACAGCAATTTCACTCGACCGTTCGGAAAGGGATGTTACAACAAGTTATTTCATGTAACTTGATAACAAGTTGAGATAACAAGTTATCAAAGAATGTAACCTATTTACAAGTTGAGATAACAAATTATTTGAGTATAAGTTGTTACAAGATGACATAACTTATTATCTAGTGAAGATGACTTGTTATCTAAACTAATAACTTGTTACTTAGAACTAAATAATACAAAAAATTAACAAAACTAACAAGATTCACATCACTAAGTTACATGATCATCTTTGGTTACAATCCTAACTGAGGCAACGATTATAGAAATAATAAACAAAACCTAACTTCCAAACTCAGGTTTGCAAAATTAGTATCTAGAAATCCAAACATAGCCATCACCTCTGAGTTCAATAATTGAGCCAACTATTTTCTACGAAATTTCCCTTATATAGTGCATATTATTGTTTTTTTTTATTCCCATTTCTCCACTATCGATCAACATCACACTCATTACATAGGAAAACTCGAACTATGCACATTAAAACAAATCAAAAAGAGACGAAAGAAAGCCAACAGAACAGAGAACTTGATTGCTGTCAGAATTTGACAAAACTAAAGACATTGTCAAAGTACCTAAAACAACGTTCCGGTTACAGCAGGCAGCAATTAATTAACGTCACAAACTATACTAATTTAAGAAAACACGAGTCTTAATTACTCCTAATCATTGGTGATTAACCCAATGCCAGAGTTCTCAGCTCCTCCTCGTACACCAACAAACCAACCTGGGCTGCACTGCTGGCTTTAGCTTAAGCCGACCCTAATCATTTACCAGACCAATATTCAAGTGTCATCGTGACCACACGTTATTGAACGACTTTCTATTTGTTATTATTATGTGTCGTTGACAACAAATAAAAACATTATTATACCTTAATGACATGATTATTACTTAATTACAAAGAAACCAGAGTACTCTGTCCAACTTGTCTTCTATATAGACGACCTTGTTTCCCTATGAATCGACACCTTCAACAACATAACCCAAAAAAATGGTAGAACAGAGCACCAATACTACTATTGGACACGCCAGATACCAGGCTCAGCCCCCGCCCCCGCCGCAGCAATTTCCACCTGCCTCTGTGGACCCCTCTGCTCCCATCAGTCAACCTCCCCAACCTCAACAGCAACACTCTCTACCCCCGCAGCAGCCGCAAAGCAATGGTACTATTAGTAAACGTATAAGATTCATTCAGAATCCTCTCCCAACAACTCGAGTTATTGGGATTCAACGGTTCTTGACATGGTATCAGAACCTTTGACCAACAAGAGGTCAAGGTTTCAAATCTCGGTAATCTCAATCCTTGTATAAAGGCTTAATGAAGCTTCCATTAGCCCAACCGGTTGAACAAGTCTTATCATTGTTATGCAAATTTCAAACTCTTTCATGAGTCATTCGTTTGAGAATGTGTGTTAGTAAACTATATAAGATACATTCAAAACCCTCGGTTATTGACAGGTACTCCTCCCGACCAGTGTGTGAACGGGAGCCCGGCGATGGGGTATCCTTACCCTCATCCACAACAGTACCAATCAGGTGAACATCAATCATCATCAACCGTGACGGCGAATGTGTACATGGGCTCTGCTTCAGCAATCCCTGTGTCCATGTCGCCTGTTGTTATTGTAGAAGGCCCTCCTGCCCTTCCTTGCTGCGGAATTGGATTTGGCTGGTTCCTGTAAGTCAATTGCTTCTATTGTCAGCTTATTAATTAAGGGGATTCATTTTGATTAGCTGATTTTTTGTGAATTGAAGGTTCATAATGGGATTCATCTTTGGATTGCCATGGTATATTGGAGCTGGAGCTCTCCTCTGTTCTAAGTACGACCGCCGTGAGAGGCCTGGTTACATTGCTTGCGCCGTTCTTGTAAGTTTCCCCTTTTCATCCTAATTGATTTGAGATATACACGATTTCCATGAGTTGACTTGATGTTCTTGTTTTTTGGAATGCAGGCTGTGATTTTTACAGTTTTGATTATAATTAGCTCGACTCGGTCGGGTGGATCTTCGTACTAAGTTCAACATCTCATCGTTGATATGTGTTTGTTGGGTTTTCTGGTTTCACTTCAGTAAATTCCTCACTAAATTAAAGATTCACATTCGTAAAAAAGCTGTTAGATTTGATATTTTCTGGTTTTTAGATTTGGTTAATAACAACATGGATTGTGATGTATACAGTAACAAGTTATTTATATCTTTTTGGTTTGTTTATCGAGTGCCGATCAAAGAAATGATATAACGAAGTTAAGGGAGATTTACTAAATTTTGATAAACTCGATCGAAGGAATAACACTTTAAGTCAAATAACAACGAGCAAGAGCAAGAAGGACCTGAAAAGGTTGAATAGCCAAAATCAATGTATTGATAATCCGAGTTGTGAGTTGTGTGTCCAAAAGAGCTACAAAAGGGTCTCTTATGTAGGGAAGGAATTTAGACAAAACCTATATAATTCTTAATTGAAAAGTATATCTAAAATAATTAAATAAACCTACTTGTCCTACAAGAAAGGGAACAACCAAAAGAAAGCCCTACATTGTGAGTGGAGGCCGAATTGGTTTAAAAAAGAAAGTGAATTGATGATTCCAAGGGAATTAGATTGCCGTGGGAATTGCCTAGTTATCGAAAATTCAATTCTTTACTTCCTTCTTTATTTGTCATTTAGAAATTGAAAATGAATAACTACTGAATTGTATATATTATACCTTTAATTTAAGCCCGACAATCCTAAATGATTATCCTTGAACCAGTAAAACATGAAAAGTTCCAGCAACCCGAGCAAGATTTCCTCATCTGTTTCATCTATGGCAGCAACAATCCAGGGAAATAGATGTGTCGTACATATGTTAATTGCAACATCATCTGTTTTGACACTCTGTTCCTCAACATACCACATATTTTATAATTTCAGCAACATTCATGAGACACAACTCACTCTGATTCCATTGAACAAATACTAATATTTGGAGGTTTCATAACCAACGATTCCCTGAATAAGGGTTTGTGTTCTTAGCCCTGGGGGTTCCTTACGTCCGATTAACCGCACAGTGGGCGACCCCACTACTCAGACGTTGCTGTTTCGTCTAATTTCCGGACTTAGCGATGGAAATTAAATTCAGTTATTAGATTAGCGTAATTTCAGTTTGTTTTCAAATCCTGATCTATCTCATTAAGTGGGATGAGCTGGCTTTGATTTTGGCATCTTCAGTAATTTCCTGGCTGATTTAGAGTATTCATTGGGGTCTTTTTCGGTGTTATTGAAGACTTGAGCTGTTTTATTCTTTCAAAGTTTCCAATTTTACATTTTTTTTTAATTTTCACACCTCCCTTACATACCACTCTACCCTGCAATTACCAAAATAAGATAGATGCAATATTTGAGATGACTGCATTGGCGGGAGCCATCAGAGGGATTGGAAGTGATATATGGAAACATTGATATTCAGAGGGATAAGCTAATAATCAACAATTAAATATTCTAGCAAGAAATCAATGCAATATGACTCTTATGGGTTGTTTGGATCCTCTATTTAGTAGAGAGATTTGTATTAAATATAAATATTTCAGTAAATCACTTGTTGTGAACAATTAAGACGAGAGTTTAAACAAGAATTGAAATTTACCTATTGACTATTAAAATATCACCTATACCATATATTCAATCTCTATTGACATATTATCCTTAGTAATAATAAAATTACCTATCTGACTCAATAAAACTACCGGCACTAGGAAATAACCACGCATCAGATTGTAGCTTGTCTGCATCTGTCGCCTACTGTTGTCTACTGCCGCCTACAACCAAGGTAATATATGGGATTTTGTTCTTTGCTTTATTCCTACGCCATCTGCTATACTCTTTGCTTCATTCTTTGTTTTATTCTTTGCTTTATTTGTGAATATAAGCATGTATATATAGGGTTTTGTATTATAGTTGTATTTTCAAATATCAAGTGTGTTGCTTCAGAATTGTTACAGAGAAGAGTTGGAGTTTTGATGGACTATTTTGTTTTTATGTGAAAGGTATGGCAAGGCGACCAAGAATATCCACTTTACGTAGACGTAAAATAATAGCTCTTACTTGCTTCTTTCTACAACTCGTTACTCACTATATTGGATAGTTACAAAAGTATGTGAGGTTATTGTTGCTAGATTTCTTCAGCCTAGAATAAGCAATACACCACTAGACACTTTTACTGAACGACATTATGATAGGATGAGATTCATTAGGAAAGCATCGTCAAAATCAGATGCGTCTAGTCTTAGATTGATTAGAATGAACCGTCTTATGTTTAGTAAGTTGTGTGAACTACTTGTAGTAAAGGGAGGGTTAGTTCGTTCAAATACGGTCGACATTAATGAGATGGTAATCATGTTTTTATATACAATTGCCCACAATGAGAAGAATAGGCAATTGTCTGAGTATTTATGTC
Organism: Linum lewisii; assembly: GCA_034768395.1. Lineage (NCBI taxonomy): Eukaryota > Viridiplantae > Streptophyta > Magnoliopsida > Malpighiales > Linaceae > Linum > Linum lewisii. The sequence goes on from CM068300.1 coordinate 6,547,570, forward strand.
GATCGGGAGAGACTATATCAAGGAATATTCATAAAGTGTTGCGTGCTATGTTGAAACTTAATCACATTTTGTTGAAGAAACCTGAACCCATCCCCGACAATTCAAACGATGTCAAATGGAGGCACTTTAAGGTTCTTATTCAACTACCCTTTTTTTTTTGTCATATACATAATGACTAGTTCTAACAATGATTATGTTGGGTTTGGATTAGAACTGCTTAGGAGCACTAGATGGGTCACATATTAACGTTCGTGTACCGCTCGATATGCAAACAAGATACAGAGATAGGAAAGGGAATACATCCATAAATATTCTTGGAGTATGTACTCCAAAGTTAGAATTCATTTACTGCTTATCTCCAAAGTTACAAAATTATCAAAATTATCAATGCTAATATGTAATATTTCTTGAATACAGAGTCATCCCAGTTGTGCAAAAATGAACAATAAGCCTTTTCCGCGTTATGATGATCTGCTCTTCATTTTTGGGAAGAATCGTGCAACTGGTTCTGAAGCTATGGGTGCAAATGAGGATATATTATCTCCACAAGAAAGTGAGCATTTGGAAGAGGACTTTGTGAATATCCAAGATACTAGTGTTTCTTTTGAAGAGTTAATGCAAGGAATCATTAATGAAGGTGGTACAGAAGCAAATCAAATCCCAACCGAAGGTGTACCAGAAAAAATACCAATTGAAAAAGAAGCTGCTGGACAACAACCAAGTAAGAAGAGTAGGCGTAAATCTCAAGGAGATGTCTTCTTATCAAATATTTCAATGCATCTCTCACAGTTGGAGCCAATTCTGACAAAAACAGCAGATGCCATAGGGCATCTAGTGCGTGAAGACTATGAAGATTCAGCTAAGCGAAAAGAAGCGGAAGATGCAGCAACAAATAAAAGAAAGAACGTGTTTAGCCACTTGGAGAAGATTGAGGGGCTTAGTCGAATTCAAGCTATTGCTGCTTCCAGACGATTGGTGAAGGACGATAAAGAGCTTCAACTGTTTTTTGACTTTGAAGATGATGCAGATCGTTTGGCTTTTGTTCTTGATTTGTTGGGCTGATAGTATACTTTATACTGCTAAACCTTATGAGTTGTGTTGATTTTTTGCCATATTCAATTCATGGTAAGTTAGAGACAAGTATTATTATTTTTCTTTGAGAATATCATACCATTTTGTTTGTTGAATTGAAAGGATTTGCTCTTTCATGAGAGTTGCTATGAGACTATATTTTCAACTTTAGCAAAAGAGGTTTTCGACTTCAGCAAAGTGGTTTGAAATATAGGAGCTGGAAACAGCTTTTGGGTTCAGGAGCTTTAAGGATGGTATGATCCTCTATAAGAACTTTAGCAAAGTGTTTTGAAAAGTGGTTTGAAAAAGAAGCTTCGGGAATGTAATATCATAAAGGGTTTGTTTATAAGCGAATTGCCAAGTACTTAAAGGGTAATTTAGTAATCATTAAAAATCATCATTTACAAATCACTCTTTAAAAAATTACATCCAAACGATATAATTGTACAAATGAGCGATTTAAGTTACTATCTATTTTCAAATATAGCGATTTAGTCAAATATCTCCATTTCTACAGTATGGGATCCAAACGACCCATTATATACAATATCTTTCGTTGGAATAGAACACCCAACACACTCGCAAATCTCATTTTACTTCTCTGCACCTCTCCCTGTCCAGCCATGAATCCTCACAACAACCAAAAGAACAATGATCAAGAAGAGATATTCAGGTTCGGCAATGAAGTCATCCAGGATGGCCTTGAAAGAGCTGAGAGGAGCGTGTTGATTCGAATTTTTTGGGATCAACCAAGAAGTCGAATGTTCGTACAGAACTCTTTGAACCAGTTATGACACTACGACGGTTCTATCCAAGTGATTGAAGTGGGTTTTGGGTTACTTCAAGTGGTATTCCCCTCGGTGGATGCAGTGAATTGGGTTCTTGAACGGAGGCCATGGTCGTTGAACATGAATGTGATGAACATGGTACCCTTCTCCCCGCCCTCGGTGGAAATTTTTAAGGAGCTACAGTTCATGGCGGTCTGGATTAAACTGTCTCGATGTCGTCCCATTGCGTCACAACCCGATTTGGGAGGGAGTTTCTTCCGTATTTTGGTGAGCTTCTTGATATCTCCCTGTTTGGATCAAGAGGGAGAGATGCCGTTTTCATCAAAGGGCTGGTCAGAATTGATCTGCTGGCCTCCTTTTTGGGTCGTAGGCGAGTATGTGGGCCGGATAACATCCCATTTTGGGTCAGACTCCACTACGAGAACATCTCGTCCATTTGTTATCGGTGTGGATTTCTGGGCACGCATCTCTAAGGTGTCCGCATACGGAAATTCCTCTGGATCACGAAGCAAGGGGTTCATGGATGAGCATTGGCCGCGTGGGGTTCAGAATAATGGAAAATAGTCTACAGAAGTACATGCAAAACCAAATCAAAGCAAAGAAGTTGGAGACTGAAAATTCTGATTTCGGACAGTTTAGCTTCGTTACAAAGGAAAAAAGATTTGGCTACACGGTTCAACCGCTTGTGGATGAAACCGGATCGGATGGATATGAACAAGAGACAGGTGCGTGTGCTGTTTCTTCAAACCAACCGGTTCCGCCACCTACAAACAAGAAGCTGTTGAAGGCTGGAGCAAAATCGCTGAATGGGAGAGGGCCGCCTCCATCAGAGGGTGCCTTTGCTCGAAGGAAACAAACTTCACCCCCACAAAAGTCGGCACCTGTTGTGTTGATTAACAAAGATGAAATGGTGAAGACGGGTACAATGAAAGAAATGAAAGGCATCTACATTCATCCCGGAAGGAGAAGGTTGGAGAGGAATGATGCTTTCAGCTGCTCCAAAGGCTCTAATTCAGCGGCTACCCCCCCTGTTCGTCCTCCCTTGGGTCCGGCCATTGCTCGTCAACAACAAGCTGTCAAGAGGAAGATGACTTTTGAAAGCAAAGGCAAGGGAAAGCTGGTTAAAGAGGCTGCATCAATCCCTGCAAAACGATGGGTTCCCACAAAGGGAATTACAATTAAGGAGCCAAGTTCAAGAGAGGCTCTATCTAATTCGACATCATCAGCTCCGCCGCGGAAAAGCCAGCTCTGTGTCCCACCTTCTGGATTGGCGAGGCCGAGCAAGATCGGGAATGGATCGAGCCGAATAGGGGAGTCTGAATACCTGATGAAAGATTGGATTTTCCACATAAGTGCTTTGAAAGGAAATCTCTTTCACTGGAGCTAATCAGGAATTTGTATCAGCAAGATGATGATGATGAAGTTGAAGATGAGGATAAGGAAGAGGCTGTGCTGCAGATAAATGTGGTTAGGTCGGCTCCTACTGCTGTTCGAACGATCGTGGGTGAATCTCCAATCTCGTCGGTGGATCAGCCGGTTAGAGAGGTTTCTCTAGAGGATATCGGATGGATGAGACCAATTGTTGGAAGATGGGGGGATGTTACAGACAGTGATGATGAAGATAACTATGCAGAGCACTTTGGAGAGGAAGAAGAGATTGATGTTCCACTGAATGAGTCAGGAGAGGATGAAGCTCAAGAAGATGAAGGGGGAGGTAATTCCGTCAAACCTAATCTCTTCTCTAAAAGCAATGGAGGCGTTGAAATTTGGAGTATGACTAAGTGGGCCTCTTTTAAAAATTCTTTTAATCTTAAGTGGGCTCAATGTTTTTATCTGGTTGTTTTACAGATTAAGGAGGAATGGGATGGATCAAGTGGGAGAGTGCTACATGAAGGAATGGGCCAGGATGTGATCGGGCCAAATAAGGTTTGGACAGCCAATTTTCCTATTTTTCAGACTTTTTAGCATGTTTTGTTACTTTTTTCAACTTTTCATGGTGGTGGTTTCCTACCTTAAATGGGTCCAATCAAATAAATGAGCATTTTATCCTGGAACTGTCGGGGGATTGGACCAGATTTAACGGTCCATGAACTCAAAAAATTAGTGGGTCGTTTTAAACCCAAATTCCTTTTTCTGTGTGAAACCCATGCTCAAGACATAGATTTAAGAGACAAATTATCCATCATTCAGTATAGAAATTTTAAACATGTCTCGGGCGAAAATACGAAAGGTGGAATTGTGATGGCTTGGAAAGATAAACTAATAATCAGGATTGTATTTGCGAATGTATACTCGATATGCATCAATGGACTGAATCAAAGGATAAAAAACTATTTCTCATAGGCGTCTATCTTTCAACTTTCCCGGTGATTAGACGAGCTCAATTTGAAGCATTGCAGAATAAAATTCTAGATATCAATGGACCTAAGGTTATTTTTGGAGACTTCAACGCTGTTTCCAAACTCTCGGAAAAACATGGTGGTAACCTCCCAAATGCTAGTATCTGGCTGACTTTAATGCATTCATAAATGATTTATTACTTGTAGATGTAGAATTCACCGGACCTATTTTCACCTGGTCAAATAAAAGAAATGGAATAGAGGAGATAAAATCAAGACTCGATAGATTTCTAATCTCTTTAGAATGGCTAACCTTTGGCCTGAAACATGCTGTTCTAATATCAAAGCAAATGGCTCGGATCATCTGGCAATTTTCCTTGAAAGAGGGCCAACAAAATTCCCTTCGAAAAAATTATACAGATTTGATAATAGGTGGATCGAGTTACCCGAAGTAAGAAGTGTGATTGTGACTGAATGGAGTAGACCAACACCTGGTTTACCAATGTATAAAGTTACGAAAAAGTTAAAAGAAATCAGAGGTAAACTTTTTGAATTAATGAGATCAGGTGTCACAAATTCGGTGAAAAAAATTAAAGAGATCGAAAAAGAAATTGACTTGGAGAAAGCTGCAAAAACAGTTAACTGGGAACGGATCTCAGCCTTAGAAAATGATTTATCAATTGAGATACATCAGGAAAATTGCTATTGGAAACAACGTAACAGAGCCAAGTGGTTGGAGTTGGGGGGCAAAAACACGAAATTCATGCATCAATCTGTAGCACAACAAAGAAGGAGGAACTTAGTAACAAACTTAGAAGATAAAAATGGAGTTAACCAAAGCAATCAGCATAAAATGGGCCAGATTGCTTCCGAATTTTATAATGAGCTTTTTTCTACCTCCTTTCCACCAACTAGTCTCACATCTATAATGAATGCAATTCCAGAAGAAAAACAAGTCTCGAGAAAAATGAATAATCAAATTACGGAATGGGTATCTAATGAAGAAATCAAAGAGTCAATTTTCTCAATTGGGAAAGATAAGGCACCGGGACCTGACGGGTTCACCGGAGCCTTCTTTCAAGCTTATTGGGACATTGTGGGACAGGAAGTCACTGATGCGGTGGCCTTATTCTTCAATCAGGGATAATGCTGGGAGAAATAAATTATACATGGATATCCTTGCTACCTAAGAAAGAAGAAGTTAAAAGTATGAAGGATTTAAGACCTATTGGACTATGCACAGTGCTGTATAAAACAATAACAAAAATTCTTGCAACAAGGATAGGGAAGATACTACCAAACATCATCAGTACGAACCAAAATGGCTTTGTACAAGGGAGAGCAATATCTGACAATACACTTATTGCCCACGAAGTTATGCATTATTTAGCAAATAGAACCACAGAACTATCAAGCTTCATGGCACTTAAAGTCGATATGGAGAAAGCATATGGCAGGGTCGAATGGGCTTTTATCATCACTTTTATGAGAAGATTTAAGTTCAGGGAAAGGGTTATTGGATGGATCTATGAATGTCTATCGAAGGCTAAACTAACTATCATCTTGAATAGTCAACCTTTTGACTATTTTTCACCATCAAGGGGGCTTCGACAAGGGGATCCCCTTTCTCCACTTCTGTTTGCCATCTGCTCAGAAGTTCTAACGCTTATTATTCAAAAAGCTATTTTAGATAAAAAAACTAGTTGGTCTGAAATTCAATAACATAAGCCCGACACTCACCCATCTAATGTTCGCAGAGATACTTACATTTTCTAGAGGTCACAAATGACTTTATAACTAAGCTTATTGATACATTTGAGGTCTATCAACTTTATAGTGGTCAAAAATAAATCTTGCAAAGTCGGTTGTCACATTCAGTAAAGGTACTCCTGATGCCTCGAGGTCCCGCTGGAGTAATATGTTGGGCATCTCAATCTCGAACAACCAAGATATTTATCTCGGACTCCCGTCGGTTCTAAAGAGATCCAAAACTGAGACATTCAGATTTCTGGAAGACATTCTACTTAAAAGAATAAACTCATGGAAGGGAAAGTGACTTTCCCCTGCCGCTATGGAGGTCCTCATCTCTTCTGTCCTCATTGCCCTTCCAATGTATGTGATGGCTTCCTTCCTTATTCCCAAAACGAACATTGATAAACTTAACACAATTATAGGTGATTTTTGGTGGGAAAAGTTGATGGCAAAAAGAAGATGCATTGGGTATCCGGGAGAAATTGTGTCTCCCGAAGGAAAAAGGAGGATAGGGATTCAAAGATTTAGAAGCTTTTAACCATGCCTTGTTAGCCAAGCAAACATGGAGGCTAATTCAAAACCCTGATTTGTTACTAGCACAAATCTACAAAGCAAAATATTTTCCAAATTCAACATTAATGCAAGCTGGAAAGGGCTCGAATCCGTCTTGGGGTTGGAGAGGCATTCTCAAAGGAAGGGAAATCATAAAAGTTGGACATAGGTGGCAGGTGGGTGATGGAATCAACATTAACCCCTTTTTGGATCATTGGATTCCCACCTCTCCCCATCTGCTCCCATATTAGACATGAAGGAGTCAATTATTGATATACCACTCTCCGTGGAAGGATTCATTGATAATGACAATTGGGACCAAATCAAACTTAATAGTTTATTCAGAAAGGATTCAGTCAATCAAATTCTTTCCATTCCAATTCCCAGGCGACAAACAATAGATAAAATAATTTGACAGCTAGCAGGCTTCGATGAATACTCATTGCATTCGGGATATGGAGTTGCGAAAGAAATTATAGCTGAAGCTCCCCAATTTGAACCTGTGGATGTGGTGGATTCAAAAGTTTGGAAAGGCATCTGGGATATTGAAATTCAACCAAAGTTTCATTTTTTCCTTTGGAGAATTTTAAGAAGATCCCTTCCCGTAAGAGCAGAGCTTTTTTACAGGGGACTTGACATTCCGACCTTATGTCCGGTGTGTTGGGACGAGGAAGAAACGATAGAGCATCTATTTTTCGAATGTATTCTGGCACTCAAAGTGGCTAAGGTATGCAACCTTCCTGTTCAGGAGTATAAAGGGCCCTCATTTGTCACGCATGGAGAAGGTATCTAGGGAAGATATGATTCTAAGGGTATCCTTCATTCTTTTCTGGTGGAGGCTGTGGAAGTCAAGAAATTTGGTCGTTTTCAAATTAACACATGACTCCGCAGAAAAAATCTCGAATCAATTTTTTTATGCTAAAGGAACAACTTGAGAGTTTCTCCAATATCGATCCACCACAAACAGTACAAATCACAAAAACTGAACACATAAATAGACCCCTTTGTAAGGGCGTGAGGTCTAATAATGCTATTTGGGTTCAAGTGGACGGAGCTATTAATAAGAATGTAGGAGGGGCAATTGGTTTCAGTGTATACTTCTAGACGGGCTATAAATTTTTACGGGGGAGGTATTTCGTGGGAATCACTGACCCCTTTACCATTGAATGTCTAGCAATTAGAGAAGCTCTACAATGGTGTTTAGATTCAAATCTAAAAAATGTCGTGATTAAAGGGATGCACAACAGGTTAAAATGAAAATAGCACAAGGGAAAGCCCTACATTCACATGCTGGAGCAATTGTCACGGAAATTAGACAGTTGATTAATGTGTTAGATTTTGTGGAATACAACACCATTCCGAGGTCACAAAATAACTTGGCACATAACCTTGCTAAAGAAGCATTGACCCTTCTACCAAATTCCATTGGTCTATTCGACTTAAGATCTGTCTGGCATTAAGTTAGTTGGTGGATAAATTTCCACCCCTCCCCCCGCCTTTCTCTTGCTTTTCGTTTTCCTTTTCTTTCTTTAGCTCCTAGGATGGTTCACGGTCTACGATATCTCTTTTGGAGATGTCCCGAAAAAAAAATACCTCCATGAAGATGCAAAATATGGTTTAATGATGTGATTATATTTAGTGCATTTTAAGTCCATGATTAGCCTAGTGATTCCCCGTGTTTGATCTCATTTTGCTATGATTTATATGCTTTTATGGATGTTTTATGCAAAGTGTCCTTTTGTTGCCCGGTTGCCACTTTGAGGCCAATTCCATGTCTATTGGAGGTGTTTTCTTTGTATTTTCAGGTCTTGGCATTGAAGTAATGGTGACAAGGAGCGTGTAGGATCAAACGGGAGGTCAATCGGAGCTAGGACGGAGGAGATATGGACGTTGCAAAATCTAAGGAAATATGACTTTCAGCTGAAGACATTTTCGGCGAAAACATCATAGGGTTTCGCCGAAAGAAAAGGGTTTCGGCCGAGAACTCTAAGTTCTCGGACCGAAAACTCTAAGCAGACAGAAGGCCTTTGATCACTGAAGATATTTTCGGCGAAAACATTCAAAGTTTTCGCCGAAAACTTTAGAAGAAATCAAGCACCGTTCGGTGTTCTCAAGGACATTTTCGGCAAAAATATTACATTGTTTTCGCCGAAAATACCAGGCAAATCCGGCGTGCTATATAAAGGTGAAAGAGGTGAGAATTTGAGAGATCAATTCATTATTTCTAAATCTCAACACCATCGCCGATTGCCCTCTCTCTCTCAATTGTTCATCATCAACTCCATCATCTCCTCTCCCTCAACCACATACCATCCTCCCTCAATTTTTGATCAACTTGAAGATCTAAGTGAAGCCTTCTACCCTTGGATTGGAGCTTGAAGAGCCAAGTGAGTAGATCCTCCATGGAAGCAAGGATGGTCTCCTCTCCTCAATTTCAGGTTTCCTCCATGGTTAAGCTAGGCTAAGCTTAGGTTTAGTTTAGTGAGGGATGGATCAAGCTAGGATAGGTGATTGATTGTATGGATTGATGTTTCTTATAGCCATTTGTGTAAGATGATGATCCTAGACCTTGTGCTTTGTAGCCATTAGAGCTTGTGTTGTTCCTTGGTTTTGTTATGTCTTTCAATACATGAGAATGATTGATTGATGTTGATCTAAGGTTGTAGGATTGTATTGGATGATTTGAGAGATTGGATTATCAAGTTACAACCATTTTGAGCTTGTTCTTCCTTGTTGACATTTTATCAAACACTTGGTGTGCATTGAGTTTTCTTTCATTTGAAGGTTGAAAGACCCTTGTGATTGCTAGACTAGTGTTATATGATTGACATGAGAGTGTCTTGCATCATTTACCTTGTGCTAGATGATTGTTGACATAGAATTCAAGTTCCAAGCATTTCATTGAGCTAGTTTAAAGCATTCCATTCCTTTTGTTCACATAGCGAGAGCATGGTGCATTTGGTCTAGGAATAGAGAGTCAATTGTGCGAGAGTTCGTTGATTCTACTTGAGTGAGATGCATGGTCATTAATTACACATCGTTGCTTGAGATTCAATCCAGCTTTCATGAACCTTGAGCTTGAAGAAACCCCTTGCTAGACTAAACTCCTTTCTCTCTTGTTTGATCCTCAATTTCATTTGTCAATTTTACTTTGCTTGTTTATGTTTTTAACTTGTTTTCTTTCAAACCAAATCTCAACTCAAAATGTATGGACCGTTCACGAATTTTGTGAGTATTAGCCTATGAGAGGACCTCGAGGAATACGACCTTGATAAATTCTTTTATCAAGTTTTTGGCGCCGTTGCCGGGGAACCTCTCATTCCTAAGAAAGCAATTATTAGTGAACCGATCTTTACACTTCCTTCCATTTTCCTTTTTGCTTCCTTGTTTCTTTTTGTTTACTTTGTTATCCCGCATCGTTATATTACTCGGGTGTGTTCGTTGTGCTTGTTTGCAGGAAATTGGTGTTAGTGCATGAGGCGGATCACACGTCTCCAAGCACGACTCCAAGGCATCAAGGTCGTGTTTGAACCACCAACTCGTTCTCCCCTCACCTAGTTCATAGCACCACACGCAACACTATGTCTCAACACGGATATGACGATGACCAATCGGTCCATTCACATCACACTAATGAAGATGATCAATCGCAAAGAGGTGCGAGGCGCACACTAGCCGATTATGCTCGCCCAACCCTCGAAGGGGCAGCCTCGAGTATCGTGCGAAGACCGGTAAATGCAAGAAACTTCGAGTTGAAGCCTAACATGATTCAGATGGTACAGAACGGAGTGGTGTTCAACGGTATAGATGGAGAGTGCCCATCTAGACACTTGAAGGACTTCCTTGAGATATGCGATACGGTGAAGAATGATCAAGTTCACCCGGATTGTGTACGACTCCGACTCTTCCCCTTCTCACTCAAAGGTAGAGCCAAGTCTTGGTTGGAGAACCAACCTAGTAGAACATTCATTATATGGGAGGGACTAACCGAAGCCTTCCTCGAGGAGTTCTTTCCTCCTTATATGACGGATGCATACAGAGATCGTATCAACCACTTCACACAACACAAGGGAGAGCTCTTCCATGAGACTTGGAATAGGTTCCAAGCCCTTCTTCGGGCTTGTCCTCATCACAACTTCGCCGAATGGAGCTTGGCGGATATCTTTGCTAGGTCCCTTGATTTTGAGAATACAAGGATGATCAACCAAGCCGCCGGAGGTGATCTAAGGATGCTCACTCCCGAAGATGCTCTAGAACTCTTTGCGGAGATGGCCAATAAGACAAGGAGTTGGTCTCGACAACAACCTCCAAGGTCCAAGTATGGAAGTGACACTCACTACGACTCTAGAGCCATAAGTGTTGATGCACCAAAGGATTCGTCTATCTATGGTAAGAAGCCTAAGCTACCGGGGCATCGTGATGAAGATGACCCCATGATTGCTCTCCTCATGTCCAAGATTGATGCCATGGCCTCTCAAGTAAGCAATCTTGGTATGCCTAAGCCTCCCTCTAAGCCATCTAGAGTGGTTAATCCACCGGTTGCTATGGTGCTTTGTTGTGAGTGTTGTGGAGGACAAGGCCATGATGTTAGTGTTTGCCCTTCCGCTACTTCCGAGCCTAACCAAAGTGAAAGCATTGAGGAAGTAAGTTTTGTGCAAGGCCAGGGGAGTCAAGGTAGCGGCTATAACAAGGGCTACAACCAAGGAAATCAAGGAGGATATCAAGGTTATAGAGGGTATCAAGGCAACCAATGGTCTCAAGGAAGTAACCTAAACCAAGGTAGTCAATGGACTCAAAGTGGACATCCAAGTCAAGGTCCCCAAGGTCCTACCCCTCCGGGAATGTACAATCTTCGAGGTGATGGACCACCCGGTTTCAACAAACCTCCTCCGAACAAAGAAGGTGGATCTTCAATCTCCCAAGAAGACACCAATGCGGCAATGCTTCAACTTATCATGAATCAACAAGCGTCAATTACCAATTTGAATACTCAATTGGGCCAAATATCTAAGGCACTCTCGGAGAGACCAAAGGGTAGCCTACCCTCCAACACCGAGGTCAACCCCAAGGCTTCCGAGGAGCTTATGATGGTAACATTGAGGAGTGGTAAGCAAGCTCAAGACCCAACACCTAAAGCGGTAAGAACTCAAGATGATGACTATGTTTTGGTTGAAGATGTTGACTCCGATGATGACACGGATAAGATTGAGGTTAAAGATAGAGGAGCCAAGGCTAAAGAAGCTTCTAAGATGACCAATAAGGTTGGTTCTCAAGAGGCTACGACGAGTGCTACTCCGGTCTCTCCTCCCGCACCGGTTGTGCCTCCGTACAAGCCTAAGCCACCTTATCCTTCTCGCTTGAAGCCGGATTCCATGGAAAAGGACTTCAAAAGGTTTGTTGAGATTCTTGACAAGGTGCAATTCACAATGCCTTTTGGAGAAGCAATCACCAAGATGCCTCAATATGCAAAGTTCATGAAGGAGATCTTCACCAACAAACGCAAGCTAACGGATGTCACCTCGGCAAAGCTTAACGAACAATGCTCCGCCATTCTCTCTAAGCAACCACCGGAGAAGCTTAAGGATCCAGGTAGCTTTACTATTCCTTGCACTATTGGTGAGCATGCAATTAGTAGAGGTTTAGCCGATTTGGGTGCTAGTATCAATGTTATGCCATATTGCATGTTTCAGAAGCTAGGCCTAGGGAAATTAAAACCAACCCTCTTGAATGTTCAATTAGCGGATAAGTCCATGAAATCCCCTCGTGGTATTGTTGAGGACGTGTTGGTTAAGGTTGGTGCTTTCGAATTTCTTGTGGATTTTGTTATCCTAGATGCTATGGGTGGTGCCGATGTGCCTTTGATTTTAGGACGACCTTTCTTAGCAACTTCTCGTGCTTTGATTGATGTTTATGGTGGTAAACTTAAGCTTAGGGTCGACAATGAATGCATGATCTTTGACCGCTCAAATGGTATGGAGTTTACCTTGTCTTATGCTAGTCACCATGACCCTAAGAATCCGCATGTGCTTACTTCGGCTACTAATAGCACTAACCTTGTCCGACATAGTCTTGCGGAGTTGTTTGCTATTAGTGATGTGCAGGAAAAGACGGATGAAGTGAAGGATTCTCCACCGTTTGTGCTCCCGAAGACACCACCTAAGGCTAAGAAGAAAGGTGTAATGAAGTCACCCGAGAAGGGTAAGGAAGCCGCACCAATGGGTGAGACGAGCAAGACTAAGAAGCCACCCGATGAAAGGCTCAACTCCAAGTGGTTTGGTCCTTCTCCATTGCTCCCACCTCACCATCCGGAAAATCCATGCTCATTCCACCCGAAGTGGTAAGGTACAATTCAAGTTTTCGTGTGCCATGCGAAGGTAATGACATCGACTTCAAGGAGGTTTTGAGTTGGGATGGTTTTACTTAGCTTACTCTTTGAGCTATCGTCTAGCTAGAGACGTTAAAGAAGCGCTTCATGGGAGGCACCCCATGTTATCCTTACCTTTTCGCTTTTATATTTTTGTGTTGTTTAAGTTCGTCGAATAAGATGTTGGCACGCACTTAGGCGGATCACTCTTCACAATGCGCGCTATGGGACTCTTTCACTCCTTTGTTCCTAAGCTTTCTCTACCAACGCGGTAACCTCGTTCCACTTACCCTCTCTCTCTCGATCATTGAGGACAATGCTCGTGTTATTCGTAGGGGAGTTTGAGGTTTGGTGTGATTATTTGTTGGTAGAAGTCTAATGTGTTGTTTGGTTGAGTTGCTTGATCTTAATTGAATGTCGATTCCCTCTACTGTAGAATCATTCGGTTCTTGACTTTTGGTGTTTAATTGACTTCAATCTTTCACAATGACGTTTAGACTGTCCTACCTAGAACCTATAACCAGCATGCTAGAGCTAATGTCAAATGAGTCTAGGCCAGAATAGAGATTTTTATCACTCCTGTATGTTGGTTGATTGGTTTGATACGTGTTTTTGTACCACTCGATAACACCAGTCTAAAATGATGAATGCAGTCAGTATTCTCACCCCTTTTCCATCTTTTTAATCATTCGTGATTGTGGCTTGAGATTAGACGGAATGCAATTCGAAATCTTGTGTTGAAGTTGTAAGGGGCTAAGGATCAAGTGGCTAATTTGGAAAGAAAATGTTCAAAAGAAAAGAAAAGAAAAGCTAAGCTAGGCAAGCTCGGCACCTAAGTGAAGTGTCGGGTTGAGCACTAGCAAAGGCAAAAGCTGTGAGCTAGGCAGGTTCAACACCTAAGTGAAGTGTTGGATCGAACACTAGTATGCAGTAGGAAAAAGAAAAGAGAAGAAAAAAAAATGAAAAGAAGAAAAGAGAAAGAAAAGAAAAGGAAAAAAAGAAGTTCTCAAATGTAGCCCTTGATCCTACGCTCGAGTTTGTAAAGTGCGGATCTAGAAGCAGATGAAGTCGAGTCGATAGCCACATCATGATCACACATCACTCTCCTATCCCCGCCTTTTCCGTTCCATCTCCTGAGTTCAAGTCCTTTTAATTAGAGTCGGTGTTGTCGTGGTCGGTTTTTCTGTATCCCAATTAACCACTACTTGAAGTGTGCAGATATTAGTGAGGTCTGGACTTGTTTGGTTGAAGTTCTTGCATGTGTAGGTTTAGTTTGTTCGTGGAACAGTTTAAATCGAATTGTTATTGCTTGAATCTCAATGAAGCCGATCTTGTCATTTGTGAACTTGGATGTTTTCTGATTCTTTTGCTTGAGGACAAGCAAAGCTTAGTCGTAGGGGAATTTGATGTGATTATATTTAGTGCATTTTAAGTCCATGATTAGCCTAGTGATTCCCCGTGTTTGATCTCATTTTGCTATGATTTATATGCTTTTATGGATGTTTTATGCAAAGTGTCCTTTTGTTGCCCGATTGCCACTTTGAGGCCAATTCCATGTCTATTGGAGGTGTTTTCTTTGTATTTTCAGGTCTTGTCATTGAAGTACTGGTGACAAGGAGCGCGTAGGATCAAACGGGAGGTCAATCGGAGCTAGGACGGAGGAGATATGGACGTTGCAAAATCTAAGGAAATATGACTTTCAGCTGAAGACATTTTCGGCGAAAACATCATAGGGTTTCGCCGAAAGAAAAGGGTTTCGGCCGAGAACTCTAAGTTCTCGACCGAAAACTCTAAGCAGACAGAAGGCCTTTGATCACTGAAGATATTTTCGGCGAAAACATTCAAAGTTTTCGCCGAAAACTTTAGAAGAAATCAAGCAGCCGTTCGGTGTTCTCAAGGACATTTTCGGCAAAAATATTACATTGTTTTCGCCGAAAATACCAGGCAAATCCGGCGTGCTATATAAAGGTGAAAGAGGTGAGAATTTGAGAGATCAATTCATTATTTCTAAATCTCAACACCATCGCCGATTGCCCTCTCTCTCTCAATTGTTCATCATCAACTCCATCATCTCCTCTCCCTCAACCACATACCATCCTCCCTCAATTTTTGATCAACTTGAAGATCTAAGTGAAGCCTTCTACCCTTGGATTGGAGCTTGAAGAGCCAAGTGAGTAGATCCTCCATGGAAGCAAGGATGGTCTCCTCTCATCAATTTCAGGTTTCCTCCATGGTTAAGCTAGGCTAAGCTTAGGTTTAGTTTAGTGAGGGATGGATCAAGCTAGGATAGGTGATTGGTTGTATGGATTGATGTTTCTTATAGCCATTTGTGTAAGATGATGATCCTAGACCTTGTGCTTTGTAGCCATTAGAGCTTGTGTTGTTCCTTTGGTTTTGTTATGTCTTTCAATACATGAGAATGATTGATTGATGTTGATCTAAGGTTGTAGGATTGTAATTGGATGATTTGAGAGATTGGATTATCAAGTTACAACCATTTTGAGCTTGTTCTTCCTTGTTGACATTTTATCAAACACTTGGTGTGCATTGAGTTTTCTTTCATTTGAAGGTTGAAAGACCCTCGTGATTGCTAGACTAGTGTTATATGATTGACATGAGAGTGTCTTGCATCATTTACCTTGTGCTAGATGATTGTTGACATAGAATTCAAGTTCCAAGCATTTCATTGAGCTAGTTTAAAGCATTACATTCCTTTTGTTCACATAGCGAGAGCATGGTGCATTTGGTCTAGGAATAGAGAGTCAATTGTGCGAGAGTTCGTTGATTCTACTTGAGTGAGATGCATGGTCATTAATTACACATCGTTGCTTGAGATTTAATCCAGCTTTCATGAACCTTGAGCTTGAAGAAACCCCTTGCTAGACTAAACTCCTTTCTCTCTTGTTTGATCCTCAATTTCATTTGTCAATTTTACTTTGTTTATGTTTTTAACTTGTTTTCTTTCAAACCAAATCTCAACTCAAAATGTATGGACCGTTCACGAATTTTGTGACTATTAGCCTATGAGAGGACCTCGAGGAATACGACCTTAATAAATTCTTTTATCATTTAACATCTGCATAAATTCTGAAAATTGACGAATAGAATAGTTGTTAACTAGAGTTGTGAAGACCAACCGGCTAAGCAGAACTTCAAAATTGACGAATCGAAGGAGTATTGTGAAACGCAAGTCTGATGTTCTCAGTTGTCCTTCAAATGCCCAGTCAACATAAAATATCTATGAAACAGAAGGAGAAACAAAAGCAGAAACAGAAATGGTATTGATGGCCACATTTGTTGTTCTTCGAAGGCCAATAGAGGACAGATGCAGAGTAAGGAAGAACCAAATCTCCCTAAATGTACTCGAAATTGAGAAGAAGGTTTTCCATACGAGAAGAATCAGTATAGTAGTCAGAAAGAGACCACGAAGTAAGAAAGAAAAAAGAAGAAGAAAGTATAGCTCGATAAAGTCTAGGGTTTTCATGAGTTTATCGGAGAAGAAGGCCAGCATATTAGGAACCAAACCACGACACATGAAAGAAAGAAAGAAGAAGGAGAAAGTTTGATGGAGAATTACTTGTAGATTGAAGAAGAAGAAGTTGTACGGTAAGAGGGAAGAGAAGACACCAACATAATGGCCCTCGACTAAAATAGGGGGCATCTAGTTAGAGGCCACGCCCCTGACTAAATGCCCCCTATTTTAGTCGAGGGCCTGCCCCTGACTATTTTTAATATGATACAACTTCAGAGTACGTACTCTCTCTTACTATCTTCACTTCAAACCTACTACAACTTCATCCTTGGCGGTATATTCAACTGCGGTTTGGTTCTTTGACAAGGATGATTTTTGCTCACAGTATGGATACACAAAATTTTATGGTCCAAACCTCACAAATTAAACATCACGGAAGCAACAAGTGGTAGCACGAGGTTAAGTATAGGGCCTTGACATAGACGACAACTGATCCATTATGGTTGAAATAATTGCTTCATGATCTTCCATTACAACACTCACCATTGATCCTATGTTATAACATTTGGACTATTTTTCTCACTAAGAATCCGGTCATTAGCACTCGCTCCAAACATATAGCCCTCGACTTCCACTTTGTCAGGGAACTCATAGACAATGTCAAGCTTCACATTTCTCATATCTCGTCCATTCACTAGCTAGCCAACGAAGGACAAAATTGCTCATCTACGTCACAAGCTTCAAGTCCATCCCTCCCTTGAGATTT
This sequence comes from Linum lewisii, assembly GCA_034768395.1. Lineage (NCBI taxonomy): Eukaryota > Viridiplantae > Streptophyta > Magnoliopsida > Malpighiales > Linaceae > Linum > Linum lewisii. Next base: position 6,564,674 of record CM068300.1, read on the forward strand.
CTAGAGGCTAATAACGTGAGTCTACACGTTCTTTGATATTATATTCTCATTATCCCATGATTCTAGTAGTGATCCTTATATCCAGGAGAGCTTGTTAGTTGTTATGTAGTTCAGTTAGGAAGCATATATTTTAGAGACAGAGTTTTATGACCTTTCTGGAGGGACTGGATTTCAAGGGAAGCGCTCAAGGTCCTCCAGCGCCGCTTTGGGAGCTGAACTCCTCAGGTGTTTTCTCAGTAAGATCCTTCTTTAGGGTGTTACAATAACAAAGGGCTCCTCTTTGCAAGGACTTTCCCGACATTTTCATTTGGCGTGCGGACATTCCAACAAAGATTTCACGTTTCATTTGGAAAGTCTTCCATAAGAATATTTCCACATTTGAAAATCTTCGGAAACGAAGATTCATTGGTCCACTTTCCGATTCATTGGTCCAAATGTGTACTGTGAGTTTAATAAACATTGAATCCCTTACTCATACCACTTCACCACTAAACCGGTGAACCCTTAAAGGTAGATTGGACCTTTGTTATTAATTTGTTATCAATAAGTTGTTAACCTTGTTTGCTCTAAACTACTCTTTATTTGATCAATATATATAACACCCTATAATTGTAATATATAATTCGAGTACGTATAATCCATGCAAACAAATATAAATTAAAAATTTGACCCCGACGACATCATTGTAGCTAGGAGATTAACGTCACTAATTAATGGTGATGCTCCTTGATCGCGTTTATAGTCGCTATAACCGAAATCACGATGGCCTGTGAGAATCAAAATAAAGCACCACCTTTTCAACAAAATTTTAATTAACTAATAAATCAAATCTGAATAGAAAAATAAAAGAGTGGAAATTTGGTACTTACAAAAGTAGCACAGGCTAGGAGTCCCGACCTTTCCTGACGATCGAAGCTTCCACAGATTAGAATGAAGAAACCAGCAAACCATGGAATTCCACACAGAAACCACCCCAATACAAACCTACATTTCATATATGAACAAGAAGAAGCCTTTAATTATGTACATCAACTTATAGCAGTTGTATGAAAGAAATATTTTCAACTTACAAGAACCAGCCATAGCCCATGCCACAACAGGTCCATCTCGTTTTCACGACTGAAAATTTAGATACCAATCCAAAAATCATTTACAACGGTCTCTACCTTTTTGTCACTACAAAAAAATTGACTTTCTGGAACAGAAAAATCGTCGCAAAAGACATTCAGCGACGGTAAAAAATTATTGCTATGTTCGTCGCCTATAGTGCGTCGCAAACATGTCCAAACCAACAAAAAATTTCCAATAAAATTTTGTAAATTTTTGAATGTTAACACAAGGGGAAAACCTTGTTCATTAGTTATATAATAAGATGTTAACTAATTAATAACAAAAATTACTAGTTAAGGATAATTTTGATAACTAGTTACCAATTAAGTTCCTCGTTAACTAGTTATTTGGTCATTATGTTAACCAGTTAACTTGATAAGTTAACTAGTTATCAACAAAAGACCTGTTAACTAGGTTATCAGTAAAAAAATATGTTAACTAGTTGACTAGTTACCGCCGAAAAATTCGTCGGAGTTTGGTCACCCGTCGGAAAAGTCATCAGAGATGGCGGCCAACACCGGAAAATTCTCCGGAGACTCGCCGCAGATCACCAGAAAATATTATGTTTTAAATTTAAATATAACAATTAAATTATATTTAATATCCTAAATACCCTTAACAATCTAGATCATTGGATGAGTAACAAAACTAAAAGTGATCTAATAGTTGATTACACGGACCAACCCTTAGAAAAATTTGACGTTGATCAACTGCCTACTTTTCACCGATTTATAAGTTATTAATATTAGTTTTAATAATTCATAAAATCTTATGAATTGATCGATGGATGAATACTAGTAAGAAACGAAAAAAACATTTTGGTCGAGATGGGAATGTTACCGTAGACGTCGGTGCGTTCCTCAATCAGTACCGGCGGTCGTGGATTGTTAATTTCAATGTTTAGGACGGTGGTGGTGGTGGTAGAAGTATGACTAGTATGTAATTGACTCGCCTGCTGGTGGAGGTATGGTTGCGTCACCGGAACCCCGGTGGTCGTCCCCGGCACTGGCGACGACGACGCCTCCCTACGGCCGTTACCCAACTGCTGATTCTCAGCCATTTTAGTTTACCTGCATGCTTCAGCCTCCCTATATGTATACAAATAATATTGTGGTTTGTCTTTATGTTATTTCTGATTAATTAATTAATTAATTAATTAATTGTTGTTGATAATTATGTACATTGGCCTTTAAATTAAGCCTTATTGGACAACTTGCCGCCTAGGTTACGCAGCTGACAAGATAAAATCGATGCATTTGGCGGTTATGTTCACAAATAGGGGTGGCAGTCCCAACCTGAAACCCGAAACCTACCGTAATCGACCCGGTCAACGCGGTTTTATAACGGACTGACCAAATAACGGGTCCTGGTCGGACGGTTAAAAAAAACGGCCAAATATTAGGGCGGTTATTGGTCCGCCAGATAACCGAGCCGACCGCGAATGCACCAATTTATTGGTTGGTAACATTTAAATTCGACCTAATCCATTTTTAAATTATAAACAAAGTATTAATTATTCAGATTATATTAAATTGGTAGTTGTTGATTTCAAATTTTTTAAAGTGTCACTAATAGTACGGCGAACATGTTACATTATAATGTACAATTAAATAACAAATTATTGGTTCTAAAACCTAATATCAGCAATTAGCCGCAGTCTATGCTTGCTAGCGGTATACCATGGCGTGGACAGTCATGTAGAAAACATAACACGGGCCGGTGAGTAAAAACGCAATATTGGCGTATGTGAATATGACTATTCCAACAGAATCGTTTGCTGCATTGAGTCCTACGGAATTTTTAATTTTGTAGCAAGATACGACCAACGGTGGAATTAGAATTGAAACATTACGAGCTGAATTGAAAATTTTTTAAGTCACGACAACAATTTAAACAGTAAAATTCAGAATTCGTATTTATTTCTACAACTTTAATTGTACAACGGCGATTCTTTAATTTTACAAATTCATTTATTATAGAATCTCTATCTAGCTTTCTAGCATAATCCCTCTCAATAAATATCATTACAGTATCAGCTAGATACCCATCTGACATGTTGCTCCGAAAATCCGTCTTAACAAATTTCATTGTTGAAAACACTCTTTCTATTGTAGCAGTTGATACTGGCAACGTCAATACAAGACGGATCAATCTACATATCATCATGTATTGCTCTTTTAACCTTCTTGTTACCAAAATCTCCATCAATTTGGCTAACGAAGGAACTTCAAAATCAAGACTACTAACAACATGATGAGCATAGTACGATAACTCAGTACGTAGAAGAAGTCGTTCATGATCATGAAAATCTTGAGGATAGAACTCAACTACAAGTTGATAGATATGATTTGCATTGAATGTTCTAAAAGAATCTTCCAGATCCAAGGCAACACTCAATTGAAGCAATCGTATCACTGTCTCATTGACCCTTGAGTTTAGTTCACTCAACTGATAACACTACAAAAAAACTTTGAGAAGTTCGAGAGTTGAAGATCCTAAAAGCTTTGCTAGATTGAGAATAGCCAAGGAAGATGGCTTCATTTGAACGTTCATCAAATTTTCCTCTTTGTCTAGTTGTATTAAGAACGAAGCATCTACATCCAAAAGGATGAAAATAGCTTAGATTTGGAATTTTGGCTTTGAACAACTCATAAGGAGTTTTGTTCATGGATTTACGAATAAGAATTCTATTGAGAACGTAGCAAGCTGTTGACACAGCTTCTGCCCATAAACGCTTTGGAGTTTGATGATCTAACAGCATTGTGTGCGAAAGATCAAGGAGAGAACGATTTTTTCTTTCCACAACTCCATTTTGTTGTGGAGTTCGAGGAGCAGAAAAAGTGTGAATAATTCCTAAGGATTTGCAAAACGTAGTAAAAGCAGTGGATATAAATTCCCACCATGATAACTACGTAGTGTTTTAACTTGAAACTTAGTGGTTAAACTGATCTGTCTAACAGAATCCTGAAACACAGACAAGATTTTCAATATCAATAGAGTAAACATTTCTATTTCTAGTACCAGTAAACAAGATTTTCTCATCAGAAATTCTTTCAACTGTACATGACTCAGTTTCAAAAATCACTCTATTTGAATTACCACACAGTTGACTAATAGATAAGAGATTATGCTTGAGATTTGGCACAAACATTATGAAAGATAGGATCAACAGATTTTCCAATGGTACTTTGCCCATTATCCGGCTTTTATTATTATCTCCAAAAATCACTTTTTTCCCCTTCTTTTCTTCAAGGTAACTGAAATTACTTTTGTCCCCAGTCATGTGGTTGGAGCATCCACTGTCCAAGTACCACTCGGTACTAATTTTCTGCAACTTTTGCACAATTAACATGATTAATCCTCTTAGGTACCCATATTTTCTTGGGTACATGTTTGTATTGAGAGATGGTTGTTTGCATTTAGTCATAGTCATGAGATCGACCCATGACTAAATTAATAGTCATTGGTGAATAAAATTTGTACATTTAATCATGAGTTTGACCGTGACTCAATTAATAATCACTTGTTTTCCAATAACTAAAATGTATACATTTAGTTATGGGTTTGATCGTGATTAATTAATAGTCATTGGTATACCCATGACTAAAATGTTTAATTTTAGTCATGGGTTTGCCCATGACAATTCACTAGTCAAGGGATTAGATCATAACAATCAATAACTAATAGTCATGGTTTGCTCGAGTCATGGTATTGGTTGTGACAACTAATAAATAAGATTGTATAATAATAAACAAGCCCAATAATTGAAAGAGTTTTATCTATCACGTTTTATTCGGGTGAAGAAGGGAAGTGAATCGACTTGTTTAGTTTAGGTGGTTGGTTTTGTGGTTTGATTTAACTTAAAAACAAATATAATGGATGACATGACATATCTACGCGTCACTTTGAACAAAAATCATCACAATTGAACCAAATTACCACACTGTAACAAAGTTAAAAACATAGGTACTAATTCGACTGAGTTCAAAGTTAAAAACATAGGTTACTAATTCGACTGAGTTCAAAGTTAAGTGACCGAGTTGACACAACATGCGAACTTAGGTGACTGCCATAGTATTTGACCCCTTTTATTTGCTGAAATGAATAAAATGGAAGCTACCCACCCCATATCTAATTGACACTCTGTAGTATTTTCTGTTCCAAGAATAACCAAGATATTCACAGTTCCATATACAACACACTCACAGATGATAACTCAAGCCAAACTAACAAGCAGCAGCATCAACAACCTTAGTTTCCCCTTGTTCCTGGTTAGCCACATCATGTGTCGCATGAACACCAATGAACAAGTAGTACAGTACCATTACCGCGCTGCAGACGAAGAACCGCAGGAACGCCAAATAACCGAGTGACCCTATTAGAAACACATTCATCCCTATCGACAATGCTGGCAGCCAAGGCACCACCGGTACCCCCCACACCTTCGCTACTCGTTGCTTCGGCAGCAGAGACATCCCCAAAGTACCCAAGAACCAAACCGCCACAGGTACAATATAACCAACCCATCCTCCTCCATTGTTGGTGCTCCACACCACGGTAAATCCTACCGCGGAACCAAGGATGGTGAACAAGCATGCCAGAAACTTCCCCAGATCGGTATTCGAGCTAACATTGCTCACGTAGTACCGCCTCACCAGCAATGCAACAGCCATGAGCATGAAAATGAGGAGGGTACTGAACGAGAAGACGCTCGATAACACATCCAGGCTGGAGAAGAGAGCGACGATGGAGCTTAGAGCGGTCACCAAAAGAGGCGTAGATTGGGGTTCCGGTCTTGGGGTGGACTAGAGCAAACCATGGTGGAATCATGTGGGATCTCGCGATCTGAGTGGTGTATCGAGCTTGTCCTAATGATCCAACTAGTAAGCTAGTGGTCATTCCCTTTAATGCACATATGCTCACCAAGTACTTCGCCCATCCCATGCCGATTTGGGAGAAGGCGACTGAGTAGGCTGCGTTCGGATCAATCATGGTGTGTAGTTAACCATCATTGTCAATGCCACAGCCATCAAGCAATAGATCACAGTGATCACAGACATCGATCCGATCAACCCGATCGGGATATCTCTCGAAGGTTTCTTTGTCTCCTCAGCCATGGTAGCAACAATATCAAACCCTGTGTAAGACCAGTACACAACTGCTGCAGCATTGAACACACCCTTTGTTCCATAGGGGAAAAATGGGGTCAAATTCGAAGCCTTGCCATGAATGAATCCAACGATTATAATGAAAACAATCAACAGAGCACTAAGAATTGAAGTAATCCAATTAAGCAAAGATGTCCTGCTTGTCCCACACATCGCAATTGTATTAGCAATCCAAAGAACAACAAATGCTAAAGGATCCAACAGATTAAAACCTTCAGCAAAACCCTGAACCCTAATCCTCAAAAGATCAGGATTATCAGAATTAATCATGCTAGCAAAATAGGACGACCAAGACCTTGCTAACCCAGCAGAACCAACGATTCCTTCCAATAGAATGTTCCCAGCAGCAAGAAACGCAACGAAATCACCCAATTCAATTCTAAGAAAAGAGAAAGACCCACCGGCGACGGGAATCTCGACGGAGAACTCAGTATAACAGAGCACCGAGAGGAGAGCCGAGAGTCCTGAAACTGCGTAGGAGATAACAATGGCGGGTCCGGCGTGCTGGCGAGCTTCCTGGCCGGTGATGACGAATATGCCGGAACCGACGACGGAGCCGAAGCTCATCCACAGTAGGTCCCACCAGGTGAGGCACTTCCGCATAGGGTTACTGCTCTCAAGGGGGAGAGTGACGAGCTCGTTCTCGTCGGAGGATCGAGAGAGGATGCGATCCCTGAGACGGCGAGGGGTTTGGGAGAGCGCTGCTCTGTAAGTGGAGCAGCTCTGGAAAGAGGGTTCCGGGAAGAAGTCTTGTTTGGTGAATCGCCAGTAAGTGGGTTGTGGGTCGGTGGTGGAAGCCATTGTTGTTGGGTGATCGGAGGGTGAGAGCAATGGCGACTGTGAGGATTTAAGATCAATGAGAGAGGGGTTTTGTAGTTTTGAGACATGGAAATTTTTGTAGTGAAAAAGATCTGAAGGAAATGAAATCGCGAAAGTATCGGACAATGAATTTCAGAATTAATTGTTGTTGTTGGGTAACGGAACAAATCGTATTCAGCAGTGATAGTGAACGATGTTAGGAGGAGTGACTTATGATTTATGAATTGTAGATTGTAGATTCAGCCAAATGCATTTCTCACGTTTTCCTGAACAATTGACTCTAATTTCCTGAACAATTGACTCTAAAAGTTTATTTTGGTACACATTATTTCAAAAGTTTTATTTCAGTCATGATCGTTTTTAAATTTCAAAACAGTACTTTCATCGAGTTCTGTCCAAAGTTTTCGGTAAATGTTGATATGGAAGCTGAGTTACGCATTCCCAATCTGCTAATATATTAATAAAATAATAATTTTACTAATTTAACTAGCTGTTTGCCCGCCTGTTGGCGGGTCGCAACTTGTGAAATATATAATTTTGATTATCATTTAGAAAAATGAATAAATAATTTGGAGATAAAAATAACATTCTAATTAGGAAAATTTGCCTCTCTTATCCATAATTTATAACACGTTAATCTCGATGTTCTTTATTTCATTATTCCTATAATATAAAAATTATTATTGTAAATTCTAAATCGTAAAATTTATATAAGAAAGAGAAACGGACATTCATCAGTTAAGTAGACTCCTTTAAACAAAAGTGGTGGCGAAGCTTTTTCGTGTTGTTGTGTCATGAAGTTAAATTGCAACATATGTTTACTCAACTATTAGGGCTTTTTCTTGTTGTTTTGATTCGGCCTCTTTGTTTTGCTTGCCGATTTATTTTATATTTTTGCTGTTCCCTGGCTCTTTCCGGGCGGTGGCAGGTCTGTTTAGTTGCGTAGGGTGTTTGACTTGCGGGGGGGGGGGGTGCTTTTTCGGATTTCCTCTGGATGGTGCTGCTTGCTTCGGGTTGGATGTCGAAGTGATAGTGCTGGCTTTTGTTTTTTCTATGAGGGCTTTTGGTTGTTGTTAACTTGCTCCTGTACAGCCTTTTATTTGTTTATAATACTTCAATCACTTATAAAAAAAAAACATATGTTTACTCAACAATATGTAACTATTCAAATTAATTTTTTTTAGTGAAAGTTTCCAACTATTAATAAATTTATTTTTAATATTTTGCTAAGTATGTGATTAGTTATAGATAGAAAGTTTTTTGGAAGAATCAATAGAAGGGTGTTAGAAAGTCAATCATCTATATAAAAAATATGTTAATTTTGGAAAATTATACTATCACTTTACCCTCAATTTACACATTTTTTAAAATTTTTCTAACTTATATATTTTTTATTCTCTGATGCTATTTATTTAATATCCTAATAAAAAATAACTAATAAGTTCAAAGATAGATTTTCTATATTTTAGTATTTTTTTATATTTCAAATACATAAGTATTTCTTTTAAGAAAAATATATCACCTCAATCGAGGCGATCTCGTCTAGAAAGATTTAAGGTGTAAGTTTGAAAATGATGATAAATGCATAATTAGTTATTTTATTAGTATTACTATGGTGAAATCACCTGTTCAGGAGATTTAAGGTTTTACAGTTACAATTTTTTATGGCTAAAGTTTAGAAAATTAAGGGTTTAAGATGTAAAATTGAGTTTATGAGTTTACGATTCTAGTATTTGGACTTTAGATAGTTAATATCAAAATTTTATATTAAACATGTTAATATAAAAACTAATAGTAAAATTCATCCAAAAAAAGTAATTTTAATTAATGCTACAATTATATTCCAAAAGTATTAATTGATATAAGTTTGCATATTAGATTATCTTGAATGTCATAGTATGATTTATTTTAATACTTGTATACAATATTTTAAAAGGGTCAAAAACATTGGCGGTCACTTAAGTAGGGGTCATGTAACAGCGTGGTCACCTAACTATGTTTTGTAATAGCGTGGTCATCGAAGTTTGTAAATCGTAACCGATAGGCATCTCCGTCGATTTTATACCAATCTCTAGTGAATTTGCCAGCTCAGAGGGTCACATCAGCAACAAAATATTTTTATTCCATCTTCTCCATGTTAACAATATTATTTTGTTGGCTGATGTTGCCCTCTGAGCTAGCAAATTCACAGGAGATTCGGTGAAAAATCGTCAGAGATGCATGTCTGTATGATTTACAAACTTAGGTGACCACATTGTTACATGACCCATACTTAGATGACCGCCAGTGTTTTTGACCCTATTTTAAAATCATACAATCACAGAGGGTCCAACCTGTTAGATTTGATATAATTATTGTTCAACTACGATTTATAACAATTTGAGTGGTTGAACCACATATCATTAGACTCACCAATTTGATCGCTGGTATAGTTAAAAATGCTATAGTTATATGATTACCATCTAATACTTTATTTTATTAATTATAGCAAGGAAAATTTATGAAAGAAGTCTATGATATCAATAGATAATAGATATTTCTATTATTTTTAATATTTCTTCAATTAATGTAATTATTTGTGCCTAAAATTTTTGGTTGATAATTTAATTTTGAAGATATCCAAAGGCTTAATTATAATTATGAAATAAAATTTTAAAGATAAAAATGTTGAAGAAATCATCAAATGTTTTCTATAGATTAGATAAATGTAGGATTGTGGTCAAAGTGCACATGGTTCAATTATTAACATCTTATCAAATTTTATATAGGATATATAATTTATAATATATAAAGTATAATTACAGTAGACAGTGAGGGTTTTTTTAACTTTGTTATAGAAAATATATATAGATGAAAATAATCCAAAATTAGTTTCTCAAGGCAATATAGATATAAATATATGAACATATGATATTGTTCTTTTTTGTATATATTCAGTTCATTAAATTATTTATATTTAAGCCTATTTGATTGCTCATTTACTTTTATAAATATTATTTTTTAAACCGAACATTTAAATTATTGATTACAAAATAAAATTGTAAGCGTTGAAGCCATTTGTTTAAAATATATGAAAAATTATGTTCATAAAAAAGGTTCAATACACCTTCTTGCCCCTCTACTATGCATAGTTAACAAACATACCATTTTACTATTTTAACTGATTTAACGCCCTCTACTTTGAAGGTTTTAACAAATATGTCCCTCCGTGGACAAATAATATGACATAACACGTATAATCAACACATTAGACATGGTATGTTTGTTAAAAAAAACACATTAGATGAAAAATAGATGAAAAATAAACGGAGAGCGTATTTGTTAAAGTTTTCAAAGTAGAGGGTGTTAAATCGGGTAGAAAATAACAAAATGGCATGTTTGTTAATTTTGCATAGTAGAGGGGCAAAAAAGTATATTAACCCTAAAAAATTGAAATGTGGTTAAATTTCATGTTATTTAAGTGTCAAAATCCCATTAATTTTAAGTATGAAATATTATTTATGATATTAAGTATACATACCACACTAAATTATGATTAGTTATTTAAGTATTTCCAGAAATAGTATATATAATATAAAATGTATCAATTAATTTCACTTATAAATTATAATGTAGGAATAATAAATAATATATTGCATTTTTTAATAGTGAAGTTAATTTTATAATTGTTGTACAATGTGTACAGGATAAATATTAATATAATCTAAAAAATTTAACCTATATTAAAAAATAAAGAAGACCTGAAATATTAATTAATAATTTTTATTTTTAATGAATATAATTTAGAGTTAGAAGGAAATGAAATAAAAATTATTTGGTGAATAAAAGTGATGAAAAAGTGGACATATATTAAACAATAAAATAAAACTGAAGTATTAATTAATAATTTTTTTTCATTGACTATAATTTATAGTTCACGTTAAAAAATATACATTAGAGTTAAATGAAAATTAAATAATAATTATTTTGTGGGCTAAAAGCTAAATTGTAGGAGAGTGGGATAAAAAAAGAGATGAAAAACTAAATGATATTAAGAAAAAAAGAAAAAGAAAATATTTGATTGGTGAAATCCCTACACTTAAGGAGAGAAAGAATAAAAGGGGGTCTCTTTTATATTTGCATAATAATAATAATAGAAGATAAAAGATAGTAAAATTAAATTTTAAATTAAAATAATCTATTAAAATATATATAAGAATATAAAAGAGACCCCCTTTTATTCCTTCTCTCCTTAAATGTAGATAACCAACCAATCACCATTTTTCTCATTTAATTAATCATTATTTAAATATATTTTAAAATGTTATTATCTATCTATTATCTATTACTATTATTATGCAAATATAAAAGAGCCCTCTTTTATTCCTTCTCTCCTTTAAGTGTAGGGATTTAACCAATCAATAAATTTTTTTGTTTTTTTCTTTTTATAATTATTTTCAAATAAACTACCCACGTTCTATTACTTTTCACATTTTAACATTCCCCCTCATCATTTAGAGTACGTAATAATTTTCACTATTATTTTTCCTTACCAGACAATTTTTTAATATGAAGTTCTATATTTGTATAAAAAAACAATTAAAGTACGTTTCAATAGGTATCTCCAACACTTCAAATATAAAATAAATTTAACTGATTTTTTTCTATGCATCACAAAATTTATTGAAAGTTTAGCACCTAAAAATATCATAAATTTAGCATGATCTTTATTTTAAAAATATTGAATTTTTTATTCTCGAATGTGTTCATTCAATAAAATGCTTTATTTAAATTATGTCATTAAAATGATGAATTGCCAAATTTCATTACAAAAACTCATATTCAAGAATACACATTCTCAAATGCGTCTTTAGGAATATGAATAAATTACATGTACTTATTAACATTGTTAAAAATTGTAAAAAAAAATAGTGTTAATTAAAATTTCAAATGCAATCACTTTTACATAGGTGAGTACAAATTTGTGAAAAATAAAATTATGTTAAATAAGATATTCACTATACTTTTTTGCATTCACTGAACAATCATTTTCTGCAATCCTATGTTTCCTTAATTTATTTTCTTTTCTCTCTTCTCTATTTTTTAAAAATGTTTAATGACTATTGTTTGCCAATTATCTTTCTTCTTCCGTTTCTTAGATTTTGATTTCTTCATGTTTTAGGAAAATAAAACTCAAATTCTAAACAATAATTTTTATTAAGAAATTATATACTCAAAGATACCACAAAACCATAGTTTTCATCACATACATGATATTTCAAATCTCAAAAGGTAAAATACCCCTAAAATTATTGTGAAGTTATCTTGATAAAATATTATTAATTTTTTAATTGTAACAAAACAAATGAATGAAAGATATTGTTGTCAAATGAGGAGAAAAAAATACTCAAATAGACATGTTGAGAAAATGATTTTCTAACAATTCGCTTCTAGGTTACTCACTAACATAAAATCACCAATGACGATCATGAAATTTAACTAAAAATCTTTGTTGAACCATGAACAGCACGTATTAGAAGGTTAAGTCCAACCATTGTATCCTAATTCTATGATTTCAAAAGTGAAATCACTAATTTACTCATGCATTGATAATGAGTGTGTATAGTAACCCCTTGAAATGTTCAATATTAAATATATTAATATTTAAAAAATCGTAATTTGCTCCTTTGTAGGCATAACAATTATAATCGTAATTATAGTATCCATCCAGAACTCGAACCGGTCAAATAGGGTATAATTCGAGTTGATCCAATATTTTTAGGGTATAGGTAAACTCTAAAAATTATTATGTATGGGTATGAGTAGGTATGGATATTGAAGTATCCGAACTGGACCCGAACCAGTCAATTGAATTCCTTTAAAAATACTTCTATTATGAAAAAATTATGCTTATAGAATCTAAGTATTTCACCTTTTAGACACATACTAAAAACAATATTTGAATAAAATAAGTATTTGAAAAGTGATCGATTATACGAAGTTTTAAGTTTAAAATTAATTTTTTGATTATGGTTGTGACCGAAAACTGAGAGAGTACGGTATGAAATTTACTACCCTAAAGGCTATTTAAGGTGGTTATTACCTATATCTGAAACTACAGTGAGTAGGGAGCGAATATCAACTATCCAGATTGAACCCGAATCGAACTGTTGTCAAACCTATATACTTTATCTTTATCTCATTCTTCTTTTTGTCATATGATTTTTATTTTTTAATGACTCTCATATTCTTTTTGTATGAATGCTCTCATATAGTTTAATAATTATGCAGAATTTGTATAGTTTAATGGAAAACAATTAAGAATAATTACACCAAAATTCGTATAGTTAAAAAGTGAAGTATTAGTTTGGTCGAGCCTACTCTAAAAATAACCATCCTCTCACACAAATAAATTATGTACGCAAAATCTTACTCTTTGAGATAATTACTATATCTTCTAATATGGTAAAAGTTATTTTTTATATATATTCATCGAGTTCATTTCAAAACATAAGTATTTTTTAAGATGATTAATACCTTTAAAACATGTAACAATTATTGATTTATATGTACATAGAGTTTATTTTGTTAAAAGTAGATATTTTAATATGACCTAAAATTGACTAAGTGAATTGCAAGCCTCTTCACCTATAAACACCTGATGGGCCCCAGCCCAGGAGAAGGGCCCAATGCCCATTAGGGTTTTGACATGCGCCTTGCTGATACGCTCATACTGCACGCTCATATGCTGCACGCTAAAGGTCTTGGTCATCCGCCCTGTTCAAGGGCGCACGCCCGATACTTCTTTGTTATCCTTTCCCCCACTCTCCATATCCATTCCTATCCTCACTCACCTCTAACACCTGTCCATACGCCTTGCAAGGTACACCCTACTCGGGCAAGGCGAACTCAGGCTAAGATCGGTTCGGCTTCCCCAAGTCCGGATCTCCTCATTATTGACGAGCCCATTAGGGCGGATCAACACCACTTCAGCTCCTCAATTTATATGTTTTTCACTTTTGTAATGAGTTACATTATATGATAATCTATATTATAGTATTTAAAATTATTCTTTATTTTCAATTTATGTCTTCAACAAAAACTGATGTAGAATTAAATTAAAAATAATAATAATTTCTAATAAATAAATAATAGTCAGAGAATTTGATAGAAAACAATAAGGTTAAAAAGGTCTAATAATAGTAGCATATATGTTGAGTGTTAAATTTTATATATTTTTTTGAAAATTAAAATATTTTTTGATATAAAAACATGTATTAACACCATAATCTATTAATTATGGAATGAATTTTTTTACTTAGAACTAATCGCATAATAAAAAATTCTCAACATTAATTGTATGAAATCAGTGACTCTAACAACGAGCTTTTGTAATTTGAATGGTTAGATATGTGTTGAGTATGACTTAGAGTTTACCATTCTTTTATTTTAATTTGAGAATTAACAAAATAAATAACATTGAGACTTTATTGATAAATTTTCCTAATAAATTTTTCCTAATAATATCTAGATTATATATTATAACGGGTTTTCAGCGTACGCCCGCAACCGCGGGCACAAAAGCTAGTATATATATAAGCAAATATAAATCCACACCCCTTTTTATTCCTTCTCCCCTTAATTCTAGCTAATTAACCAATGAGTAATTTTCTTTAAACTTTTATTTTATTTATTTTTTTCTAATCACTTAACAATTAACCGCGTTTAGCTAAAAAGTGGGAAACACCCACGTTCAAGTTTTTTAAGAAAAATAATTTTCAATTAATTATTTACCTACCCTATAAAGAGTAATATAAAAATTTAAAAAGTGGTGATTATACATGGAGGATAATCTCATAATTTTCCAATTACACCATTACTAAATATATTCTAATATTTTGCGGACACAATTCTCATATCAAATTATATATCTAAATGTGCATATAAAGGAATTCAAAATATTGAAGTACAATATAATATGTCCTTTCCAACACATAATTTTTTTAAAACATAATTCATAATATCATAAAGAAAAACTTAATTGATAATTTTGTATCTAGATAACTAAATTTGTGATACTTTTACATCCAAGAAATTAACTGTAAAAATATACCATAATACATTAAACAATAATAATGATCCAAGAGTACTAGGTAATTAGAGAAATTATTTTACATAACAAAAACTCTATACCATTCTAATCCACTTTCTACTTAACGTCTCTATAAAGCATTGTTGTCATGATCGGACTAGGCCTATTGGTCCAACCATAAAAATCTTGAATTTGGAAAAAAAATTTCCATTATTAATTTGTTGTTGTAAATGACAAGATAAAAATATATTGACACCTCACATAATTTATTATATAAATTATATGATCGTTTCTTTGTACCGAGTTTGACGGTTCAATCATGGTTGAACCTTAAAAGATTAAACCTCTTGATTGATCGATTCGACGATCTATCCAGACCTTACAACATTGATACAAAGTATTGCATTCTCCATGTCATAATGTCCAACTTAGTCTAGGTAACTAATTTCCCTAAATGTGTCTTGCCTTCTTCCACCTTCTTTAAATATTTAGTTAAACAATCATACTTTCGTATTTGGATCTTAAATAAATAGTGTTAAAATCGTAAATTAACAACAATAATAATAAGATATTTGAATAGAAAACTCTCTAAGTTAAATAGATTCAATAAAACAACATATACATTAAGGAGTTAAGTGGTAATTTATTCTATCAAAAATTAAAATAATCTATATCTATGCTATATATTAAGAATTTTAAAAGGAGTATACCCAAATCCAATCTTCTCATTAATTGTAGGATTCCGTATAATAATTCTTTTTTCATTTATTTAATTATTTCATTAATCTAGAAAATTCAGTTTCTCTACTAAAACCACGTTTTCAAATATGTTTTTTTCTCGAAGTTTCTCAAATGTGTTTTACATAAGTGTTTGGATCTACTATTATGAGGACCCCTATAAGTGTCATTATGTCCTTATATAAGGACACTACTAGGAACCATTAGATTAAAAATTAGATCTGACGGTTAGAATAGATAAGGACAATTTAGTAATTTAAGCACCTATTTTAATTACTACGATAGGGGTTTTATCATTCATCATCACTTACCAAATCCAAGTAAAAAAGCAGTTTTCTCCCTATCAACCAAATAGACGCCGCCGTTCAACCCTAGCCTCCGTCTCCCTATCAACTATGATTGTTGTCGCTATAGCTGTTGTTTTGCAACCTCCCGTCGCAGCCGCTCCTGTGCTACTTTCCGTCACAGTTCCTCCAATGCTACTTTCCATCGCAGCCGTTGTCGTTTAATCGCCCGTCACAGCCGCAATTGCCCGTTGCCGTCAACCTCCCATCGTTGCTGCCTTTTGGAGATGGATTCAACGTCGAAGACGAGTCTTTGATCCGAATATGAAGACATCGATTGGATCGAAGGATCCAGATCTCGAAGACAGCGATTGGATCGAGGATCCAAATCTCGAAGAGATCGAGATGGAACAGCCGTCGAGGACAATGACTAGGTCCTACCCTCTCACGACGTTCCAATCGGATATGTTCTGCAATGGAGCAGGTGGTCGTAGATTCGTGGTTCAAGCCAAGTTCTCGCACCAGCCAGTTTGATCTCACGTTTCCCTTCTTCTTCTTTCGGTGTGTTCCAATTTTCTAATTAGGAACACAGTGTTTCTATTTCTTATTTGGAACCATATAAACAAATTGGAACTATGATGTTGTTTGGATATTCGGAACCAGATGAACGATTGGAACCATGATTCAGTTCGAAAATTAGGAACATGATGTTCTTAATTGGAATGATAAACTGCATCAATAAAGATATTTGGAACCAAATGATAGTATTCAGATTTCAGAACAACTTTCAGATCGTTAAAATTAATTAAAATATTAATCTAATGGTAAACATGAACATAAAAACCACTTGCTAATGAAAAAAGAAATCAGAAGTGGCCGGAGAAAAAAAAATCTTAACCGCAATTAGACTCCCAATTAAAGAATTTCTAATCACAAAATAACTAATATAATTAATTTATTATAAAAGAAACGAGAATAAAAAAAATTGTTCCCAATTAAACAATTTACCCTAATATCCACTTAATATTAACCATTAAATCTGTATGGAATAAATTAATGGCTTAGATTAGTGTCCTTATATAAGGACAGTTAAGGGAGTCCTCATATTAGGAATTCCCGTTAACAACGGTTTAAAAAAAATTCCAATTATTTTATTTTAATATTTACCTCTTTAATTAATAACATTACGCATAAAACTCAAAAAAATGATTAAGATAATAATTTTCAAATAAATTATTAAGTAATCACTCATCTCCCACATTTTGGTCAATACTAACTTTTTATTTTATAATTTATATTTATATAATATTACATTTTTGAATCCTTATTCCTTACAAATTTAGTGGATAGTCGTTGTAAGAATAGTTAATATTTAGAAAACTGCATTTTTGAATATAACTACTTATTTAAAATCATATGATATAACTATATAACTGAACTGAGTTGAAAAAGATAATTTAAGGACGTCTGAATCATATAATTTTAAGATATTATTACAATTGATAAAAAAACATGATGATTTAGTAATCAACTTACCTATAGTGATAAACCGGGCTGAAGAAAGTAATTTAAAGACATCGTAATCATATAATTTATTTTATTTTAAGATATTAGTACAATTGATAAAATACGATGGTTTAGTAATCATCATACCTATAGTGATAAACCGGGTTGAAGGAAGTAATTTAAGGATGTCTCAATCATATAATTTATTTAATTTTAAGATATTAGTAGAACTGATAAAAATATGATGATTTAGTAATACCTGTAGTGACAAATCGGGTTGACACAAGTAATTTGAAGAGGTCCAAACTTCCAACCATTCATATTTATTGAAATCTATTTAAAACATTAAGTATTTTTAAAAGTCGTTTAAGAGTTATTAGCTAATATTGTACTAAAATATTTTACATTTTTAAACAATTCACTCTATTAGTAAAAATATTACATTTACAACTGATTATACTATAAAATTTTTAGGAGACAAATATTGAATTTTTATAGCGGGGTGTTTTCAAGAAAATTTGTAAAGTTATGTTTTATATTTGTAAGGAGCTATTTACATCTTCAATTGTTAATTTGGGTATTTTAGATATTTAGATGAATGTTGTTAAGTTGGCAAAGTAGAGGGGGCCAAAATGTCATTTTTCCTTCTAATTTTAATCAATGTTTTAGACAAACGTTGTCTATCATTATTTTTTTTATTTTTTTCTACTAGAGATAAACTAACATATTGATTCAAACTCATCAATATGTCTTTATCATTGTTATGTTTTTTCATGTCTTAAAATACAAATATTTTTTACCAATGAAAATATAACTTAGGGATAATAGCATTTTGGCCCCCTCTACTTTGCCAACTTAACTAATTGCCCACTATACTATAAATCGTTCTTTTTACCCCATCCTACTTTGGCCACTTTGCATTTTGGATCGTCCTTCCTTTTCAATTATCATCTTCTTAACATTAAATCTGGATACATCTGCACATCGATAGGGAGAGATATTGGAGGTAGAAGACGAAGAGTTGGTTAGAGAGGTGAATTGGAAAGGTATCATGAAGATTATGGTAAAATACAAATGGTTTTAAAAATCACACATTTTATTCGTCAGTTTTATCCTATCTCATTATATATACTTATATTCTCAATTAGAAAACACTTAGTAAGCTTATACATGGTTGCTCGAGCTAACGCGGTGTACTGAATGTGCACCAATTAATAGCTTGAAGATGAAAGTTGAAATGGAAGGAGCCAAAAAGAAAAGTGGTTGAAGTAGGAGGGGGTAAAAAGAGCGATTCATAGTGTAGGGGGGAATTTGTTAAGTTGGCAAAGTAGAGGGGGGAATTTGTTAAGTTGGCAAAATGCTATTTTGCCTATAATTTTTGTAAATTTTTCATTAATAATTTTCATTGTGTATCAACAATCATATTAAATAACCACAATTATAAAATTTCAAGAAAATAAAATATTCGCTCGACTCCGGCTAACGGGCCGGCCAAAAAACTAGTCTTTTAATAAACTTTTATGCCACTCACGTTTCATAATAATTCTAATTAAATTCAAGAAAATTATAATAAATATTATTGAGTTAATTTTTATTCATTTTCTCCTTATCTTTTACTTTAATAAAATAAAAATTATTCTTTTAACAAAAAAAGTATGATTTGAAATTCTTGCATAAGTTTACCTTTCATATAATTTTCCGTCTATTTTATGTATTATAGACAAAATGAAAAAGTTGTTATTATATCTTTTCCACAACTCCTACCCGCATAACAAAATACTTTCTCTCCCAACTTAATAAAAAAAATTATTCTCTTACGGAGTTACCAACCACAAATACATGTAATCATTTATTGATTCATCTTTTGTTTACTTATTTCACCACAATTAATTGAAAGGAGTTTATCATTACAAAAAAAAGAAAAGAAATTGGAGTGTGATTATTAGAAAATATAAAGGAGGGTTTGGTTCGAATGCATCACATAACAACATTATAAGACTTCGAGAATCTAAATCATGCATAACATGTTTAGAGTTAGTTGAGCATGATAAATGATTAACTAATATAGTGAGATATGATAAATAACGAAGAACCAACATCCACCAACAGGGCTGTGAGTCAGTTAATTCGGTCATTAGCCGACCTCCAAGAAGTTTTGACCGATGACCGACCGATAAAAAATCGAGCAAACACTTATCAAAATTCTGTCAACCGAATATTAGTATAAATACATGGTTTAACAGATCATTTTTTTACCGAAAAAAATTTGTCAAATTTTGACCGACTATGACCGATTTAACTGTTTCTTATTGAATTTGACCCATGTAACATACTTTTAACTTTGAAATTCCATATAAATTGAATAATATCATAAATATACACCATGTAAATAAGCACGAGCATTAGAACTCATTATTCCATTATTGTTTCGGTCAAGTTCGCTCAAGGTCGATTAAGCATAATTTAACCGTTGATCGAATTTCTAAAAAAAAATTAACCGCCCCCAATCGATCGATCAACCGGTTAATCATTGGTTAATTGATTTTAATTGGTTAACCAATTTTAACCATTATCCTAAATCAAATTGTCACCCTTAGACCCTATCCACCAACGTAGATCAAAATAAACTATGATAAACATCTATTTGACTTCACGATATATTTCTTTTCCATGTTATTTCTAATAAATAGTATTTACATAATTTTAATTTATTTAGATAAAAATGAATGAGTTTTTTTATTCATAAAATATTCAATGGAGTAGTATTTATGCAAATTTATCATAAATATTATGTTCATAGTTTCTATTTGGGCAAACCAACATTCTATATACAATCATTCCTTAATGAACATCAAATTATAGGAATAAACCCTTTTTTTTCAAACTTCATTTATCATCATGTTCTATTTGGGAAAAAATATAATTAGTTTTCTCTATGTTATTTAATTTTATACATTCCATATAATTTTTATTAATATGAGTACCGATTGAGTTTACATCAACGATACTTACCTAGATTGATGAACGCTGCAGAGCGGTGATCAAATCTACCAAGCTAACAAGAGCTAAGCAGATCGTATTCCAGGGGTCTTCTAAGATTGACTACTTCAAAACTGGCAAAATACTCGAATGCAAGCAAGTTGTGCGTGGTGTGAGTTCCACGACTTCTAATTCTAAGAAATGCAGAGAAATTAAAAATTAAACTAAAGCAGATTGGAAATTAGGGTTTGAAAACAGAGATGACAAACGAACTTAGACTTTGAATCCCCCTTCGTTTCCCAGAGCATTGGCAATCAACAGATCAGCGGATTTCGATTCTCATTCAATCAATTGCTAAGACACCACCATAACTCCTTACCCTTAGGTTTAAGACCGGCGAACGTTCGCTCTATCCGTTCTAACTACCAAGATTAACTAGCCGCCCGGGTACGGTCGCCTCTCGCAACGACTTAATTAACTGGTGCAATTACTAATGATTAATGAGTTACTCTTGCAGTGAATTAACCCTAACCGGTTCCTACGAAAGGCACGCTCCAATTATAAGGTTAATTGTTCAATTCGATGTTCTAAAGTAAGGCGAGTGTTCGCTTCTATCCTTAGCTTAACCAGAATCTAATCTAGGTGATCAATCCATACAAGAATCATGAACAATGAAGAACAAATCAAACATGAAAAAGAACTGATTGAATTTCGAATCTAATCACCGCCGATCCGTGACCGCTTTAAAGCTCTGGGTCACTTAGGGTTCATCTAGTCTAAGCTCTAACGAGTTTAGCTACTCATGTTTATCACAAAAGAAACAAAGACAAATAAAGAGTTCATCATCCAGAGGAAGAACAGAAAAGAATCTGAAAAACCTAATTTAGACGACTCTGACCGACTTCGATCTTCGGTAAACTACACTCCTAGCTCCGGTTCTCCGAGATGAAAGGGATGGCGTCACGATCTCTTTCCGGCTCTTCGAACTCTAACTCTTCGCTCCAGAACTCCAGAGAAAATCGTAGGATTCTGATTCGAAAAGTATTTTCTGATGTAAAATTATGATCTTCCCTAGTGGGCCGCCGGTTAAGTATTTATACTTAACCTAGCCCAGCCGGATTTCTTCTAATATTTTCGCCGAAAATAGTGAATTATTTTCGCCGAAAATATGCTTGTGAATGGAAGTCCCGCCGGCTGATTCTCCTATGATTTTCGTTTCGGTCCGAAAACCCAACGGTTTCGCCAAAAACTTCTTTGGCTGAGCATCAGTGGATTGTTCTTGCATTTTCGCCGAAAACCATAGGCCATTTTCGCCGAAAATGTAAGTGTGAACGGGCAGACTTTTGGTTTGACTTGATCGGCTCCTTGGATCGATTCCGGTTTGATTCCTCGAGGTTCCAACGCCTTAGACACGTCCATGGCTACTTTATTTGACGGCAAAAACCCGTGCTAACATAAAAACACTAGAAAACCATCAAATAGACCCGAAACGGGCCAAGGTAACACAAATGGCACGAGATAGGGCAATCGATTGAATATTCGTTATTCTACCCTAAAAGCCATGTCTTAAGCAAAGAAATGTCGCTTAAATGAGGTTGATAATCACGTCAAATTGAGTGTCATCAAATACCCCACACTTAAGCTTTTGCTTGTCCTCAAGCAAACTGAATAGAAGCGCTCATGTTCATAAATGATAAGATCGATTAAATTGGAGCTCAATCAAACACAATGAATTATTAGACAGATCGATCCTAGAACAAGAAACCTAACATGCATACAGATCAGCCAAACTACCTGGTCTCACTAATAAACTGCACACGACAAGTAATTAGCAACCAATTATGCACGAATTTGACCTGACCGACCAGACTCCTCACACAGGATATATATAGTATAATGGGGACTCTCACTCTCTATGTTTAAGGACGTGTTTCTGCTCTCGATCATTTTCTGCTACCGAATTCTGTCATAGGTTTGCATTTCGACCACATCTCCACCACTGTGACAACACGAGTATCTAGTCAAGAAGGACTTCCCTGCTAGGACCGTAATGAAATCTACACTACTCAGGTTTATAATGAGATGGATGATGGGAATGTATGATGATGGCTTGGTGCGGTGTAGCTTTCGACTAACTTCCCTCGAATCTAATCTATGGCTTCCTACCGTCTAACCAAACACGGGTGGAATGATGAACGCTCGTCCTATGATACCCTCAAGCAACCTAGCACTTATTCTTTTTCTTTACACGATTTTTTTCTTTTCTTTTCAACTTTTCTTTTGACTTCGTTCTTCCATTTGTAGGGAGAAGAACGTTTTATTGAACTAAAACTTTGAACTTTTTCTGATTTTTCTTTTCTTCACTTTTTTTTCTTCGAAATTTTCTTCTTTTCTTACTTTACTTTTCTTTCTTTCTTTTGTGCCGAATTTCTTTTAGTTGCTAGAGGGGTTTACACGTCTGGACATATTAGCTAAGACCACCTGTTTAATGGCTATAGGCAGGTTACCACAAACCGACTTCCGGTAGGTCAATCTAGAACTACAACCACAGGGGATCAACGGGGAATGAAAGAAATGGGAAATGACTGTAATGTATTATCGAACCGAAAGAACAGGCCAAGCTCAAGGGTCTAAACCTAGTGGATTTATCGTTTGGTAGGCTATCTGGCTTAGTAGCTGGATCTAGGTGCCCCTATCCTTCTAGAACTCGTGTCATTGTGTGGTCTCGAGTAGGTCTCATGCAAATTCTAACTCATTCAAGCAAACAGAAAATCACTCAGAAAGAATTAAAATTGCGAGTTACGTGCAATGGATCAAAAGCTCACAGTTGGTTTGCTAGTCGGATTCGGTCATTTTCATGCAATCAAGGCTACAAACTACAAGTGTGATTTTAAAATTCTGTTCTGACCAGGCAATTTAGCATCAAAGTATACAAGTTGGTTCTCAAGTTCTAGGTTAAGCAGTCTAAGCATCATTATGAAGGTTTGAACAACAACTTAACATCAAAAATCAAGAACTGAGCCATTCTAATGCTAGAGAGACTGGAATGGAATCACGATGCACACACAAAACACAATCAAGGGCAATCAAGTTCATGCAAGGTTCTCTAGCATCCTACCCCACACTTAAATCGGACTGTGTCCTCACAGGACTAAAATTAGAGTTCGGAGTTAAGCAGAAGAACCTGGACCGAGATGATTGGTGTAGGGGATGAGCACGGGTCCTCGGAGCGGAGGGAATCTATCCAAGCGAAGCAAAGGGAATCTACCGATTTCCTTCAAAACAAAAACAAATAAAACATAAAAAGGAAACCGGGATAAGTGTCCCGGATCCACACAGAAAAAAGTTGGACCGAAATCCGAAAAGAATAAATAAAAAGAAAGGACCAGAAAAGGAATACAACCCGATCACTGTTGGTCAGGTGAGCCGGGAGGTGGAAAGTGGAGGTGCTCGCCGAGCTGACGTTGCCACGCCAGCTGTGCCTCATACCGCCTGTTGGCGCGGCGCATATGTTGCTGCATAATAGTCCATCGCGCCTCTTGAGTGGCGTTGTCGGTGATGCGCCACTCCTGCAGTCGCTCGTACAACTCTCCAACATCCGCGGGGTGGTGTCGGGGCTGTTGGGGAGGCGCCTGGTGTGGATCGGGAATGTGCGGCGGCGACTGGTGAGCATACCCTGCCTGATGATGCGGCGAGGGTAATAGTCTTGGAATTCCGGCGGCGGCTGGGGCTGCTGCTCCTCAGCATCATCTTCTTCCTCCGACTCGACCACAGGCTGGAGTGGAGGATCTGCTGCTACATGGGGACTGAGGCCGAGTTCTAAGTCGTACTCAACCGCTAAGTCTCCTCCAACAGTCCTAACTCAGTGTCGTGGAATGTTCAGGCCATATTCATGGCTGATGCCGAAGGAGATGATGAGCTGACCTATGAAGTTACCCCCCAGGAGTCTGCGAGGTGGCGTCTTCCTCCTGGTCTTCTGGTGGAAGATGCGAGCCAGTACCCAGCCGGGGTGTAGAGGGTAGCTCTCTCGGATGGCTCGAAGAAGCATAAGCTCCTCCTTGAGGATATGGTGGC
Organism: Linum lewisii; assembly: GCA_034768395.1. NCBI lineage: Eukaryota > Viridiplantae > Streptophyta > Magnoliopsida > Malpighiales > Linaceae > Linum > Linum lewisii. The sequence continues at coordinate 6,589,423 of CM068300.1, forward strand.
GATCCTTATCTGGAACATATAAAAGCGACCTACGCCAAACCATATGAATAAATTTAAAGAGCGGGTGAGAGAGAGACTTAACTGAGTTGTTCGCCCCAAGGCGATCGCCAGGTACGCCTGTCATGTGGCTCCAGAGCGCGTGGTACTCCTCCTCGTTATCATCTTCGCCCCAGCCTAGGTGATGGTCGTGATAGTGCTCGTAGGGGATGCCAAGATGAGCAGCAAACTCATCGTAGGTGAGCTGCCTGTACACCCCACCAAGATAGAAGGTCACAACCTTTTGGCGCTGCTTCCTCTTGTGCTCATCATGATCAAAGGTCGCCCAGAACTCCTGGAGAGCAATGTCTGGGAACTCGGCAGCTATGGTGGTCAGCTCTAGGAGACCGGCCGGTGCTAGGGCGTCATGCACGTTTCGATAGTAGTCCTCGTCATGCTCGTGCAGGGACTCCATGGAAAGAGGGCGCACGTCAGCTCCCCGAATGTGCTCGATCTTCTGGAAGCACTCAAAGTAGAAGTCAGGTAGACGGGCGATAGTGCGATGGTATCCAGCCCGGCGGGGTAATGCGGGTGGAGGACCCAGAACGGCAGGTGTGACTGGGGCGGCAGCTCCAGAGCTCGAGGCGCCATCAAGTCGCGCCTTAGTCCTGCGCTCATAAGTGGTGTTCCTAAAACCAGATTAGTCAAACTTAAACCCTACCCCACACTTAGTAGAAAAACTCAATTTCACAAAGAAATGAGGAAAAACCGAGTAGGGGTAAGGAAATTGGAGTAACCGGTAATCATAGACAGTAAAATACATACTTAGGAACAACCAGAATCGGATAAGCACAATCAGAGTTCAAAAAGTCAAACTGACATTCAGAAAGTCAACATTATAGCATACTGAACCCTAATCATGGCAAGACTATCACAACTTGGAGAATGACGGTAAAATATGATCTCAAATGGCAAACACAATAATATGAACGAGAATGAGCACATTAGGCAGCCAAATGATAAAAAACAATTCAAAGTCAAACCGACATTTCTCACAAAAGTCAACATCACAAAGAAGCAATCCTATGCAAGCAACACATGATCAAATGATATGGAAATTAAGCACGGAACTCCCTAAGCATGCTAGAACAGTTCTACAAGTTCAGCTAACCTAGTTCACACGAAATCAGTCGGCACGCAAATCGAGGCAAACCGAAAGGTCAACCGAAAGTCAACCCCGACAAAATTCAGCAATCCATATGTCAAAAGATTCGTATTGAAAAGCTCTACAACTTACCTTGAAGCCATGGGTGCTAAAAACGAGCGGTTTGGGAGGAATCGGTGAAAACTCTGAAAACAAGGGTTTCGGTGAACTGGAGCTGTAGAGCTCCGATTCGAACGTTCTAGGGCTCAAAAAGATCGGAAAAGGCAGGGGATTTGAGCGGCGGCGGTCGGCGACGGCAGCGGCGAAGGAAAACGGCGGCGGCGACGATTTAAAAAGAAGTGGCGGTCGGCGGTTTGAAAACAAAGAAGGGGGGGTTTCGGCGTTTAAAATGAAAATGGCAAGTGAGAGAGAGAGGGGATAATACCGGATTTTAAAGTGGAGGATTTTCGGATTTTCAAAGGAATTTTTGGCGAAACCAATAGGTTATTTTCGCCGAAAATGAAAGTTAAAATGACCACCGGATTTCAAAAGGATTTTCGCCGAAAACACACAACTTTTCGAACCGAAAATATGAAGCAGGGGACCGGGTTCGAAAATCAAAGGGCGATTTCGCCGAAAATAAGGGGTGATTTCGCCGAAAATTTTGAACTACTCGGGTGAAAATATTTTCGCAAATCCGGCCAACTTCAGAAAATCACAGTTAAATCCACAAAAATCGGAACAACCTCAATCAACTTGCGACTGACTCTATGACACATAGACTCTACACGAAAAATAATAAATCAAACAAACTGACACTTTTGGCTCCCCCGAACCGACTCTAAAACACTAAGGTTGACAAAAATTAAAAACGGACTCCAGCCGTGGGTTGCCTCCCACGAAGCGCTCTTTTATTAACGTCCTTGAGCTGGACGATACCTAGACGGTATTAGGAGACATCCCAACTTAGATTCTCCTTAACGCTCACGTCGGAGTTCATGAAGTACAGCTTCGGGACTTCTCCGGTAAGCGTGAATCTCTTCCCGTTTGCATGCAAAAGCTTGGTACGTCCATCGGGAAGATGATCAATGATCTTGAAGGGCCCGAACAGCTCTCTGGAGAGGTCATCCTTCTTGATTGTTACGATGGAAGGAATGAGGACTGTCGGCTTCTTCTTTTCTTTTATCTTCGGCTTGGTATCACCAGGATCGGTTACTTCCTTAGGAGATGCTTTCGGCTTCTCGCTCCATACTTGTTCCGGTTTCTCGGAACGATTTGATGGTGCAGCTGGCTCGGTGGAAGACGGCGGAATTTTTGGCCTCCAGACCATTTGGGTCTTCGTCTTCTTGTTCTTTCCCCGAGGTCTGCTCGGTTTTGTGCTCGGTGGCTTAGAAGAGGCTTGCAGTTCCTTCTTCTTCTTGGGTAGCTTCTGAACCGAAGTCTCTGGCTTCTTCTTAATAACCTGTTCAATATCTGCAGCAACAACTGATCTAGAGATACTGGAAGAAGCATTAGTAACGTAGTTGACCGGAGTCAACTCCACAGTTTCAACAGCTAGGCAGTGAGATTCTTCATTCCTAGAGTCATATTTCATGCCATCTTTAAGACGGAACGTTTTCGTTTCTTTACCGACCCTTAGAGTTAAAGAACCATTTGGAACGTTAATATTCATTCCAGTAGTAGCCATGAAAGGTCGACCTATGAGAATAGTAGAATCATCTGTACTAGTATCCATAATCACATAGTCAGCTAAGAACGTGAACAGACCACATTTAGTAACAACGTCTTTAGTCTCTCCCTTAGGGGTTTTAAGTGATCTATCAGCAAAGACAAGTTGCATACTAGGCGGCTCAAGTTCTCCTAGGTTCAATTTTTCAAACAGGCTCATAGGCATGACATTAACAGATGCTCCTAGATCAACTAAACAACGTTCAATCTCAACATCATTGATGACCAAAGGCAAAGTAAAAGAACCAGGATCAGATAACTTAGCTGGATATGGAGAGGCAGGTTTCTTAATACGAATGTCAGGATATCCTTCCTTGTTCCCCTTCATGCCAGTCTCGATCCTTGCATTTGGCAGCAATGCTCTAGGAAAAGGAGGCTTCACGACGTACGGTGCAAGAGGAGGATCATCCTCCTTAGGCGCCGGTTCCTGTTCTTCTTCTTCCTCCGGAGTTTCAGCGATCCTGCGTAAGACAGAACAAGCATCAGCAATTAAGTTTGGGAGTTTTCGAGCGGTTACCATCTTGGCTTGCTCTTTTCTCGGATTTGGCTCTATCTGGCTTGGAAGTTGGCCAAATGGTCGACCAGATGCTAGCATGCTCGAGATGTTGTTCATGGCTTGCTCAATTTTTTGTCCAGATGCTATCTGTTCTTGATTGAGAAGAGCTTGAGCCTTGAACTGACTGTCATGATCATCGAGTCTTGTGATGATCTGGCTGAGCTTCTTATCCAGGTCACTGACATTGTTCTCTCTTTGATGCTGCTGCCCTGGATAGGTATTGTTAAGATATTGATTCTGGCGATTGCCAGGAGCAGTTCCATAATTACCCGGATTGCGATGCCGCGGCTGGTAGACACCTGCCGGCGGATGGTTAGGCTTCTGATCCTGAGCTGGACCAGCCGGGCGGTTATTCTGGTTCTGGTTATGGTTGGCGCCAACATTGTAGGGAGGTCTGTCTTGATAGTTCCCTTGCTGTCTGAAGTTACGGTAGCCAGCATAACCATTCTGATTATTAACGAAGCCTTGTTGAATGAAATTTACCTCTTCGGCAGACCAGACTTCTTCCTTACCAAAATTCTGACAACGGCCTCCGTTATGTGCGCAAGCTCCACACCACTCGCAATCGGCAACGTAGACAGAGGCTGCCGGCGGCTTGATCGGTGTGGTAGACTTCTTCAAATGCTTCTCTACCTCTGCTTTGATTGTAGCTTCGAGATCTAACTTGCTCCTTGATCCTTCAGATTGTCGTTCCCAGTTCCTTGACTTGGACACACAGTTTGCGAAGTGAAGAAGAGCAGTTTCAGGTGTTAGTGTAGTGCAATCCCCTTCAGCTGGAGAATTGACCCACTTGGCGGATTCTTCTCGAAGTCCTCGAGCAAAAATTTCAGCTAACTGCCTCTGCTCGAATCCATGATGAGGGCAGGTGTAGAGAAGTTCTTGGAATCGATTCCAAGTATCATACAAGCTTTCTCCTTCTTTCAGGGAGAATCTGGCGATGTTGTCCTTGATGGCGGTTGTTCTGGCCGGAGGAAAGTATTCTTCAACGAAGTCCTGAGCCAGAGTATCCCAATCAGTGTAATAGCCAGGTGGTTTGCCAGTAAGCCACCTCTTAGCAGGGCCTTTCAGAGAGAACGGGAAAGTTCTCAGACAAAGAGTATTTTTATCGAGGTTTCCGCTCTTGAAAGTGCTGCAGAGATCAAGGAAGTCTGCAAGATGAGTGCACGGATTGTCTAGGGGCCTGCCTTCAAACTGTAAATCCCTAGAGATCATAGTCAAGAATGGAATCCTGATCTCATAGTCAGGATCTCCTTCAATACGCGGAACGGCAATGGCAGATCAAACGCTAGTCGCGCTCGGCTTGTTATAGTCTGCTAGACTCTTCTGTGCAGGTGGTGGCGGCGGCGGTTGATCGCCATTTGGTGGTGGTAATCTATCGTCCATGGCGGGAGATGGAGGAGGTGAGAGTGACTCGGTGTAGGAAGCGGATGAAAATGACGGTACAGGTGAAGATGGAGATGAGGAATTCTCCTTCAGTTCCTCGATCTTGATCGGAGTGATGAATGGATTGGATCTGCCTTTCTTCAGAATCTGTGATCGTAGAGGTGGAGCAGAACTGCCTGGTCTCTCTGCACTCTTAGCCTGTTCGGTTTGAGAGCGAGTCCAAGGATGGTGAGGCATACACCTGTAAACCTACAGATAACAAAGACAAACAAAACCAGTGTAAAATCGAAGTGGATGGAAAGGTGAAAGATGGAAAGTAGAAGAATATATTGCCAGTTCTTCTTTCGAACAATCAAAAGAAGTCCACGGCAACGACGTATAGTGGTAAGTATTCCCGCCGTCACGCGGGTGACCCGGGTTCAATCCCCGGCAACGGCGCCAATTTGATGAACGCTGCAGAGCGGTGATCAAATACTACCAAGCTAACAAGAGCTAAGCAGATCGTATTCCAGGGGTCTTCTAAGATTGACTACTTCAAAACTGGCAAAATACTCGAATGCAAGCAAGTTGTGCGTGGTGTGAGTTCCACGACTTCTAATTCTAAGAAATGCAGAGAAATTAAAAATTAAACTAAAGCAGATTGGAAATTAGGGTTTGAAAATAGAGATGACAAACGAACTTAGACTTTGAATCCCCCTTCGTTTCCCAGAGCATTGGCAATCAACAGATCAGCGGATTTCGATTCTCATTCAATCAATTGCTAAGACACCACCATAACTCCTTACCCTTAGGTTTAAGACCGGCGAACGTTCGCTCTATCCGTTCTAACTACCAAGATTAACTAGCCGCCCGGGTACGGTCACCTCTCGCAACGACTTAATTAACTGGTGCCATTACTAATGATTAATGAGTTACTCTTGCAGTGAATTAACCCTAACCGGTTCCTACGAAAGGCACGCTCCAATTATAAGGTTAATTGTTCAATTCGATGTTCTAAAGTAAGGCGAGCGTTCGCTTCTATCCTTAGCTCAACCAGAATCTAATCTAGGTGATCAATCCAGACAAGAATCATGAACATTGAAGAACAAATCAAACATGAAAAAGAACTGATTGAATTTCGAATCTAATCACCGCCGATCCGTGACCGCTTTAAAGCCCTGGGTCACTTAGGGTTCATCTAGTCTAAGCTCTAACGAGTTTAGCTACTCATGTTTATCACAAAAGAAACAAAGACAAAGAAAGAGTTCATCATCCAGAGGAAGAACAGAAAAGAATCTGAAAAACCTAATTTAGACGACTCTGACCGACTTCGATCTTCGGTAAACTACACTCCTAGCTCCGGTTCTCCGAGATGAAAGGGATGGCGTCACGATCTTTTTCCGGCTCTTCGAACTCTAACTCTTCGCTCCAGAACTCCAGAGAAAATCGTAGGATTCTGATTCGAAAAGTATTTTCTGATGTAAAATTATGATATTCCCTAGTGGGCCGCCGGTTAAGTATTTATACTTAACCTAGCCCAGCCGGATTTCTTCTAATATTTTCGCCAAAAATAGTGAATTATTTTCGCCGAAATATGCTTGTGAATGGAAGTCCCGCCGGCTGATTCTCCTGTGATTTTCGTTTCGGTCCGAAAACCCAACGGTTTCGCCGAAAACTTCTTTGGCTGAGCATCAGTGGATTGTTCTTGCATTTTCGCCGAAAACCATAGGCCATTTTCGCCAAAAATGTAAGTGTGAACGGGCAGACTTTTGGTTTGACTTGATCGGCTCCTTGGATCGATTCCGGTTTGATTCCTCGAGGTTCCAACGCCTTAGACACGTCCATGGCTACTTTATTTGACGGCAAAAACCTGTGCTAACATAAAAACACTAGAAAACCATCAAATAGACCCGAAACGGGCCAAGGTAACACAAATGGCACGAGATAGGGCAATCGATTGAATATTCGTTATTCTACCCTAAAAACCATGTCTTAAGCAAAGATATGTCGCTTCAATGAGGCTGATAATCACGTCAAATCGAGTGTCATCATAGATACAAAATTATTATAGTAATTATACTTTATAAAAACTATATTTGATATTTTAAATTGTATTTTTTACTTAAAATCAATGATATGCTAATAATTAAATAACACAGCTTAACCACAATCTCACCTTTTTGTATACTTCTTTTTATTCAAATCTCCTTTTTATAATATGTTCATTCATCATCATCGTTCACTCTTTTATATAACAAACCACCGTCCATAGATATATATAATTATATTATAAAATAATTATTTTTCTATTTTATTTCTTTTCATAAGTCTTTGATTAATTTATAATTTTTTTATTTTTAATTGTAACCATGTGTGATAGGATATTTATAAGATAATATTATCTAATCCTTTATTTCTCTTTTCCTGAATTTTAACTAACCAACCAATATTGTTTTTTATTTTTCTTTACTTTTTTCATTGTGAATCCTTAATAAAATGAACGGGTCTAAAATAAATAAAAAATACCTCACATTTTCAATATTGAATTGATCTAAGTTTATATTTTTTTCATAAATATATAATTCTTATATTTTTAATATTTGAGAAATTATTTTTCATTAAAATAAATAATAATAGAGATTCACCACCAGATTTTTTTTGTTTCATTTATGATATATTTAATTATTTGTATTAGTCAACCCTCAATGTTTCACCTTCCATATTTGCGAAAACTGTTCATGGCATAACATTATAAGTCTATAACTTCAACTTCTTTTACATTTTCTATTCTTTTCATTATATCGTCTACCATCTCTCTGTCTCTTCAATGTTGCAAATTGGCAGTTAATGGTTAGAGGAAAATTAAAACAAGTGAAGATGTCATTATTCTTCTATGCGCTTCTTCATCCGTTAGTCGATTCTTATGTGAGACAAAGACACATAAGACTCACAAGATACATTTTTACTCCCTTCTTCATAGATATAAAAGGGTTGCATCTATGTCGACGTCGTCATCGCTCTCTAAGCTGAGTGATTCTTCACTTAGCTCATCCCAAAAAATGATCATCGTGGTAACTAAAATTTGGATCAATTTTTAATAGGTAGATAAACAATTTGTGTTGCATATTCAGATTTGTTAATGAAAGAATTTTAGAGGGTGAAGCTTTTGATTTCAGGAGAGTTTGGTTTGAGATGTAGACTTTTGTCTGTTGCAACTACCTAAGATGGTAGAAGAAGAAGATGTAGCCAATGTAAGAGGAATTTGAGATTTTGTGTGGGATCGTTGTTTCTATGTTAATCAGTTTGCCATGATAAGAGATTTTAGTAGCAAACTATTTTTTCCACTTATTATTTCTTTTGACTATGGTAACTTTGTGTTTGAAAATTTTGAGTTTTTTTTTCTTATTTTATACAACTCACACACTAAGTTGAGGTCTATGTTGCTATGTACATGAGGAAGGCTTAAATAAGCGGTCAAGCTAATTAGTTGGAAAAAAGTATTGCTTTTAGTTGCAAAATGATATACCATGAAATTCCAGTTATCTATTTTGCCAAAAAAAAGTTATTTTATTTAAATAAATACAAATTTATGAGTAAGAGCTTCACATGAAAAATGATTTAAAAAGTCTTTGTTAACCTTTCTATTTTCCAATGCAGGAAATCAATAACTATGATTTATATGTGTGATTAAACCAATAAATAATTTAAAATTAAATAATATTTTTTTTTTTAGGCAAACGTCAACGAATTTTATTAATGAGTCGGATCAATACAAATATCGTTCAGCACAACATCCAAACCCAACGGAGAAGAATACCCAATAAAGGGTGAAACAAAGGAAGGAGACCGTCGCGCCAGAGCATGAGCAACTTGATTCCTATTTCTCCTAACAACACAAACACCAAATCCATCCCCCTGATCGATAAGGTAGCAGCAGTCCCGGATGACACACCCGAATTCAGAAGCATCGAGTGACCTGTTATTAATGGCGGAGCATACCTCTTCTGAGTCAACTTCGAAAATCACTGAGCGGAGCCCCATACTGGTAACCCATCGAATAGTCGTTAAGAGTGTGAGGGCTTCACCTTCTCTTGGGGTCGGGGAACCCGGTCCGTATCTAGTTTGGTATGCCACGACCCGACCAGTAGAGTCACGAAGGATCATCCCCATACCTACACAACCTTCCCGGTCAAACATACCAACATCCAAGTTGCATTTGAGTACGCCTTCGGGGGGGGTGCCAACTTCCACACTCTTGTCTACCATTACCCCTTGCGCTCAGATCCTTAGCATTAGCCTGCTGCCAAGCATGGAGACCCTCCTCGGCTAGCTGAACTACTGTTTGAGTAGTAAAAGCCTCATTTCGCCAGACCCGACGGTTTCTCTCCTTCCATAATGACCAAAGGACCGCGACGATACGGGCGCGATTCGGCTCCGCCGCCCGAGTCATGACATCTCCCAGCCAGCCAGGGAAAGAGATTTGGCGCGCCATGGAGTCTTCAACAGTATGAGTCAGGCCAGCAGCGCTCCAGCAATCTGTTGCAAAAGGGCACGTAAGATACAAATGCCAATCGACTTCGTGTTCTCCGGAGCAAACCCCACATTCCCCAGGCACGTCAATGTGTCTACCCCGAAGTCGGCTTCTGTTCGGGACCACCCCTCTAGCGAGCCTCCAGAGCAGATTTTTAAATTTTGGGGGGATGCGCAAATTCCACAAAGCCCTCCATTCACCCGGGATCGGGTTTTCAGCTGGCTCGTTCATATAGTCTTGATAGAGGCGATAAGCTGACCTAACCGTGTAGACACCTCGCTTATCATAATGCCAGATACGCGTATCGGTGTCTCTGCCAATGCCCAACGGGATTTTGACGATCTCACGCAAGTCCCAGCTATTGAAAATGTCGGAAAGAAGCTCCAAATCCCACTCCACCGAACCGGGGATGCACAGGTCACGGACAGAGATTGAGGTGAGAGGCTCGATCACTGGAGACTCAATATAAAGATTTGCATCATCCCTCAGCCACGGCTCTCCCCAAACGAGGACCCCGAAGCCATCCCCCAAACGCCATCGATGGCCTCGTCTGATCAAGGCTTGAGACGCGAGAATACTTTGCCACAGATAGCTCGGACCATTACCTAACTCGGCCGAACAAAAAATCCCCTTTAGGGAAGTATCTAGCTTTGAAAATTCTAGTGGCAAAGGGGCATTCGGATCGGAAAGAAATTTCCAACCCTGCTTCCCAAGCATAGCCAGGTTGAAGCCACGCAAGTCGCGGAATCCCATACCGCCGACATCCTTTTTCATGCAGAGGCGGCCCCATCTCATCCAATTAATACCCCCTTGCCCACCGTTCTCCCGCGAGCCCCACCAGAAGGAGTTCATCATCCTTTCCAACTCGAGCGTGAGCCGATTAGGAAGGAGAAAGACTCCCATGCAATAAACCGGGATTGCTTGAGCGACAGCTTTTATAAGCACCTCTCGGCCACCCTTAGACATCTTACGACCTCTCCAGGATTGTAATCTCGTCCAAACCCTCTCCTTGAGGTATTTAAAAGCATCCTTTTTATTCCGCCCGATGAGAGATGGCATACCTAAATAATGATCCGCCCCAAAGTCCTTGTTAACTCCTAGCACCGCACGGATTCCATCGGCCAACATCGGGTGAGTGTTCTTGCTAAAACGGATTCCAGACTTATCAAAATTTATAAGCTGTCCGGAAGCCTTAGCATAATCTTCAAAAACTAGCTTCATTCTGCAAGCTTCAGAGATCTGAGCACGGAAGAAGAAGAAAGAGTCATCCGCAAAAAAGAGGTGAGACACTCTCGGTGCTCTTTGACAAACCTGAACTCCATGAACTTCCCCCGCCTCCACCTCCCTTCGGATTAAAAACGAGAGACCTTCGGCACAGAGTATGAAAAGGAACGGGGAAATCGGGCATCCTTGCCGAAGGCCACGTCCAGGGATGATAGGGACGACTTGAGTTTTATTGATGAGGACGAAATACTTGACTGACCGAACACATAAGGACATCCAGCTCACCCATGTATCACTAAAACCAAGCCTACGGAGGACCAAGTCAAGCCAGCTCCATTCCATACGATCGTAGGCTTTCGAGATGTCAACTTTTAAAGCCACCTCACCATGCTTACCACTATGTCGGGAGGTCATGCTATGTAAAGTCTCAAAAGCCACCATGACATTATCAGTAATGGATCGCCCTCGGATGAAAGCCGATTGTTCCACACCGATGATATTGTTTATAATGCAACGCAGCCTGTTTGCAAGTACTTTGGCTATCAGGCGGTAGCTCATGTCACAAAGAGATATAGGGCGCAGGTCCCTCATAGTTGTCGGCCTATCCTTCTTTTGGAGGAGGACGATATTAGTAAGTGTACCTGATCTGGCAGCTCTCCTCCAGCCAACCACTCGCTTGCCGCCTTAACAACGTCGTCGCCGATAACATCCCAGAACGATTGATAAAATCCAGGGTTTAAGCCATTAGGACCAGGTGACTTGTCCGGGTTCATTTCAAATAGAGCTAGACGGAATTCCGGATTAGTGAAAGGGGCGGTCAACCTAGCATTCGCCTCATCGGAGACTAATCGAGGGAAAAGGCCTTCACCAACCCGAGAATCGCAACCATTACTCGTGAACAGGCCCCGAAAATACTCCATAGCAACCAAACCAATCTCCTTATCCCCCTCTTTCCAACGCCCGCTATCATCTAGAATTCTGGTCAACTTCTTCCGTTTACGTCTCCCACTAGCCGAGGCATGAAAAAACTTCGTGTTAAGGTCGCCATCCTTAAGCCAAAATTGCTTAGCACGTTGTCTCCAATAATTTTGCTCGTCGACCAACAACCCAACCATAGTGCTTCGACACATCTCATACTCTTGGACGGAAGTTGGGTCATCAGAACCACGAAGCTCTTCAATTCGTTGTCGCCTTCTCCTTATATCTCTTCTAAAGGCAGCTTGTTTCTCTTTACCCCAACTCTCTACACCACTGATGACAACATCCAAACGTAAAACCAGTGGTGTGCCCACGCTTTTCTTCCACAAAGCTTCGACAAGAGGTCGGAGACCGACATCTTTCAGCCAGGCATTCTCGAACCGGAAAGATCGACACAAGTCGGGGGTCTCCACTCTATCCGTGCAAAGGAGGATAGGAGAGTGATCAGAAAGCGGGGTCGTCACATTAGTGAGATAGGCCGCCCGGTACCGAGATCGCCACGCATTGTTAACCATCGCGCGGTCGAGACGTTGTTCGACTCCAGAAGGCTGCCCACGAGACCTCCACCAAGTAAAAGGGTAACCCTCCAAATCTAGGTCGACAAGGCCACAGTCGTCCACCGTTGCTCGAAACCCATCAAACAGCCATTGTGGATGCTCGACCCGACCCTTCTTCTCAGTTGAGTTCAAAATATCATTAAAATCGCCTATACAAAGCCACGGGTTGCCAGACGCAAGGGTTCGAAGCAGGTCCCACGATGCCCGCCGGTGATTGCGATTTGCATTACCATAATAAGCCGTGAGAAAAGTCTCCGTCTCTCTCTCATCAATTAATCTGACATGAATATGATTACGGGAATAATTAATTAAATGGAGCTGCACTGTATTGTTCCAAAGCAGACAAAGGCCGCCGCTATGGCCTTGCGAGTCTACCGTGAAACAGCCATCGTAACGTAAAGTTGCTCTTATTTCTTCCATACGCTGACTACTAGAGAAAGTTTCAATTAAAAATAAAACATCCGGCCGGTGAGTCCTGACAAGCTCACCCACAACATCAACCGCACAGGATTGGCCCATTCCCCGGCAGTTCCAACTAAGAATAATCATCTTGGCTGGCCGGAGCTGCTATCATGCAGTCCTGCCATCGCCAGGTTTGAGGGTGCCTGGATCCCAGAGTGGTTTACGGTACGAGGCTCGAGGTTTGTCCCATCAACTTCCATGTTTGTCCTCGACGGTTCAGTTCTGGGGCGTTTACGGTCCTCATGAGTGGGCACACCTCTAGAATTAGCACCATCATCTTCATGCAAATCTACGTTGAGGTCACGCGTCCATCTAGAAGCACCCAAGTTAACCTGTAAAGCATTGCGGAAGCCAGCTGGCTCCGTGGCCAACCCATCTTCTTCTTCTTCTACCAGCCATTGTTCGCCTCCCAAGTTACTCGATCTCCGGGGAAGGGCCCTTAACGTTTTGTCCCAATTACGAACAATCTCCTCGTCAGGTGTTCGGAAGTAAATTTCGCAATGCCTGTCGATGTAAATTTCGCAATGCCTGTCGATATGACCCATACGGCCACATATAAAGCAGAAGGTTGGAAGCTTCTCATACCGAAATTTCACGACAAACCAATCATCCGCCGTTCTACCAATCTTCTTACCACATTTCAAAGGATTTCGGACGTCGAGACGAACCCTAATCCTCATGTAAGGGTTCCGCGCAGAAGTACGCTCATCAAAAGACACGTACGACCCAACAAAGTCTCCTAACAGCCGAGCCACCGTTTCGGAGAAATATCCAGGATTAAGATCATGAACCTGCACCCAGAACTCGACGTACAGGAAATCAACCTGTGCAATTTGCTCCCCGGGGCTAATTAAATAATAATTTTAGGGAATTAGATATAAGTAATTGAATCAACCTAAATAAAATAGAATAATAATTTTAGCGACTCATTTATAATTTTAGGGAAAATATTGTAATAATTTTACTTAAACTCATAGATAATATCCACCTATAAAAATTTAATGACATTTTGACAATTAAATCACATACATTCTAGCGCATTCTTTACGTTTTCGAATATAGTCAAAAAGTGAGTTTAAAATTGTTTTTAAATATCATTTTTAGTGTGTTTTTATGTTTGAAAATTCATTTTTTAACTACGTTTAAGTCTACTATTTAAAATGATCAACGAAAGAAAAACTAAAATTTAAGTTTTTTGACAAAGAAACTAAACTATAATTGATTATAGAATTTCTTGCAAGAATATTGATATCATTCAAATAAATAAATGAAGCCATTAAAACACTTTATATGGATTTATTGTTGATTTTTGGGTACTACACAACTATTATATGATGTAGAACTATGTTGTTATGTGTACAATTTTATTGAGAAGTGAATTTCTAGATAAAAGATATAGGGGTCGTTTGGTTGATAGAATCGGGTCTGAGAATTGTAACCTAATTCCCGACCCATTGGGAATTAGCCCAACTAATTGCACTACAATTCTTTATCATAAATATTTTTTCCTTTATTTTTATCCTATTCTATTGATTCTTCGAGAAAATTTTCATCTAAAACTAATTATGTAACAAAAAATTCTTATAATTAATTTTATGAATAGCTGGTAATCTTTGCAATTGGTTTAATTTGAATGGCTAGGTATAAATTGAGTGTTACTTGGAGTTAACACAATAATTTTCTATATTATGTGAATTCAACGAAGTAAGTGATACTGAAATCAAAGTGGTATAGATTATGAATAAGAGGAACGTTTTGTAATAAAAATGTTATTTTGCTCAAGCCCGCCAACCAAATTGGCTAATGGGCAGAGGGGTTTAAATCTCAGCTCAAGCTCAGACCCCCTTCCTCCAATCAATTAATGTCATTTGTCATTTGGGACCACAAAAAACTAAAAAAAAATGAATTTTAAAAACTTCTCAAGAGTTGCCCGACATTCCCCCAAGCTGCGCAAATATCCTTTCTTTTATTTTTTATTTTTCTGACACACTTTCTCTTTCTTAACTATTTCCCCTACAATTTGATTACTAGCTAATAACACATGATACATTGCCTAAAATTTATTTTGTTGTTCATAAAAGTTGTTTATTTTATTTTTTCGAGTCTAATGATATCAATTTTGATATGTTTTGTTGATTTTTTGGAGAAAACAATCAAACCTCTACGTAAATGTTATATCGGTCATATGACCTATCAAACTCTGTAATAGTTGCATAACATGTATATAGTATCAATATAACAGTGTGGTACGACACTTTTATAACATAATCAATGACATATAAGTGTCATAAGACTGATATATTAGTGTCATAACACCGATGTATTAGTTGATAGTCTCTTTCGTCCATTTTCTCTCTCCTCTTCCACTACTATTTTCTCTCTTATCTGCCCTAATCTCTCAGCTTGAGCTGAGATTTTAACCTCTTAGCCCAATAGCCAGACTGCCCGCCAGCGGGCAGGCAAAAAAACTAGTTATTTTTTAAAAATAAAAATAATCTTAATTTCTAAATCCCTCTCTCTCCTCCCTTCTCCGACCGTCCTCCCCTACACACCCGACACTCAACCCTTCCTTCCTCCTCTTTCTCCGACCATCCTCCCTCTTCTCCTCCTCTCTCATTTTCCTCATCGAAATAAAAATGTACTTAAACGTTTAGATCTATAACAAAAAAAAATACCAAAATGAAAAGGTTTTGAAACATCTAGTACTAAAATGTTTACATCTGAATTTTTTATTAAGAACTTTCAAAGGAGGAGGAGGATAAGAGATAGGAGGCGGAGAATAAGGACGGAGGGAGGAGGGATAAGGTGGAAGGCATGAGGGAGGTCAGGGGCATGGCCTCCATCCGATGTCGTCTTTCCATATTTGAAAGCCGATGTTCAGAGCCTGTTCTCACTGGATTGTGTATTCCCATATTTTGAGTACTCCGCATGCCGATGTTGTCGTCTTCTCCGATGTCTATGTCCAAATCTAAAGATTGGTGACCACAAAAGGTAGATACTAGTGTGTGTTATTTTCGCACTAGTATATTTTTCTTGCTAGTGTCAGTGTCAGGTAGATGCTAGTGCGTGAAAAGCGAGCCGAAAGAGTAAATATAAAAAAATTATTTGTTTTTACTAGAATAAGGAAACAAATCAAATCTTCAATTAATTAGTGAAATCTTAGGGGTCGTTTCCCGCAAAGAATTTAATTGTTGTGGGAATCATTTCAATGTAATTAGTTTGTTGGAGGGATCAAGGATTCCACTTAATTAAATTCCTTGTTTCCTCATCTAATTGCCAATATGGAATTGAATTATACACCTCATACAATGTCCAAACTACCCTTAATTAGATAACAAAAGGCTAGCCAATCCACAATCGTACAATGAAAATAAAATAACCCTATAATTATCATTAACCAAAGTTATCTCAGAGATGATCATCACCTAAATAAACAATATTTTTGCAATCTCATTCCATTATTTTGATCAAAATTGATCAACTAGAGCTAACATAATTATTGTATTGTATACTACTGTACAATGTTGATTTATAAAGCAAACCAATTACCCACACGTGCTCACCATAATGAAGAACAATCCTAAAATTTTGAACGCTAGTCGGTATGGTGGAAGACGATTTTAAAATTATACTTGTAAATAGAGTTGTTGGTTCTTTACAATTGCCCCAACATGTCTAGGAGATGCTAAGCGGGGGAGGGGTAAAGATGTATAACAAGGAAAAAATAAAACAATTCCCCCAAAACCCACTCATTTGAAAAGGATTTCAATTCCTTCTCGGAGGTGATTTCAAAACTGAAAAGGATTTCAATTGCGCCACAATTGGGTTCCTATTTTGGGTCAGGAAACAAGGAATTGAGATTGTCCAGGAATTTCCCTAATTCCAACTCCCAGATATCATCCAAGAAACGAACCCTTAATTTAGAAGATATTAATATTCCTAACTCAATTTATATATCTTAAGTAGTATTGATCGGTGTAAGAGGCGACATTGTGTAATTCAGATTCCAAGGGGTCGTTTGTGACAGAGAGTTGACGGGTGAGAATTGTCTAGAATTGAGTCTCATCCTAGAATTCAACCAATTCTATCGTTTGTTTCGCAAAAAAATGCTGAGAATTACCTAGAATTGAATTCTAAGAGTGGGCCTATCCTAGAATTCGGACCCCCTCCGAATCCTCTGATGACAAGGTGAGAATTTACATTCTAGGTGAATTCAAAGTAAGATGACAAAAATATCCTCGTTATTGGGGATGTAGAGATTAAAGTTGGGGCATTTTGGTATTTGTCATATTCTTTTGTTTTATTTATTTTAATTATTTTTATTTTCTCCGTCCAAACAAACGATTCTTAAAATAGCCTAGAATGCACAAATTTTGAGAATTAAATTCTCTCCAAATAATGCCCAAATTTTAGAGAATTGAATTCTCTCACCAATTCTTGGCACAAACTATCCAAATGTATTCCAAGTGGTGTAAATTGTATCAATCTGAGGAACAACGCTTTCAAAGCAAACAGGCGACGTTTTACATTTCTACCAAGTTAGCGTTTCTTAGATTTCCAGCAAAGGACTCGGCAAATATGAAAGAACTAATAAGACGAAACAAATGAGAAACAACAATCAAAAGATTCGATAACCCTTACATTTGATTACTTACATCAGATCCAGAACTAAGCAAGCAGATACATAGCCGGATTCCTAACCATTTTCATTAATACAGTCAAACAAAAGAGACCTAATCTGAGCCAGATGACTAAGAGCTGGTGAATTTGGTCACAGCCTTCGTCCCTTCGGATACGGCGTGCTTAGCTAGTTCACCTGGGAGCACTAATCGGACGGCGGTCTGAATTTCCCTGGATGTAATGGTCGGCTTCTTGTTGTACCTCGCAAGCCTGGACGACTCCTGAGCGAGTTTCTCGAAGATGTCGTTGATGAAGGAGTTCATAATCCCCATAGCCTTGCTGGAGATTCCGATGTCGGGATGCACCTGCTTCAGAACCTTGAAGATGTAGATCTTGTAGGTTTCCACGCTCTTCTTTGATTTCTTCTTCTTCTTGTCGCCTGTAGCAGCACCGGCCTCTTTTGGAAGCTTCTTTCCGGCCTTGGGCTTCTTCTCGGCGACGGTGGTTTGCTTCTCCTCCGCCGGCTTCTTCTCTGCCTTTGGCGCCATCTCGATCGGAATTCAGAGAAGGGTTTAGAGTTTCTTTGAATTGGGATTAGCTTGACGATTTGGCTAGTCAATATATAGATGCTAGATCCGCAATCTCATTGGTTATTGAGTATTGACGCGGATCGATGATTGGGCAATATCTGGACCGTTGATTAAAAATTATAATCGACGGTGTACGTGCAGTCCCATTAAACACCGCTCCTATAAATCCTTCCAAAACAAACCGATTCAACTCACAAATTCAAACCTTCCGCCAATTCACAGTACCAAATTTCATCCCAAAATTTCACAAGTTTCTCTGAGAAAATGTCAGGCAGAGGCAAGGGAGGCAAAGGATTGGGAAAGGGAGGAGCCAAGAGGCACAGGAAGGTCTTGAGAGACAACATCCAGGGAATCACCAAACCCGCCATTCGCCGTTTAGCTCGCAGAGGAGGCGTGAAGCGTATCAGTGGTCTGATCTACGAGGAGACCAGAGGAGTTCTCAAGATCTTCTTGGAGAACGTCATCAGGGACGCTGTTACCTACACCGAGCACGCCAGGAGGAAGACGGTCACTGCTATGGATGTTGTCTACGCTTTGAAGAGGCA
This sequence comes from Linum lewisii, assembly GCA_034768395.1. NCBI lineage: Eukaryota > Viridiplantae > Streptophyta > Magnoliopsida > Malpighiales > Linaceae > Linum > Linum lewisii. The sequence continues at coordinate 6,607,696 of CM068300.1, forward strand.
AGGAAGGACTCTTTACGGGTTCGGCGGTTGATTTTGCTGATTTGGTTTGTGGATCTAGGGTTAGTGTTTGTTTTTTGTCTATGTTGATTTAGGGTTTGTAGGACGGATCTTTGCTTGAGATCTGTTATCTCTTTGCAACTCGGTTCTGTCTGATTGGTATTGTGTAATTGTAATAGCTTGGTTAATGCAGTTTCTTTACGGAACACCGGATGTTCACTGAAAATGGCATTTCGCTGGCATTCGTAGCAGTCCTGTGGTTTTAAACCAGAGCTTGTTGAAGTTCATATCCCTTTCTCTGGAACTGATTTATCGTGGGTATGTTATATGAATACAAATGATCCAATTTTGTAAATTTCTGGTCAAATTGTGTGTTTCTAGCTTGTAGAATAGGTTACCATGAACCTGAAAGAGGGAGGAAATGAGTTGCAGATGATGCATGATTGAATTGGAAGTGAAGCAACGCATTCCCAATTGTGATTGCAGTCGGTCTTTCCTCATTACGAGAGATGCTTCTGCTATGTTCAATCCATATTAGACTATAATATTAGAACACCACATTTAAACAGAACGATTGAAAGAAGATCCCCACTATGCATCAGTTTTGATTGAATTCCACAGTTGAAAGAAATCTTTGAAACGATTTGGCCAGAGGCTTTGTGATCGACCTTACCCTCCTGAAATGATTCCATATGTTGAAGGTATACTCACAAATCCTCATTGCAACAGCAAAGCAAGCACATGTTCTGCTTCTCCGTATGAATCGTAAGTGGCCATTTTCACTCGGTGAGCTCTTTGATCGCCTGAACTACACGGTGATTTCAACTTGTCAAGCTCGTCAATCTCCTGGAATGGTAAGCTGCTCTGCGCTCATCAATTTCTTATACTCCTCTCCTCGGACTTTGTTAAGTGAATCCTCTGCGACTCTTCTTCGCTTTGGGTTGTGATGGTGGTTTCGACCATATACACATCCTCACTTGACTTTGTATGGTGAGAATCAGACTTTGCCATCGATTTTGGCACTTCTCCTTCTTTGATGGTGTGTTGAGGAAAACGTGAAATGCATTTGGCTGGCTCTGCAATCATAATTCTGAATACGATTGTTACCCAACAACAACAACAACAACTTTCAATTAATTCTGAATTATTATTTACGTTTGTGGATCTTTTCACTACTGATAATTTCGTTTCTTGTTTCCTTAATCTCCGCTTCAAAAATTTCCCCTTTTTCCATGCCTCAAAACCCCTCTACCACTGATCTTAAATCCTCACAGTCGCCATTGCTCTCACCCTCCGACCACCCAACAACAATGGCTTCCACCATCGACCCACAACCACAACCCACTTACTGGCGATTCACCAAACAAGACTTCTTCCCGGAACCCTCTTTCCAGAGCTGCTCCACTTACAGAGCGGCGCTCTTCCAGACCCCTCGACGTCTCAAGGACCGCATCCTCTCTCGATCCTCCGATGAGAACGAGCTCGTCACTCTCCCCCGTGAGAGCCGTAACTCTATGCGGAAGTGCCTCACATGGTGGGACCTAATGTGGATGAGCTTCGGCTCCGTCGTCGGTTCCGGCATATTCGTCATCACCGGCCAGGAAGCTCGCCAGCACGCCGGACCCGCCATCGTTCTCTCCTACGCCGTTTCTGGACTCTCGGCCCTCCTCTCGGTGCTCTGCTACACTGAGTTTGCCGTTGAGATTCCCGTCGCCGGTGGGTCTTTCTCTTTCCTTAGAATTGAATTGGGTGATTTCGTTGCGTTTCTCGCTGCTGGGAACATTTTATTGGAAGGAATCGTTGGTGCTGCTGGGTTAGGAAGGTCTTGGTCGTCCTATTTTGCTAGCATGATTAATTCAGACAATCCTGATTTTTTGAGGATTAGAGTTCCTGGTTTAGCTGAAGGTTTCAATCTGTTGGATCCTTTAGCGTTTGTTGTTCTTTGGATTGCTAATACAATTGCAATGAGTGGAACCAGCAGGACCTCTTTGCTTAATTGGATTAGTTCAGTTCTTAGTGCTATGTTGATTGTTTTCATTATAATCGTTGGATTCATTCATGGCAAGGCTTCAAATTTGACCCCATTTTTCCCATATGGAGCAAAAGGTGTGTTCAATGCTGCAGCAGTTGTGTACTGGTCTTACACAGGGTTTGATATGGTTGCTACCATGGCTGAGGAGACCAAGAAACCTTCGAGAGATATCCCGATTGGGTTGATTGGATCGATGTCTATGATCACTGTGGTTTATTGCTTGATGGCTTTGGCACTGACAATGATGGTTAACTACACCAAGATTGATCCGAATGCAGCTTACTCTGTTGCCTTCTCCCAAATCGGCATGGGATGGGCGAAATACTTGGTGAGCATATGTGCATTGAAGGGAATGACCACTAGCTTACTTGTTGGATCATTAGGACAAGGTCGGTACACCACTCAGATCGCGAGATCCCACATGATTCCACCATGGTTTGCTCTAGTTCACCCCAAGACCGGAACCCCAATCTACGCCACTCTTTTGGTGACTGCTGTAAGCTCGATTGTCGCGCTCTTCTCCAGCCTAGATGTGTTATCGAGCGTCTTCTCGTTCAGTACCCTCCTCATTTTCATGCTCATGGCTGTTGCATTGCTGGTGAGGCGGTACTACGTGAGCAACGTTAGCTCGAATACCGACCTGGGGAAGTTTCTGGCATGCTTGTTCACCATCATTGGTTCCGCGGTAGGATTTACCGTGGTGTGGAGCACCAACAATGGAGGAGGATGGGTTGGTTATGCTATACCTGTGGCTATTTGGTTCTTGGGTACTTTGGGGATGTCGCTGCTGCCGAAGCAACGTGCAGCGAAGGTGTGGGGTGTTCCAGTTGTACCATGGCTGCCGGCAATGTCGATAGGAATGAATGTGTTTCTAATAGGGTCACTGGGTTATCTAGCGTTCTTGAGGTTCTTCATCTGCAGCGCGGTAATGGTACTGTACTACTTGTTCGTTGGTGTTCATGCGACACATGATGTGGCTAACCAGGAACAAGTGGAAACCAAGGTTGTGGATGCTGCTGCTTGTTAGTTTGGCTTGAGTTATCATCTGTGAGTGTGTTGTATATGGAACTGTGAATATCTTGTTATTCTTGGAACAGAAAATACAGCAGTGTCAATTAGATATGGGGTAGCTTCTATTGTATTCATTTCAGCAAATAAAAGGGCGTATTTCATTTCTGCAATTCATGCTTGTAGCAGACTGTTAAAAGTGTTTTATAGGAATCATATAGAAGAGGACATCAGATGTGAATTCTCATTGTTGCAGCCCCTTCTGTTTTCTTACGAGATCATCGCCATTAAAACATAACCCTTTCTCTTACAGTCTTTAAAAGACCACTGGATTTTCCACTGCTCTGTTTTTTTTTTGGGTAAAAAATCGATCTACTGCTCTGTTTTTCGATGAACAGTGGAACAGTGTGACGATGAATATGATCGATGTAGAAGAAGGAGAAAATTGAAAACGAACAACCGAAACTGGAAATGGATTCATATCAAACCAAAGACCCAATCAACCCAAATTACAGCAATAAATAATCAAACTTTTACTAAAACTCTTAGCTGCTCATCTACATGTTGTGAAGATCGCGGACGCAGGAAGCAGGGTCCATCTCAAAGACATCCTGAAGCAGGGACGGATGTGGGATAATGTATCTAATTCAACATATATTATTATAGTAATTAGCTGTGTTATTTTGTTATTAAAAGTAGCTAAAATTTATGGAAAAAAATAATTTGATTTCGGAGAAGTAAACGATATGTGTGCTCTCAAGCGGTTATTGTTTTCCGCCTTCTTCGCCATCTCCGGTAACCAATTTCTCCTTCTTCGTTGATCGTTCCTGTTACCCTTAACCCACCTTGATCTTATCACATTTCATATAGTTTTCCCTGACACCTGGGATATAGGTTCCATCGTCTGGTTCTGTACTATTGGATCTTCATAATCCGTTACAAGGCTTCTGCCTACTATATCGGTTTTAATCCGACATTATCCCACCGTCTGTGGGTACGATCGATAAGCACTACACTATTTAGTTCTAACCGCTACGGCGGCCACTTTCTGTTCTTTCCGTCTCACCTCCTTATGGGCGTTGATGATGGTGGATTAATTCTCAAAGTTTAAATGTCTTTCACTTTTTGGGTTGGCAGAAGTTTATGCGTATTTGAAGAGGAAATTTTGTTGATCTTTCTTCCATTTAATCTTCATCATCTTTCTTCTGATGACTTTTCCTTTGGCCATTTGGATTTGATGACGCTTTGGCTACTTGTGGGTATCATGTCTTTGCGGATCCAAGATACCTTTCTTGATCTCATGATCATCTCTCTAATAGATCCCAGAATTTTCTGGTGTTTCGGATCCTTATCCGATGTCCGTTTTCATGATGGTTCTATTCCCTCGTACAATCTCCACGGTTGGATATACTGATAGATAGACTTATCCATCTCATGGACATGTGTTGATTGTCACGGCCTCTCTGGAGGACTCGAATTGGTTAAATAAAATTTCCACAACCTCTATGGGCAACTACTTTTTTCCAAAATCCGATCCGATTGCTGCCGCAACCATGCAAGGTCTCAATTTGGTGAAATGATATTTTTTAAGATGCATTTGCATGGAAAGCCGGAAAAAAAACAGATGAATCATTAGTGTGCCTTTTGTTCGCAGTTTTAATCCTTTCGTAATCTCAATACATGAAACCATAATTTATAATCTCTGTCCTTGACATACATTATTCTTCATGGTTGAGATGAAATGTCCCTCGTAGCCCCTAGCCTCTTCCCCTATTTTGTCTCCGTCGCCCCCACCCCCACCCACCCAACGAACTTTGTGGTTCCCCCAATCCGCAACCGACTCAAGATAGATGTAGTGGTGCGACAGCAGCCCCGTTAGGAGGGGCAATTGGATTGATCATAAGGGAGTCCTCGGTGACAACTCTCTTCGCGACAGGACTAGCTAGCTCATGCAACCTGGTGGTCCGAGACTCGCAGGGAGGTCTGTTATTCGCCACAGGTATTTCAACCCAAGTATTTCTAATTCATTCGTTATTGAACTTTTAGCTTGTCTCCTATGTCGAGATTTGGGGTGGCCAGAGGTGGACTTCGAAGGAGACGCCACGAAAGTCAGGCGGGTGGTCTCGAGCCGGCTCTACCTTTCACGGGATGGGGGTTCCCTCGTAGCGGACTTTCGCAGCTTGCTCGACTCTCTTCCTCAGATCAGGCTTCTTGCTGTGCCTCGACAAGCTATCATGACATCCCATTATGTGGCTCGTCACGCGCCTCGTAGCCTCCCAAGCCGGGGAGTGGTTAACCTTACGGTTTGGGTGTGCTCTTAATTTTTTGGAATGCTTGGTTATCTCCAGCGCTCCTACGGGAGTTATCTACGGCAAAAAAAAGAAGAAATTGATTTCGGCAAAGTGCCCGTGCATCTTTCAACTCTGACTCCGCCCTCGGTTACCGTCTTCTTCTTCTTCTGGCCGGAGCCTGAAAAGAGAAGCTTGTACATCCCGTAGAACAAAGCTGCAACCCCGACTACGGCCGCTCCAACAATCACTGTCTCTTTGGTTGTAAGCTCGCCATGGTGGTTCTTCTTGTCTTCAGTCTTTGTCTTGAGCTTTTCTGCAGACATTGTTTATGGTAGTTAAGAATGTGAAAGTAGAGTGTGTTGATTGATTGTTGAATCTGTGTATTATTTATGCTTGGAATGGGGGACTAGGTAGAGAAGTGGAAATTAATTGAATGACGAGTACTCAAGAGGTTTTGCTTCTGGAATTGGAAAAGTTCTTGCTCTGCATTTACTGTGATTTTATGACTTTTACTCTTCTCTACTCGATGGGATGGGTAACAAGTGAATTGAATTTGATTAGATGAACTTTTTGTTTCTTAATTAGTTAGGGTGAGTTTCAATTCGGGTTATCAGGTAGGATTGATTTGGGTTCTAAGTTGGATCGATTTAGTAAGTGGTTAATTGGTGACACCTTGTATGGTAAATTGATTGCTTAACTAAATCTCGACTAGCTGATGATTTGGAACCCTTCAAAATTTCACTCATACATTGTAAATTGCACACCCTCTCGGAAAACCTATCATATACGATCCTATAAATTATCAGTGAACCCCTATTTTAATTATCAATTAGATGGTCGACAACATATTACTACAACTTATTGATCGAAGAGTATAGATAACATTTGAATTGAAAGACTCAAAAAATTATGTGGTTTTAATATTATTTTCATGATCTTTTTGTCTTTAGGATGTCTCCAAATATCTTTAGAATCTTCTTTAGATCCATAATACGCTTTACCAGATCTCGAGATTTCTCCTTGAATATTTTTATCATGACATAACTTCAACTTCTAGATTTCTTGTCACGTCAATCTTTCTCATGTGACATTTTATGTATGTACTCTCACACAACTCCCGTGATTCCCAACACTATAAAAGAGCCCTTTGTTACCATCCTTCAAAACCTTTCTCTTTATCTCCAAATTCATATAACGTCTCTCATAAATCAATATGAAAAGAAAACAAATTAGCTCAATGTTGTCAAGACCGGACCGGACATCGAACCGTTCCAATGAGAGGTTTAAGGGTTTGAGGTCCGACCGGGATCAGACCGTAAAAACCGGTACGAAGAACCGGTCATAGTAATTTTAAAAAGTTATGTATTTTATTAGTCATTGATCAATAGTTTGGTATGAAAATGTAATAATCCTACCTATATATATTCATAATTATCAAAACCCTAACTCCTCTTCTCCTATACGCCGCCTAATCCTCTTTTTCTTTTCCATTCTCTTCTTCTTTCTCTTTTCATCTTCAACCATTTTCAATGAAACAAGTTTCCTCCTTCTCCGATTACATAAGCTTCCTCCTCCCTATTTCAATCAGCCAAAACCAAACTCCCCTGCTCGAACCCTAATTTTTAATGAAATCTAATCGAAAGGGCTGCTGACCCGTGGAAGAAGAAGAAGAAGAAGACAGTCGGTGGAAGATGAAGAAGAAGACGGCCGGTAGAAGAAGTAGAAGAAGACGGCGGGAGGACTGAAGACTGAAGTGCTTTGATTTTAATTTCCCGATAGACAGTCGACAGAAGTTTTTCTTTTAATTTTCTCTGGTGATTGTGTATGAACCACTAAAAACCGTGAGTAGCGGGTCGACCGGTTTTCACGGGTTTTCTGGTTCGACCCGTTTCTCAAGCTCAATTCGGCCGGTGGTGTTTAAGGGGCAGACCGGACCGGGCTGAGAGCCGATTCTCGGTTTTCCTGGTCGAACCGACCAGTTCGGTCCGGTTCTGATAACACTGCTTAAAATTAAAAGTTAATGTAAATACACATGAAATTTCCTTGAAATGCATAAATTGGTAGTACTAAACCAACTTTTTTTTCTTCCTAAACCAACTTTTTTCCCCTATAAATACTAAACCAATTTTAGGATACACATAACATATAATAACAAAGAGAACACAAATGAAGCACAAACAAACATGGTATTCACTGCTATTAGGAATCATCTCCACTTCTTCAGCACTAGCTTTTGTACCAACCACCATGTCGGCGGTGCTGTTTCACCAGTTTGTTTAATAATAATAAGAGAAAAAATTAAATGCAATCAATTATTTTTTCTTTTTTCTTAAATTTCTAATATTTTTGGTTGCCCATTGTTATTTAAGAATTAAAAATATGAATTAATATATCAATAATCTTATTAAGAAACCAAATTAATATTTTTGAGTGAAAATATCAGATTAGTATTTATCCATTGTGATTTTTAATATCAAATTTTGTAAATATATATGCGCTTTCTTAATTAATTTCTTAAATTTAGAATATTTCTTAATTATAATTAGTGTGGTATATACCATGAGAAAAATTATGTTCTAATTTAAAATCCTTTAATTTTTAATTTAATTAAAGTTTATACAAATAAACTACTTCCTTAATAGGTGTAAAATTTATTTTCTTTATTTTAAAATCCAAACTATAAATTTTTACAAATCTAACAAATTTTTTTTTGACAAACCTAACACATTATTTTTTACAAATCTAACCCATAATTTTTTTTTACAAATATAGCCCAAATTTTTTGAAAAATCTAGCAAATTTTTTTACAAATCTAGCCCATAATTTTTGACAAATCCAGCCCATAAGTTTTTGACAAATACAGGCAAGAATTTGTGACAAATCTATCCCAAAATTTGTCACAAATCTATCCTAGAATTTGTGACAAATCTAGCCCAAAAGTTGTGACAAATCTAGCGTAGAATTTGTGCCAAATCTCACCAGAATTTGTGTCAAGTCTACCCTAGAAGCTGTACCAAATCTACCCCAGAAGTTGTGATAAATCTAGCATAGAAGTTGTGCTAAATATAGCCCAGAAGTTGTGTCAAATCTAGCCCAGAATTTGTGAGAAATCTATCCTAGAATTTTTGCCAAATCTACCCCAGAATTTGTGCCAAATCTACCCTAGAAGTTGTGCTAAATTTAGCCCAAAAGTTGTGTCAAATCTAGCCCAGAAGTTGTGTCAAATCTAGCCCAGACATTGTGGGAAATCTAACCTAGAATTTGTGTCAAATTAGCCCAAAATTTGTGACAAATCTAGCCCAGAAGTTCTGAAAAATCTTGCCTAGGAGTTGTGACAAATCTAGCCCAAAATTTGTGACAAATTTAACCCAGAAGTTATGGAAAATCTAGCCCATAGTTTGTGACAAATATATCCCATAATTTATGCCAAATATAGCCCAGAATTTAAGCTAGAATTTGTGCCAAATCCAGCCTAGAATTTGTGCCAAATCTAGCTCAGAATTTGTGCCAAATCTACTACAGAATTTGCGCCAAATCTAGCCCAAAATTTGTGTCAAATCTATCCCAAAATTTGAACAGTTTCAACACAAAATTTTAATGAGTGTTTTTTTGACCTTCTTTTTAAAAAAACTTTATATGTTAAATCATGTATTGATTTAGAGATTAGTTTGACTATGATTATTTTATTATGTATTTTTACATTAAAATAATATATTTATATTCCCAAATTTGTAACCAATGGTCAAAGTATCTATCAGTATTTTGGTTTAGACTTTGGAATTATATATTTTATCGGTTAATTTTTTTAAATAAACTTAGAGTTTATTAACCGAATATTCTATTTAATTGAATAAAATAAAGTAATTTAAAAACCAATTTAACCTTATCCATACTTCATTTACTCAGCTAGTTTGTTATCAAACTCAATATTCATAAGCTTCATTCATATCTTAAAGGTTGCGTAGAGGTAAGTTGGTGATGAAAATCCTAAGACGCTAAGTTCGGAATAATAACTTGTTTAGAAATACGTCATTCAAATATAGGAAATGTAATATTTGAGGATGGAAAATTTCATTATAAATAGAAAGCTTATATTTAGTCAGCAAAACGTCCTGACAACAAATAATTATGATCGTAGTTACGCGCTTACTGGCATAGTGCGTCACCGAAATAATATTGCTACGAAGGACCTAATTGATACTAATTAATATATATTGACAAATTTATGTATAAAAATATTTTATAGTTTAAAATTAGAATAAATGGGTGATATATAAAATATAAGATAACATTTTTATATAAACAATATATATGAACTATTAGTTAAATAAATGAGATATTATAGTTAACAATACTTACAAATTGTAAGTTACAATCATATTAGACAATATATCTAATAGAGTTCACAAATAATCATATATGCACGATACCAATGCATCCGTAAAAATATTGTCATCTTCGCCCTCTAGCCACGAAGGAGGTGAAATCATTGGTCATGAAGCTGCTAAAGTTGGTAGTGGCTCTTGGAATTGTTGGTACTCTTGATTTAAATGGTTATCCACAATATTTTTGTTTACAAATTCCATGGAGATTGATCAATGAACTCATCCACTAATTACTGCAAACCCAATGGAGTCATTGTTGCTGCCTTGGACGCGATGACCAAAATAATATAAAATAGTAGTATTGTGTGATGGACATAATTACTCGGTCTCTCTCGTTGCAGAGATTTGAGTTGCCAAATTTTGACTCGTCATAGATTGTAATGGTTGGAGATGGGAGAATGATAAACATATTATTTTACGTATTAAGCTCGAGAAGGAATGGAGCCTACTAAAGATGAAGAAAATAGAGGAAATAGAATCTTCAATCATGCTAAAAGGGGTTTGGTTAGATCGAAATGAGTTGGATCTAATGACTGAGTGTTTGATGGCACGAAATTTTAAATTATTATTTTAGTTGACGTAGTTGGTCGTAAGATTTTGGATGGAAAATTGAACAAAAGTGGATAAAATATCGATCTCTTCCTAAATCAAACTTGAGTCATTGATGTGTTAAAGATGAAAGTTTAATTGACCAATATGATAGATTGTCTTAACTTGAATGACAAAAAATGTTATTAACCAAATTATTAATTAGCTCTTAATGTGAGAGCATTTATTAAGAGTTGATATAAATTTTATTTTTGATTTAAAATTTGTAGATGAGGTGGAAAATTGAGAAAATAACATTGTCCTGTGTGGCAAAAAGAATGTGATGATCTCCCATAGATTATTTTAAGATAAGATTATCATCTTCTTCGATCGTCTACTTCTTTCGAAGATTACAGAAGTAGTCAAAAGAATCACTCTCGAAATTGATCCTAAAGATACGTTCATCCTTTTGGGGAGCCTTCATGGCATTCCCTCCTTCACTGGTGACATCATCTCTGTTGCCACTGGAAAATAATGAAGTTGCAGTCGTATGGACGGGAGCTTTCTACCGATGTAAATTAGCATGCAAGTTTCTAAGATAGTGTTGACTTTTACAGTTTCAAAGTTACTTTGTATTAATCCTTTTTCTCCAACTATTTTTTACTATGACCAATGCAATAGTGGCGAGGGTAAAAGTTCGGTAAAACTTATTTATGGTTGTCATTACGATGTCACCTTCATGTTGGTACTAGTATATACATATTGTTTCACTATTGTTATTGTCGTTCGACACTAACTTCATAATGAGAGATTCAACTTACTCATACCTTGCAAGCATTTAAGTAGGTAACCCGACTGTCTAGTGATGTAATTATTAGTTTTATGCCATTGATCTACGAGACACATTATTTGTTATGGCTATATTGCGGTGTCACCTCTACATTGATACTAGTACATTAAGATACTACTTTGCAACCAAACACACACGATTAAGTTGTACCACTGATCTCCTTGTTCATTACACAACCAATAAACTATGAGATTCCGAACTAATGATTAAGATTGTTAGATTAGTTTAGATTTGAATTCCTTGCAAAATACTCCACATGTTTCCTTTCCTTTCATTGCAGCTCGCATGGTTGCTCAATGAATTTAGTATGTACACATACTATCAATATCGAAAATACGATGGTCATCGATATCAAAATTACATGGTTAGAGACTCTACACGAAATTTCATGTGTAAGAGTGTAACTATCAACTAATATGAAAATACTAGGTATAAAATTTTATTTAAATTTTTTACATAAAATTTCATTGTTATGGGACTAGGAGATCTGATCGATTGACGAGGTTTGCTCACTTCCAGTTCTGCCGTTGCATATTGTAAGTATGTTGGTATAACTATGTCACTATTGGTCCCAAGTCTTGAACCAATATGTCGCCATTTTTGTCACTAGGTTGGGCTTTTGGAGTCCCTTGCATTATTTTTTTGTACTAATAAAGTGGTGTTTCATGCAACGAAATGCACTTAATTCTCCGTTTAAATAGCAAAAACAGGGCGAGTCTAAATGCATAGATAATCTAGACATCAGTTAATAACTAGAATTTAAATGGGGGTACTTACGACAGATAATCACTAACGTTTAGCCGGATATCACCAAGGTCATCAGTTCCAACAACTTATTGCAGATGTTACTAAACTTTTAACTTAAAAACGACCCACAATTCCGTCCATTGCGCCTAATCATCTTCCCACAGAGGCAGTCCACGTCAGCCCCATATGAACTGTGTCTTCTCCTCCGATTAATGATTTGGCAGCTGAATTGTGTCTTTTCCTGCCCGGTCCAACCGAACCCATATGAACTGGCACACCTGCACCATCGGTAGCCTGTTTGGGCGGAAGTCTATGAAATGGAACAGTGTGCCTGTTGCCACGTGTATGGAGGGCAGTCAATTGGAGTACAATTCTAGCTATATAATGTGATTTGCTAGGATTTTATACAGTGTTTGGATTTGATTTTTGGATCTATCATTCTCTTTCCTTCTTTTTTCGTTTGCCGCATCTGTTTACCCTCCCACCAGTAGGCTCAGTAAGACGTTTGTACAAGTCCATTTTCACCTCAAACGTCCTTTTCCACGCTTGAGAGTGGGTCATCTTCTTAACGAAAACCTTGATAAGTTGAGCACCCTCCAGGTCGTTAATAAACTGTCGAATGTCATCCTCGCACTCCAGTGGCTTCAACCCTTGTTTAATTTCCTTTCCGGGAAGTAGCCACGAGTATTGGTAGTAATCCCCTTCAATGTTGACGCTTCAACCCATGGCAGACAACTTCAACATCGAAATAAGTCAGGGTCAATGCCATCGACATAGGCCATTGACCATTAAATGTGCTCATCTGTTTGCAGAACACTATTGTAATGCAGCTCGATCATCAATCTCTAGCTTCAGTCTACATCGACAAATGCATCAAGGAAAAATGGTTAGTAAAAGGAATCCATGCATGACCCAGACAAAATCAACTGGTATTATGGCAAGTGGTCCACCTTAGTGACCATCATGGTAAAACCCCTTCCCCAACAAACCCTATTAAAGGCAATACTAAAATGCTTACCGTTGTCGTATTTCGGGCTCCATGGCCAAGTGGACGAAACATCCATATCCCCATGCTCAACTGTACAGAAAAAGTAGAGCCCACTACAGTAAATTTTGGGTTCCATTTGATCTAGATACAACATCAAAATTGGAGGGTAAATCTCAATGGTAAAGTCCAATAATCGAAATATGGGCGAAGGACTACTAAACCCACAATCTTGCATCTGAATGGCGTCGGGATCCTACAGCTGCGATGTGTGATCGTTGCTCGCCGGTGATGCTCCGTTCGACGATGATGACTGTTGGAGAGGAGAGAGTGAACGACATAATAGAGCAACGACGATGTTGAAAGTTGGGAACGTAATGGGCGATAGACGGTCAATATCCCCTTCTATCCAATAACAAGCCATCTGCTTTATCGGCATGTGTGCCAGTTCGGAGGGGTTAGGTTGGACCGGGTAGGAGAAGACACGGTTCATCTGCCTAATCATTAATGGGAGGAGTCAGCATGGGGCTGACGTGGAATGCCTTCGTGGGAAGATGATTAGGCGCTCTGGACGGAAAACTTGTACGAAAGTGAACGAAAAAGTTGGTGGTTATTAAGTTATAAGTTTAGTGACATCTGCAATAAGTTGTTGGAACTGATGACCTTGGTGATATCTGTCTAAACGTTAGTGACTATCTGTAGTAAGTACTCGAATTTAAATTCGAAGAGTTAAGTTCACATCTCGTGACAACATCCTTAAAGATTTCAAACATTGGACACCCATGTGTTCCAAGTTTTTTTGGTTAATACACTTTCATCATTATTACAAACAAAGAAGCCAAAAGTAAAGTTCAACCTTTATGGTTTGTTTGAGAAATGTTGCTTACTTTCTTACACTGTATCTTACATTGCATCTTGAGTTGGATTGACCTAGATTGGTATCATGTATCATAAAGTTGAATAACTAATCTGCATAAGAGAGAACAATTAATCATGTGTGTAGCTCATATGGTAGAGTGCTTGTTTCGCATGCGAGAGGCACGGGGTTCGATTCCCTGCACCTCCAATTTTATCCATATATGTTTTCATCTTATAGATGAAAATTTTGAAATCTTTTTAACATTCGATCTATGATCATGTATATTGATAATAACATCATAAAGTTGAATCACTAATCCGCATAATAGAGAACAATTAATTGTACATTGGGGGTGTAGCTGATATGGTAGAGCGCTCGCTTCGCATGCGAGAGGCACGGGGTTTGATTCCCTGCACCTCCAATTTTATCCATATATGTTTTCATCTTGTAGTTGAAAATTTTGGAATCTTTTGAACATTTCGATCTATGATCACGAATCTTGATCAATAACATCATAAAGTTGAATCACTAATCTGAACAATAGAGAACAATTAATTGTACATTGGGGGTGTAGCTCATATGGTAGAGCGCTTGCTTCGCATGCGAGAGGCACGTGGTTCGATTCCCTGCACCTCCATTTTATTCATATATGTTTCCATTTTGTAGTTGAAAATTTTGAAATCTTTTGAACATTTCGATCTATGATCACGAATCTTGAGTCTCGCTCCACTATTTTTTTTTATCGAGAAAGCGAAAGAAGTCAAAAGTAAACTTCAAACCTTTATGATTTGTTTGAGGAATGTTGCTTACTTTCTTACATTATATCTTGGGTTGGATTGACCTAGATTGGTACATGACATCATAAAGTTGAATCACTAATTGGAGTAAGAGAGAAGAATTAAGAACAATTAGTCATATATAGGGGGTGTAGCTCATCTTAGGTTCGATTCTCCGCACCTCCAATTTTACGTGGGTACCCATCACCTGTGGGCCGTGGGTATTACTTCCAGCAATTCTCCCCTTTTCTTTCTAGTGTTTCTCCCTACTTTCTCTACTCTTATTCTTTGTGTTGTTCATATAATCATCACACGAAGCTCTGCCCACTCGGAGATTCACGAAGCCTTACTCCTTGGAGAACAATATCATTATCTGAAGGTTTAAAATCTACACTGTGAATTTCAATTAAGCACACATAAGCCGGACAACAACTATCTTCAAAACCAGGGGTTGAGAGACATAAACCTCTTCTTTTAGATCTCCATTTAAAAATGCGCTCTTAACATCCATTTGGAAAAGTTTGAAACCATTAACACAAGCATAAGCACGAAGCATCCTAATAGCCTCTAATCTAGCAACATGAGCTTAGGTTTCATCAAAATTAATTCCTTCTTCTTGACAGTTATAACATTGAGCAACAAGTCTAGCTTTATTTCTAATAATATTTCCTAGCTCATCAGTTAGTACCAATATAACATAGTATCAAAATTAATGGTTCTGTCAAGTAGTGCTGGAAGAGACAAAGGAAAATGACATAAGAATTATTATGTCAATATAACATAAACCAATCAGGAGCCTTGGTTTATTTTTTTTTCTTTTAAGGTATTTAATTATATTAATTAATCACAATAAATTATTATCTCCTTATCATTTCTTACCTTTTTTCTCTCACCCCATTTATCTTTTCATTAAATTCATATTATTTAAAAAATCATTCTATTTAGGGTTATTATTTCCAAAATACTCGAACTTTGACGATTTATAATAAAAATGCACTAAGTTTAAAAAAACCCTAAATCTATCACAGACTTAACGCCGTTAGTCCTTGTTTGTAAAATTTTAAACATTTTGAATCAAGTAGCTAACAGAATTAACTTTTAAGTTTTTTGTCTTCTAAAAATAGTAACCCAAGTTTATCCAAATTGCATTATGACCCTATTAAATTCCCTCCTCTTCAACTCCCTCTCCCTCCTCTTCATCCTCCCCACTTCCATCTCAATGTCAACAACTCCGCCGTCCACCATCCTGCCCAAGACTCTTCCTTAACCCCTTCCAAACCAATAATCATTTGCTGCTTCCTTTCTTCCAAACCCTTCTGAAATCCTAAACCAATATCTTCTTCTTCTTCAATCAAAGATGGTTGTTCAAAGCAAGAAGCTTTACTGGAAAGCAGTCATGGGGTCTGCACCAGCACACCCGTCATCAGCTGTTGCTAGAGCATGACGAGAAGATGGGAGTTGGAGGAGGAGGGCTTGTTCGATGTCGACGAGTTCATCTACGTCCCGCCGAAAAGCACCATTATTAAAATTGTCCTGGATTCGCTTTTTGCGTATTCGCAGTTCACCATTGAACAGATGCCTATGAACAGCAAGCTCTGCCTCACCGCCGACTACGGCCGATACTACAGGTAAACCTCGATTAACTTCGTTATCGTCATTAATTAGTGTTTGACGATGTGAAATGGTGTAATCATTGTTGGATTGACCATGTGAAAAGGTTTGTTGTTTATCGACCCCATCGGTTTATCGTCATCGATCTCGGCCGATGGAGGTCCGCCGCCGTCAACTAGGAGCGAGATATCGCGCTTCAACGATTAGAGAAAAGAAGAGCATGTGGATGAGAGATCTCGATTTTGTCTCGATAAAGGATAAGGGCCTTAATAAACCGACAGGATAGGGGGGAAAGAATTAGAACTTACCGTCATCGAACTCGGCTGGAAGAGAAGGACTTCCGTTGAGGTAAGCCGTCGTCGACTAGGAGCCGGAGGGAGAAGGACTATCGTTGCCACTTGTTACTAGGATTGAGATCGGAGTCGGAAAGCAGCTTTGTCGAGGGACAAGATGAGGGATTCATCCCTTGTCAAGTAATAACCCAAATAGAGGCAAGAGCAGAAGCAGCACCTCCCATCAGATCTGGAGACGGAGCAGGCTCCGGTGGCGACGGTACGGAATCCGGCGACGACGAAGATGCCGGCGATACGGAATTCGGCGAAGGAGAAGGAGATTTATCGGGAGAAGGTTGGTTTGGGAGGATTTGTAAGGGATGAAATTAATAAGGATCGAAATGTAATTTGGGAAAACTTGGGTTACTGATTTTAGAAGACAAAAAACTTAAAAGTTAATTCCGTTAGCCATTTGGTTCAAAATGTTTAAAATTTTACAAACAAGGACTAACAGCGTTAAGTCTGGGATAGATTTGGGGTTTTTTAAACTTAGTGCATTTTTATTATATATTGGCAAAGTTTAGGGTTTTTAGAAATATTAACCCTTCTATTTAACTAAACTTTTAATCCTAACTACGAATCGTACCTTCGGTCGGCCACTTCTCATCATTTAGTTGTATTCACAGTAAATACCTAGTATATTAATACTAGTATTTTCATAACGTGTCGAATCCAAGACTATTTGTATGATTGTTTTGATAAATATAGTGAAAATTATGATTTGTGCTTTTAAAATACTAGTATATTTTTAAGTATTGATTTAAATACAAGTTTACTGGTGTTAGCAATTTAAATTATAATGCTTATAATTTCATATCAATACTAGTATTCATGATAATGGCTTCGAAATTAGTGTTTGGGGTTTAAAATTTGAGTTACATAAAACTGGGTTTACTAGTACTTTGAACTTTTTTTCACCAAATTTTTTAATGATCTGATACTAGTATTATCACAATACTAGTATCACCAAAATAATACTATTTGATCTTTGTTAATGTATTAGTTCACAAAATATAACAACCACTATTGGAGGAAAAAATGACTCTCTCAATCCTATAGTTAGTGTGTTAAGTAATTAGGGAGCTGTGGGGATGAAGATAGATGAGGGATTATTATTAGGTGGGAAAATGTAGTGCATTAAATTAGAAAAAGAATTAAATAAGGGATAATAAATGCATTATAATATTACTTTCATCCCACAACCCTTAAATCTCTTATCTTATAATCCAGTGGTTAGAAATGTTAGACATAAGAATCATCATGTCACCTTTTTTCATCCGGTGCTGAACGAGTGTCCAGACATTTGTTCTTTCAAATTGATTTAATTCCTCATTCATTGCAAGAATTTAGTTTTCATCACTTAATGCTTCTTTCACATTTTTCGGCTCAATTAAAGACACAAAGGCACTCGGACCAGATTTAGAACGTGTAATAAGACGAGAATTTAAATCTCCATTGACCTTTGTTGGTGGATGGCGCTTGACAATGTGTTGTGCGGACTGAGGTTGATCACTATTATCTTGATTTTTAACAGAAGATTCTTCATCAGCATCTTGCTCCACATGCTCTTGTTCAAACATGCTTGTTCCAATTCCAAAATCATCATCATCGAGATCCTATAACTCAATATCTATGCAAGCACATTCATAAAAAATAACATTAATGGACTCTTCAACTTGTGGAAGGTCCTTTTGTTATACCCCTATAGGCTTTGCTAGAAAGAGCATAACCAAGAAATACCCCTTCATCAGACTTGGCGTCAAACTTTCCAAGATGATCATTGGAATTGAGAATGTAACACTTACAACCAAATGGTATGAAGTAACCAATGTTAGGAGTACAACCTATAAGAATTTCATAGGGAGTCTTTTTGAGACCAGATCTAATTGGAGCTCTGTTGGTGATATAACAAGCAGTACTAACAGCTTCACCCTAGAAATTTTTAGGAAGATTATAATCATTTAGCATAGTCCTATCAATTTCAATAAGAGTTCTATTTTTCCTTTCAACAACACCATTTTGCTGAGGGGCACGAGTTGCAGAGAAGGTATATAAGATTCCTTTCTCTTCAGTAAAACTCCTGAATTTTTCACTAACAAACTCTCCACCATTATCGCTTCTAATGATCCTAACCTTAAGATCAAATTCATTTTGAGTTTCCAGAACAAACGTCTCTTAGAAAATGTTTCATCTTTTGAGCTAAGAAGAAAGATCCAACAGTAGCGAGAGAAATCATCAACAAGAACAAAACAGTAGTACTTTCTCCCAGAGTCATGATATTTGCTGGACCAAAAAGAACCATATGAATAAGTTCAAGAGGATGAGAGGTGGAAATCACAAATTTTGATTTAAATGAGGTTCTAGACTGCTTCCCTTTAGCACAAGCATCACAAAAGAACTCTTTATTTGAATCAAGCTTATGCAAACCTCTCACAAGTTCATTCCTACTATGCTTGCTAAGAATACTTATGCTAACATGACCAAGTTTTCTGTGCCACGCAAGTTGATTATCACCTTTGACCGAATGAAGACACAATTTAGAGAAACCATGAATAGTGTTGAAGTTAATCAGATAAATATTCCCCTTTTCTATAACCAGTAAAGAGAACTTTCTTAGTACTAATATTTTCAATGTAGCACACAGATCCTTCAATAATAACTTGATTTATTTTACCACACAATTAACTAATAGAAATGAGATTGTGCTTAAGACCATTCACAAGCATCATTGTTAAGGAAAGTTCTATCTTTAGTACCAATACTTCCAATACCAACGATATCACAAGTGTTGTCATCACCAAAAGAAACCAAACCTTGATTGCAGGTAGTTAAATCAGAAAATAAAGACTTGTTACCAGACATGTGATGAGAACATCCGCTATCGAGTACTCATTCCTCAGAGGAAACATTTGCTTGATAACATATCTGCAAAGCTAATTGTCATTTGGTCTTTAGTATCCAGACTTTTTTGGATGCCTTTCGTTTGGTAAGACAAATCTACTAATATGACCAATTTGATCGCATTCAAAACATTTTGGCCTAATAGAAGGTTGAAGCTGTTCATAAGACACAAATGGGACATTCTTTTTATTCTTATGCAAAACTTTTAAGACGTTCTCTAAATCTCCAATTGTCAATGACTAATTTTTTGATTTTATAGGATGGAATGACTCATCCTTCGTTCAAGTTTTTTATCTCACTTCGAAGCTGCTCATTTTGATTCTTCAAATCAGCATATTCAGTTCTAAGTTTCTCTTTATCCTGATTTACTTGAATCAATTTCTGGTTTAACACAGAATAATTTTTGCTAACTTTAATTAATTCAAGTTGAATTTCCTGAATAGTGTTGTTAAGTTCATCACCAGAATCATATTCAGAAACTTGTTTATCTTCTTCAGTGTCACAATGAGAATCAGAATAGTTGTTTTTTACTGTTACTTGGTCTTCCTTGTTCATGGTAGTGTCTGTGCATACAATTGTCATGTATGCTTTTCCCTCGTGCGATTTATCACAGTCACTGCTGTCACTATCTTCATCACTACAGCAGGTGGCTTGCATTGCTCTTTGCCTTCTTGCTTGAGGACATTCAGCTTTGATATGACCTTGTTTACCAGATCTAAAACAACCAAGCTGGTTTCCAGACATAATACTACTACCTTGATCCCTTTTGGATTTTGAAAATTTGTATGACCCTTTACTGTTCTCAGCATTCTTTTCACTTTCAAAGTCATTAGTTCTATTTTGACTTCCAAACTTCTTCTTTTCCCTACGCATCTTAAGAAGTTTGCTAACCTGTTTACTTAACAGCGCAAGTTCAGAATCATCATAATTATTAGGGTTAATATTTCCAAAAACCCTAAACTTTGCCAATATATAATAAAAATGCACTAAGTTTAAAAAACCCCATATCTATCCCGGACTTAACGTCGTTAGTCATTATTTGTAAAATTTTAACTTTTTGAACCAAGTGGCTAACGGAATTAACTTTTAAGTTTTTTGTCTTCAAGAATCAGTAACCCAGGTTTTCCCAAATTTCATTTTGACCATTCTCAATTCCATCCCTTATAAAAACACCCAAAGGACTAACTGAAACTCGTTACAAACGGTGGTTGACGGAACCAAAGTCACCTCCACAATACCACCGCCACTGCTGCCGGAATCTGCAAATCTGTGGTGTGAGTGAGATTCGCGGCAGCCGTGTGGGCAAGACCACAAGGAGTTTGGCGACAGCCGTGTGGGTGAGATTCGCGGTGGCGTTGTTGTTTCCGGAACGATGCTGCGCTAACCTCCGAATTGAGGTCCGGGGGAGCAGTTAGGGCAGGAGTATCGGGACGGTGAGATCTCGATGGCTCTTGCCCTCCCCGTTCGCGTGGTCCTTGAAAACCTTGGAGGACACGATGCGATGGCTCTGCGGATGCTTCCGATGCGGGGTGGGAGCGGAGGCGGAGGATGTAGAGGAAGTGAAGCTATCGACGGAGGAATCCCTGACTCTCGGTCGCCGTTTAGGAGGCGACAGTGGTGGCGGGTTGGCTGGAGCGCCGACGGCGCTGTGGTCTTCCATTTCGAAATTGCAATATGAGGAGAAATCAACTAGACCAGAAATTGGGACACTGTTAGATTTGTGTGTTTTGAAGAAAGAGAGAGAAGGAGGGTGGGATTCTTGTGTAGACTGCAAATGAAGAAGGAAAGAAAATGGAAGTAATTTATCTATTTGTTTCGTCTTCCTCATCGGCAAATCCACCCTTGCTAGATTTGCAGATTCCGGCACATGGCTTTCCTTTCAGCTTCAGCGACTCGAGGTGGTTGAACCTTCGTTGGAGCTAAGCTAATCCCGGGCGAATTCCTCCCTTAGTCATCATCCAATCTATCAACTCCGATTACTTCCGGTTCCAATCAAGGCAGCGACGAGTATTTCTCCCGAATTAGAGTAAGAACTCCTCCTAAGCCATTCTACATGGTCCTCAACACCAACAGCGACATCAACTGGCTTCAGTGTGACCCTTGCGCTGACTGTTACACCCAAATAGATTCCCTTCGTCTTCAACCCTTCGTCTTCCTCTTCATATTCCCCTCTCTCCCACGATTCGCCTCTCTGATCTTCGCTTGAGCTCTCTAGCTGCATATCTACACCTCAACAATGCCTTTACCAAAGTCAATTAAAGTCGAGGGAAGTGTGGGTATTGGGTTTAGGGAGAGTACGAGAGAAGGTGTGGGTGAGGAAGAAGTTGGTTATGGCAGAGTTGACATGGCGGCGTCGGAGTATCGGAGAAGGTTGGTTTGGGTGTTTTTGTAAGGGATGGAATTGAGAAGGGTCAAAATGCAATTTGGGAAAACCTGGGTTACTGATTCTTGAAGACAAAAAACTTAAAAGTTAATTCCGTTAGCCACTTGGTTCAGAAAGTTAAAATTTTTACAAATAAGGACTAACGGCGTTAAGTCCGGGATAGATATGGGGTTTTTTAAACTTAGTGCATTTTTATTATATATTGGCAAAGTTTAGGGTTTTTGAAAATATTAACCCTATTAAATCATCATCAAGGCATTCAACTTCAGACTTTAAAGCAATAGACTTCTTTTTAGTTTCTTCCGCTTCATCTTCTGTCTTTATTTTTTCTTCATGAGTAATACGTGATCCAATGAGTTCATCTATATTCATAGCATCCAGATCTTTTGATTCTTCAATAGCAGTTATCTTTAGTATCCACTGCTTTGGCAAAGACCATAAGATTTTCCTAATAAGATCTTCATTTTCATATTTTTACTACCTAGACCATTTAATTGATTAAAAATATTTTGAAATTGATTATACATAGCAGAAATAGCTCATCTTGATTCATAGACAAAAACTAAAACTCATGTTTTAACATATTTATTCTAGAAGTTTTAACAAGAGAGGTACCCTCATAGGTGACCTGTAGTTTATCACAAACTTCCTTAGCAGATTTGTATCCTGAGATTCTTTGAAATTCATCTTGTCCTAAGGCATAGTACATAATATTCATAGCTTGAGAATTTTGTTGTACCTTCTTAAGATCGTCATCATCCCAATCATCTTCATCCAATTTAACATCATGAGGACCTTTAGTGATGATTCTCCAAAGCTTTGTATTCACAGTTTTAATAAACAGCTTCATCCTGTTCTTCCAGTATCCGTAATGAGTTCTTTCGAATCTTGGAGGACGATTCTGAGAAAAACCATCAACAAGAAAAACAGAGTTCTCTTGATTCGAACTCATCTGTTAGAAGTAAAATCAAACAAGAGACAAAGCATAGATAGATACAACCTGAGATCGACCACCAGTAATCGTTAGATTTCAGTTCCTTGGTGACCGGCTCTGATACCACGTGATGTATCCCTCTGGGTTGAAGTAGTTTCTCACTCTAGTGAAATGAAACACTCGAAACTTAGCACCATTCAAGACTCGGTGATTCAAGGACAACAGTCCAGTGGGTTGGGCCTTCAATCGTCAATGGGCTGATGTTCAGGCCTTTTTGCCAAGGTGATTTGTCACCTTCTTGACAATTGAGGATTGAACGGAGGAGCTCTGTTCTGCTAGAAACAGAGTGAACAGAGCAGTGTTGGAACTCTATATCCAGATCCAACTGATTGACAGTAGCGAAGGAAAATGAACAAAGACATGAGATTTTTAATGTGGTTCGGCCAATAATGCCTACTTCCACATCCCAATGGAGTTCTTCCCTTGAGAGTTGTTGATTCGAATCCATGAATCGGTGAGAACCTCGAACTTGTATGTACACCCTTGATTTCTCCCCGAAATCAAACAGCTATATCTACCCCAGTTCCCCACTGATTGATACTAGCTTATACTCTCATAGTTCTACCTTTGCAACTTAATAATCTCTCTGATAATTGTATTACAAAGTCTGTCATCTTCAGCAGTCTCGTCAGAGATTAAATAGATTTCTATGAAATCACTAGAGAGTCATTTGAAATGCTGTCGTTGCTGATTTGTAGTGGATTGATGGATTGACTTGATCAAGGTGAAATCGCTAGAGAGCCGTTTGAAATGTTTTCATTGCTGATTTGTAGTGGATTGATGGATTGACTTGATCAAGGTGAATCATCCGATTCATGTTCCTTTTGTTTATCCCTCACTCTTCAGGATGCTTAATTCCCAAATGCAGAATCCTGAACAAATCTTCACAATGTCCCATTTCCTTTTATTGCTACCTGTACACACTAGCAAGATCAAGCGTAGAGAATAGTATTGAGATGTTATTTTCAGCTACCAATGAGTTTCGTGTCAACACATGAGACTTTAAGAGCTAAGTTTGAGGAATGGATGTTTCAGGGATCTGCACACATTCCAAAGGCTGAGTAGTTCGGGAGCTGGCTGTTCTAGGGATATGAATAAGAAGTAGATAATGATGTGTATGAGAATTCGGAAATGGGATTGTAATCTTGAATGAATGAATTATAAAGGATTTTTTCTTTAAGTTTTAATCTGTCATACCACAGTTTGGTTTCGTCAAGATGCCACATGGTTCTGCAAACCTGAAGGATTAATTGCCAGGAGCACATTTCTCATGATTGAATTCATATTTAATACTAATTAGTATTATTTACTTATACCTATGCATATTTGAAACACTGAATATTAGTTTAGAGATCGAACGCAGGAATACAGTTGATGAATCTGGGATTCGAGGAAGAAGACGAAGATGTAGTCTTTGCTTGACGACATCATTTCATCTTCAGTCACTTGAGCTGAAGCGTTTATAGGCCCAAATGTCAGGATTTTGTGGTGCAGGATGGTCTCTACTCCATGTTCCAAGCATGCTTGGGAGAGTCATTATTATTACTGATTCACAAGAAGTAGGCTGAAAAGGGATGTGGGAAATTGTGATTTTATGGTTAAAATAACAATGGGTTTTGCTCACCAAGTTTAGTTCTTTTTGTTCCTTTGATTCCTCGGTTTGTTTTCAGGTATGCGTCTAACCAACTATTTGACTGTATCATAGCAAGAGCATAGCTAAACCACATTTTCGGTTTCATGTATGTGCCATAGTATTGTAAATCTAAAGGATGATATTGTCAGAATTACCCGTTTTCCTTCTGTCTCTTTCTTACTTGATATCTTCGTTTGTGTGTTCTTTCATCTTGGTGTTATCGGTCCATATCCTTTCTTGCTATATGGTTAGACATACCTTCTCACTACAAAAAAACTGCTGTTTAGCGTCGGTCACTGACGTCGTTTAGCGTCGGCTGCTGACCGACGCTAAAGGATTTAGCGTCGCTCAAAAAAAGCGACGCCAATTCTTCCGACGCTAAATTTTAGCGTCGGTCTGAAAGCAACTGACGCTAAATCCGTTTAACGAACGACGCTAAATCCTTGACCGAATGGGTCGCTGACCAACCCAATTTTTTTTGTTTTCGTTTTTTTTATTCGTTTTTAATATTCATTTTCTATTTTGTCACTCCATTTTCTATTAATGTCCAATCAGTCACTCCATTTTCCAGTTATACAACTTGGTCACTTAGATTTATTAGGTCACCCTTTTGGTCACTTCTTGTCCAATCAGTTAATCCTTGATCGATCAGCGTGATCGTGGTGGCGACGATGGTGGCGGTGGTGACGGCGGATGGCTGGGGAGAAACAGAGAAGAGGAGAAGAAGAGGAGAAGAAGAGGAAGAGGGAAGAAGAAGAAGAGGAAGGCTGGATCTGGAGATCTGGAAAAGGAAGAAGAGGAAGAAGAAGAAGAAGAAAAGGAAGAAGAAGGCTGGAAAAGGAAGTAGAGGAAGAGGAAGAAGAAAAAGAAGGCTGGTTGGAGAAGAGTTTCAGAAAAAGAGAAGAGGAAGAAGAAGAAGGCTAGAGGAGGAAGAAGAAGACGCAATTAGGGTTAAGGTCGGCTGAGAGGTTTAAATATATACGTGTTTTAGCGTCGGTCGCTGACCGACGCTAAAACATGTCGAAAACCCACGCTAAAGCTGGTTTTCGAGTACGGGGTTCGTTTCTGACCCAAAACCAAATTTAGCGTCAGTTTATGGTCAGTTTTAGCGTCGGTCAGCAAGCGACCGACGCTAAACCCTTGGTCAAACGCGAGTCAAGGGTTTAGCGTCGGTTTCTGATCGACCGACGTTAAACGCTTCCCCTTTAAGCGACTCTAAAGGGCCTTTTTGTAGTGTCTTTAAAGAACGTAACTCCCAGATGGTTTAGATTCTGGTAGAGCCAAGTGTCTGATCGCTAACGGATTTATTAGAAGAGTTGGTTGAAACTATGTTTGGACCAAGATTATGGAGTGTTAGGTTTTCGTGACTTTGAGGCCTTTAACCAGCATTACTGGCTAAGTAGTGTTGCCGCATTCTACAACATTTAGATCTTCTTTTCTCGCCTTCTAAAAGGGACCCTTATGAACACTTCCTCAATGCTAGGCTACGATTTTGATCCTTTCGATGGGATGACAAAGTCTACTACACGGCCGCGAACTCCTCAAACTAGGAGTGAGGTTACATATTGGATCATGCATCATCCCCTCGATATTACAATGCCCTTGGTTACCGAGTGTTCCTTTTCTTGAAATCCCCAAACTCAGGGTTCCTTCCACGAACCCTTCGCAGATTCTAATTTTCTCCCTCATTTCTAACTCTGTTTGGGATAGACAACGACTATACAAGGTCTTTTTTCAAGACTTGATGAGTCACATCTTAATCCTTCTGATACTAATTTTGGAACATTGGGACCACATCATATGTGATCTTTCTCTATTACGTGCTTACTCTACCTCTTTGGGATACGCCAAAGCCTTGCAACGACGTGCAAAAAAGATGTCATCTCTATCAGCAAACCCAACGAACCCGACTTTCTGGCGATCAACAAGTTGAAGTTTTTTTTTGTGGCGCCTTTGTCATTCTATCTTGCCTCCTACTTCCCAGCGAGGGTCCCACCTCCCATGGACTCATCATCCCTCCTACTTGCCAATGTTTCCTATCTTTACCAGAAATGGTTGAAGATATTCTTTTCGACGGCCCAATATCATACATGCTCTACTTAGTGTTTGATATCCATTCGAAGTTTATTCGTATAACACATTGTATGGCGATACATTCATGTGAATATTCCTAGGGATGGGCCCATGTGGGTGCGCGCATTATGAAGGGTTTAGAAGTCTCATAACTTGGTCATTTTTACCACTTTCAATTCTCTCATTTCACCCTCCGTCGTCACTTCCTCCATAATTTAGATAACCTCTCTTTACCCCCCTATGACCCACCCACTCTTAACCCCTTGATCCATCCTTCAATCTAGCATCCTCCCGCTCCTCCACGTTTGAAGGTAAACGTGGACAATGTTGTTGCAACCCATCTGGTGGTGCGACGGGCTTTGTTGTTCGGGATTTGAGTGAATATTTCCTTTTTGCAACATGCTCCTCATATCCAAGTATTTTTTTTTTTTTGACTTAGATTGCTCCGCGAGGAGAATCAAGATAGTAAGCAGTAAATTAGCTACAATCTACCCAGGGTGTGAGGACTACCGGCAACACCCCTGGGAGATATCTAAGAGCCAAACGTGCCATAGAATGGGCAGCTCGGTTTGCTGAATGGTGGACCGTGAGCACCTTGAAGCCCGAACTGATGGCTAGTAAACGACAGACCTCCTGAATGATGACCCCTCCTGTGGCTCTTGAACCATCTTGCTCACGAATTGCTTTGGAAACCAATTCGGCATCTCCTTCGAAATCAACCTGGAAAAAACCAGAAGAGACACACCAAGCGACTGCATTTCTACAGGCTAAAAGCTCAAGCAAAAAAGGATCCAAAATACCTAGGTAAGGGGTACTAATAGCATGAAAGATCATACCGCACGATGACGGAGGACCCAACCAGTAGCCCCACCATGAGGGCGCGTCGTCAACATTAACTTTAAGGCGATGCTGCTGGGGGGGAGTCCAAGGATGAAGTCGAGTGGGAAGGGGGTAAGTGGTGGAAGTTGCTGTGAACGGGGCGGTAGACAAAAGAGTGGTAATTCAGTTAGGTGGGAGGCAAATTGCCCAAATAGTGACTCAATTCAGAATTGAGCATGATTAAAAACCACATGATTTCTACCCTTCCAAACCCTCCACTAGGCCAGAATCCAAACTGGGGTGAGACTAGGTTGGTGCTGGATGAAGTCTCTCCAATAAAAGGCAAAATGTGTATTAGTGAAAGTAGGTGGCACTAATCGAGCCATCCTGTAGAAGGCCAGGGAAATCAGACACTCAACCAACAAGTGTTCGATAGATTCTTCTGCCGATAGGCAGACCGGGCAGGTAGAGACCGTAGCAATGTCCCTAGCAAATAAACATTCCATAGTTGGAACAATCCGGTGAAGCAAACGCCATAGAAAGAATTTTAGTTTTGGTTGGACTAGACTTTCCCAAGCTGAATGCCATAATGTAGCGTCTTGAGGGTTGACCACATCCTTTCGCGGCTTCTTGGGTGGTTTGAGTCGATAGGCCAAATCATACCCTGACGCAGTGGAATAGACCCCTGTATTAGAGAAATTGCCACACAAGGGAGTCTGGGTATGGCGTTAAGGGTAGGGGCAACCGAAGAATGTCACAGACGGATGAATCCAAAAAGTGAGCGAGCAGTTGGGGCCGATCCCATCGTCCATTATCCATAAAGCCTGATATTGATGTGGGACCAATATAAGGGCCCACATAGCGAAGGGTGGGGACCATTAGTTTCTCTGATGGGACCCAATTCACCTGTAATGGGCGCAGAAGGAAACCAGATCCGACTTGCCAGCGAAGACCTTGTTTTAATAATTGAAGCCCGTGCAGCAAACCTTGAAAACCATGAGATGGGCTGGAACCGGCTCGTGCTTGAAGAATGGTTTGGCCATCAAAGTATTTGGCCCTCAGGACTCTTGAGAGCAGCAAGTCCGGGTTTTGGAGGATACGCCAACACTGCTTTGCCAGCAAGGCTTGATTAAAAAGGAAAAAATCTTTAAAGTCTAGACCCCCTGAATGTTTTGGCAGAGAAAGGCGGGACCAAGAAATCCAATGTTATTTTTTACTTGTGCCAACCTGTCCCCACCAAAATTTTGCCATGAGGCCATTAAGACGGTAGCAAAGTTGATCCGGAAGCTGATAACATGTCATGACATAGACGGGAAGCCCAGCAATTACCGATTTAAGGAGTGTGTAGACACCTGCGAGAGACAAGCACTGACGTTTCCAACTGCTTAGTAAGAGAGTGGGTAACATAGATGTGTCGGGGTGAGCTCTATGGTGAGGGTGGAATCCCACAGCCCTTAGCGTGCAGTATCAGGCGTATGGTCCCAGTTTGTGTGTGTTGTCCTCTTCTGAATGGATGGATGACCTTACATTTATAGAGTTGCATAAGCATGGGCAATGGATCCACGTGACATGCTCTCAGTGGACCTCTGTTGAGTCAGCCTCAACAGTATGGCCCATGCTTTAACTAATGGTCAGCGGGGTTGGTGACTGGTAGACATGGAGAGTGCATCTAACCTGTCAGCAAGATATGACAGGAGTCACCTCCTACGCCCTTGCTAGGCCTGCTAGCTCAGGGATGAGGGAGGAAATGTCCGTGAGGGCATT
This sequence comes from Linum lewisii, assembly GCA_034768395.1. Lineage (NCBI taxonomy): Eukaryota > Viridiplantae > Streptophyta > Magnoliopsida > Malpighiales > Linaceae > Linum > Linum lewisii. The sequence goes on from CM068300.1 coordinate 6,636,664, forward strand.
TTCACCGCCTAGGGTCTTGAGGGCGGTCTGCACTAGGGCCCATCAATAACTAACAATTATAACGTAAAATTTCAATGAATGTTTTTGGACACGTATAAAACTTTTTATGTTTATTCATGTATTAATTTAGAGATTAGGTTGACTATGATTATTTTACATTAAATGAGTAAGTTCATAGTCCCAAGTTTGCAAGGGAACTTCTAGGGTGACATAAGGAATTCTTATGTCCCCTAGACATAACCAATGATGAGCTTCCACATCATCTCTTTTGTTTGTTATAAGATAGGATAGTTAATAGGTAGTTATTTCTAAAATAATTTTAATTACCTAATTTACATTAAATCAAATATTCTTATATTTAATGATTTTATTTGCAGATTTTCCTACTAATAATGACTCTCGTTTGGATGCATAAAAAAGGATTTTATTGTGGGTTTCCTTTCTCTGATACAGATTTTAATAATATTGTTCAAACTTAACTTTTTTGTTATGTGTTTATAGGTTACCCAAACAACATCTGAATCTGATACTAGTATTACAAAATGTACCATATCATATTTTCAGCTCTAAAAATTAAAGTATCATGTGGGTTACATTCGTTCTTAGAGGCTGGGTGGTTTCCTTTGTTTCCAGGTTGTTTCTATTATTCTCGAAACATCCACGATATCATATTGTGTTGAAGTTCTATATAATACTAGTATAAACATCAATACTAATATTGTTAATACTAGTATTAAATCATAGTTTTAAAATGCTCAAAATCATGCTAAGACTGTATCACATGGAAAAAAATATTTAAACAGCTAAGATAACATCTCTGGATGCACCAGCAAACAGGAAATGAGAACCCTATGGTTTTCTCCATATAATATTAGTATAAATATCAATACTAGTATTGTTAATACTAGTATTAAATCAAAGTATTTAAACCACACAAAATCAGAGCTTATGACAGTAGCACATCTAAAATAAAAATTAAACATCCATGATAACTTCGGTGGAGGAATCAGTCAAAAGGGAAGTGTTCCCAAAAACTAAAAGTTAAAGAGACGTAATAGATATATGAATGTTATTCCATATAATACTAATATAATCCATCAATACTAGTATCAGTAAATACTAGTATTACATCACAGTACTTGAACCCCCAAAAACATGCTAACATTGTTTCATATCTAAAATAACTTGTAAACATCCATTTTGGATGGAGGTTTTTGAGAGGAAGTTCCGGCTGCGGGTTTGGTAAAAAATTGAAACAAAGATGAAAGAAGGAGAGTAGAAAAAAAAGGGCTTCATGTATGGTAAAAATATTAAATTAATTAGGAGAATTTATTATGGGTTTTAATAATTTAATAATATTATATTTTATATCATTGGATCTTTAAGAAGGTGATACAAGGGCTATTAGGGGTTATGTCCAAGGGACATAAGCCCCCCTTATGTCAGCCTACATGGTCCCAGTTTGCAATATATGGTTAAATGTATATATATATCAATATGCAAAATTTAAATAATATTAAATATCATTAATTAGATATTCTATTTAATCAAATAAAATAAAGTTATTTTAAAACCAATTTAACCTTATCTAAACATCATTTATTTATTTGATAAGAATCCTAAACTTCATTCATACTCTAAGGATTGCTTAAAGGGAACTGGTGATAAGAATCCTAACACCCTAATTTTGAAATAATGACTTATTTAAAAATATGTCATTGAACTATAAGAAATATAATCTTTGAGGATGAATTTTTTTACTGTTGAAAGCTCATATATAGTCCGTAAAATGTTCCGGCAACAGATAACTATGATATCACTTTCGCTGCATACTGATATAGCGTGTGACCAAAATAATATTGCCATGAAACACCTAGTTGATACTCGTTATTACATATTGACAAAATTAGAATATAAATATTATAATGATTGATCGATTGATGACATGGAAGTTTAAATTATAATTTTAGTTGGCGTGGTTGGCTGACGTAATATTTTGGACTGAAAATTGAATAAAATTGGACGAAATAACGATCTTTTCCTATAGTCAAATTGAGTTATTGTTGATGTGTTAAAAATGAAAGTCAAGTGATATAAATTTTAGTTTTTATTTAAAAATGGGATAATAACACTTTGTCCCCCTCTACTTTGTCAGCTTAACAAATAGCCCCTATATTATGAATCACTCATTTTACCCTATCTACTTTGGCCACTTTGCATTTTGGGTCTTTCCATTCTACATATCATCTTCTTAACATTAAATGTAGACACGTCCGCACATCGGCGAAGAGAGATATCAGAGGTAGGAGACTAAGAGCTGGTCATGGACGTAAATTGAGGAGGTATCACAAAGAGTATGGTGACATATGAAGAGTTTTAAAATCACACATTTTATTCGTCGATTTCATCCTATGTAATTATATATACTTATATTCTCAATTGAAAAATGCTTAGTAAGCTAATACATGTCTATTAGAGCTAACGTGGTCTACTGAATACACACCAATTAACGTCATGAAGACGATAGTTGGAATAGAAGGAACCAAAATGAAAAGTGACGAAAGTATGAAGGGTAAAAAAAATTGATTTATAGTACAGGGATCTATTTGTTAAGTTGGAAAAGTAAAGGGGCTAAAGTGCTATTTTCTCTTTAAAAATTACATATAGTTGAAAATTTGAGATATATTTACCTTGTTATCTCCGGATTGTGGCGAGCTGTGAAGTTATTAATAACCGGTTCGTGTATAGACTGATTTATTTGCGGAAAGACCAAATTAGTTGGGCCAACAACGGCGGAACTGAGCTCCCTGGTTTTTCTACGAACGACGAAATTCGAGTGCGCAGGCAGCCGGAGAGAAATATCGGAGGATAGATTTCGACGCAGTTCCTTCGTCAGCCGTCGAGAGGCTCAAACCATAGAAGATCTCGGTGGAACTAGAGAATAAAACCCTAGTTTACGCCTCTGACGATTCTCTCGTCACCTAGTTCTTACGTTTCTCCAGCGACTGAAGGAGAAGAAGAAGTAAGATGGGAGAGCGGAAGGTTCTGAATAAGTATTATCCGCCGGACTTCGATCCGGCGAAGCTGCCTCGCGCTCGCAGACCGAAGAATCAGCAGATTAAGGTCCGAATGATGCTTCCCATGAGCATCAGATGCAACACCTGCGGTAATTACATCTACAAGGGGACCAAGTTCAATTCCCGCAAAGAAGATGTCATCGGCGAGGTTTTTATTTTCTTCTCCTTCTTTGTCAATTCTTAGGTTTATTTTATCGAACGAGTTCTGGTTTGCTGTATATGACGTTCTTATTGTTAGTATTGTATTTCTGCAGACGTATTTGGGGATACAGATATTTCGGTTCTACTTTAAATGTACCAGATGCTCTGCCGAGCTTGCGATGAAGACTGACCCTCAAAATTCCGATTATGTTGTGGAGAGCGGGGCGACGAGGAATTTTGAGCCATGGCGTAAAGAGGACGAGGAACTGGATGGTATAAAACAGAAAAGGGATGCTGAGGAGATGGGTGATGCTATGAAGGCTTTGGAGAATAGAACTTTGGATTCCAAACGGGAGATGGATATCCTTGCTGCCCTTGATGAAATGAAGTCCATGAAATCAAGACAAGCAACTGTCAGCGTGGATGCAATGCTTGAGGCGTTGCAGCGCACTGCTGTTGTGAAGGTATAGTTATTATTCAAAGATAATCTTCATTATGCCTTAGGATCTCCCATGAATTAGGATATCATGCATACTGAAATCTGAGATTTTGGGTGGAGAAAATGAAAATTGCTGCCTTTTTTTTTGGACTAGCAGAGATGCTATTCTGGTGTTGATGTCTGTATTTAACATGGACTATAAGGAGGTGCTACTATGGTTTTGTTTGATGCTATTACTTGCTCTATTAGCATAATCTACGCTGAGCCTGGAATGTGACTCCCTGTCTACTGTGAACTTGCATCTAAGAATGCTTGACAATTTTGATATATCTGGATGCAGATTTAAGTTTCTGGTCCAAGATCTATCCTATGTAAGCATTCTATTTATTCTTATCCTCACTTTCTCTTTCTGTTTTCAGGAGAAGAGGTTGGAAGAAGAGGATGAAGAGCTCATAAAGTCAATATTTGCGGTCAGTTTCACTCCTCTTCTGTTGAATAGTTCCTTTGTCTAGTCAATCATGCATAGTCTTCCTTGCAGCAATTGTTCATTCGTTATGTTATGTGTAGCAAGCTTTAATCTTTGTGTGATTGTGTATTTTTCAATTCAGAAGCCAAGAGAAATTATACGAAGGATTTCAGATGATGATTCGGATGAGGATGACCTGGAAATACTTGCTCATCAATCTAAGGTATGATCAAATACATACTGCAATTCATCAGTTTTGTGCATGTTAGTTGTGTTATTACTTTTATGACATTCTTGGTGGCGGTCTAACATGTGGTGTGCTTTGGCCTACTTGTGATGCAGAGGGCAAAACTTGATGATGAACATTCAGGCCAACCGACAGATTCGCTCTTAAATGCTACCAATGCGGCAGAGAGCTCTAGTTCAAAAGGTAATTCATCTCATTCATGTTGCTATTTGTATTATTGACTGATCTGATTAGGTGAACCTAATTTAGGATAAACTTGTAGTTATTACTTTAAGATTGGCATGTCTGCGGCGGATGAGGGGATGTAACAAGTCCATCCTAGACTATTTGCTGCATCATCACTTTGTAGAAATAGCATATAGCTTGGCGATTGTTCCGTGATAGAAACTATTTTGGACCTGTTGAACCATATTGATAATGATCTAGTCTACCCCAACGTCCTAAACACTGTCAATCGGTACAAGTTAACTTTCTGAGATCAGAACCTTCCATTACAGAATCTTAAACGTAGTCTTACTGTTTTTGTTTGCAGATAACTCAAAAGATACTGGGACAAAGAGTGATGCTAAACCAAGTGTCAGAGCTCCGTTGGTGAGAATACTGGTGAAGAAGAAGCCAGAAGCATCTGCTGACAACAAGCAATTAGATAAAACTGCAGAGATTAAGCAAGAGGAGAGTAAAAACGACAATGCAGGCTCTGCACTTCAATCCCTGCTTCAAAATTATGACAGCGATGATGACAGTGAATGAATGATCTTACATCTGAGAACCGACCTCCATAACTAGCTGGGATTGATCTTCTGTGAGCATACACTAAAATATCCACTCCAAATTGTTTGTTGTAGTTTGAATAGTTATGAACGAATTTGGATCTTTAAAATGTCAATCTTACTTGATGTTGAACTTCTCAGATCAGCAGTTTTAATGTTAGAAGCATTGCTCATTTGATCATTTATCCTTTTTTTTTTGGTGCGAAGGCGACAAACGTCACTCAATTAATTGACCAATTTGGGTTCCGAAATTCCCATACAATCATAACGAAGATGGTAAGCAAGACTACAATCTGAAATAGAAACAGAATGAAGTCGATTCCCAAGAAGTCGGCAGCATGATTGGCTTCTCGAAACACATGCTTTACACGTAATGCCCAGTTGCGACTTAGCCAGTCTCCGAATTCCAACACCTTGAGGCGTGTTGGTAAGCAATCGTCAAGCTATTATCTAGCAAAATAGCCACCGCAGCTTGAGAGTCCATTTGGACTTCCACTTTCTTGTATCCTTCCGTCTAGGCACGACAGATACCCTCAAGGGCACCTCGAATTTCTGCTCGACTTATTGACATTTATCCTTACATTCAACAGAAACAAAACTGCATTTGACAAATTGATTCCTCATTACATTCAACAGAAGCATGCTACAACATTATAAGATGATAGAATGGTAAGCAACCATTTTTCATTCTCCAAAGCCAACATATGATTACTTTGATCACTTCTGAGGCTTCTTTTTCCATAAGTCACCAAACATCTTGATCCCAGATCCCCTACGCTGATGCTTCGCACTCCCAAACCCACCATCCATATCATCACCATACCCAGGTGACCCGACAAACCCGCCATTCCCATACCTGCCACCTGGGGTCTCAAACACATGCTTGTCCATTGAAGCACACCTCTCAGATACGATCATCCTTCCATTCCCACCGGCTAGCACAGCTGCTGCTGCATCTGCTGCTTTCCTCCACTGCTCAGTCTGAACTCTCATCATTTTCATCTCTGCTTCCAATCCTTCTTTCTCTTCCTTAACTCTCTCCACTTCAGACTTCAGCTCAGCTTCATTCCCTTTACTAACCTCCAGCTCTTCTCCTAATCGACTCAATCTTCCACTCATCTCCTCTTCCTTTTCCTTAGCACATGAAATCTTTGAAGCTGCATCATTCAGCTGGCTCTTCAGCTCTTCCTTCTCGTTATTTGAAACCTCCAGCTCCTTCTCTTTCTCTTCTAGTTTCGCTTTAAGTGCATTAATCTCCTCTTCTTTCAAAGCCATCTCTTCAGAACTTGGCTTTACTACCTCTACCTCCTCCAGCTTTTCAGGTGGTTCAACTTGGACCTCCACTACCTCCCTTTTATCTACCGGAACTTCAAACACATCGGTCTCCTTATCGTCGTCTTGAACACCATCGATATCCTGCGAAGGCTTGTGATCTGGCTGCTGCTGTATTTCTGCTTCATCCTCAGGTTCTGGATTTGGGCACCTTTCTTGGTAGACTTGTTCTCCAGTTCCTTTTCAGCTTCCTTCTTAGCAGCTTCAGCTGATGCCAACTGGTCCTTTAGACTCTTGAGCTCTTCCTGCGCTTGGCCAAGCTGTGACTCCAGATCTGCAATCCTTGTGCCAAGCTTCTTTTGCTGCAACGGTGGATCAGAATGTGGCCCAGCTCGTGGAGAGCGACGGTCTGATCCCAGCTTTGGGCTCCTGTCAGTAACTACTGAGCTAGATGATGATGTCCGGAGCGGATGTGGACCTCGTGACGATTGCCTTTGAGGCATTTCTGAAACCCTGAGATCCCAATATAACCAGAATTGCATCAGACAACAAGATCACCATAATAACATAGCTATTCCTAGAACATCCAGATCAAGGTAGTGAGTCAAAACTCAAAACTACAGATTGTGTAAAGATCAGGCGCCTTCCTAAGCAGCATAACCTTAGCCAATGGTACAACATTCAAGGTAATGCTTGATACTAAACTTGACAGTCATTTTCAACATACAGAAAAGTGTAACAGTAAGTTCATAATAACACAAAATACAAAGGCAATTGCAGTTCATAGAATCCAGATCAAGGTAAGTTCCTAAGTAGCATAACCTTAGCCAATAGTACAACATTCAATGTTTTGGACATAGAGAAAAGTGTAACAGAAGTTCATACAATGCTTAATGAAACTGAGAGATCAAGACCCATTAATTTTCAGGCAGCAAAGTCTGCAAATGCAATGAGAAAACTGACCTTGGTCGTGGCATTTGCTTGGCTGAGAAGGAACAATAAGAAGTTCAAAGCTGCTGAAGAGTAATGAGTTGCAGCCTGCTGGAGATATTCTTCGAACAGTATCAGAGAAATGAAATGAAGAAGGAAGAAGGAAGGAAGGACAGTATACTGTATAATGAGGAATGGACAAAACTTAATCAATGGCGATGGATCCAGATTTCCAGACCCATTCTGTCATGTGTTTCATTCAAATCAAAACACAAAGGGATTACTTCAATCATTCAAAGAACAATAACTGCACACTAACATGCATCCAACAACCTGCTCTTCATCTTACCTAACCAAAGACCCACTTCGCATTAATTTCTCTCCATCAATAACTGTACTCTACTCACTTATAAACAAATTTTTCTAATGGTTTTTCGTTTTCCCATCTGAATTAGAAGCCAAATAGAAGAAATTAAAACTTAATTATATGAAGAGATAGTAGAAAGATGACAACTTGGGGCTCTTGTTTCTATTCATTTTTTTTTTCACTTCGCCCAAAGCTGCAGCAGCAGAGAGAGAGAGAGAGATTGGCCACTGGGTTTTAACTTGTTCCCCAATGGTTCTTCTAGTCTTTAAGATGTCGATGCTCTTCTTGGGCAGTGAAAACAAAAAGCTTATTCAAAAATGAAAAATGAAAAATGAAAAAGAGATTTTATTTCAAAAATCTTTCTGAAAAGTGAGGATGTAATGTCTCTTTTGCAGAGCAGGGGGATGACAGTTTCGACAAGCTCTGTTCCATTTCAAAAAACGGCAAAAGAACAAAAGGCGCGTGGAGAACGACTGTTCCCTCTCTCTGCTCCAAGTTCAAAATGAAAATTTCCCGTTACAGGAAAGATCCAGAAATTGGGCAGAGGAGGTTTTGTCGTGACTCTGTTTTCTGAGTTGTTGAAAATAAGAAACAAATTAAACCCAGATGAATCTTTTTTGGGTCTTTTGACTCATTCAGGAGAAATTAAATCGACAGCAGTATGCTGAAAGACGAGATTACGAAGAGTAAGCAAATGAGAAACAGAGTGCTTTGATGGAGGAACTGAAAGTGAAAGAAATTCAAACTGAAACACTTGCTAAGCTTCGGTTGCAGTAGCTAAGCTGGAAATCCCACATTTTGCAGAAGTAGAAAGAGAGATTGAAAACAGGAAGTAGGAAAGTAGACAGAAAGCTATTGCAAAGCAGGAAGAAAGAACTTGCCTGGGGATGCAGTCGAGAGTTGCAGAGTGGATTTTGTGAGAGGGAAAGGGAAGAATATGAAGAAGCTTAAGCGCAAGTGGTGAATGGTGGTGATGCCATAAAGATGAAGGCAAAACTGGTTTTAATGATGATTTCAGGAGCGGCCCAGCGGTAGAGAGCGGGATACTAAGATCATATCTAACTTCCATTTTTGTTATTAAAATTAAAGGGTCAAATACTTTTGCGGTCACTTAACTTTAAACTCAGTCAAATTAGTAACTTATGTTATAACTTTCTTACAGAGTGGTCACTTGGTTTGATTTTGTGATGATTTCCATTTAATGTACATAGACATGACATTTCATCCATTATATTTGTTTTATATTTGAAATCAAACCAGAAAACAAGCCCGATAATCGAAAGAGTTTTATCTATCACGTTTTATTCGGGTGAAGGAGGGAAGTGAATCGACTTATTTAGTTTAGATGATTGGTTTTGTGGTTTGATTTGACTTGAAAAAAAATATAATGGATGACATGACATGTCTATGAACGAAAATCATCACTGATGGGCCCGGCCCGACGAGGTCCAAAGGCCCACACGGCGGCCCATGAGGCGGCCCACACGGCAGCCCGAACACAGCGGCTAGGGCTGGAGGTCCGGATTTAGGCGGTAAATCAGATGGGCCGAACAGGCAGGCCCAGGAAGTGTAGTAAGGCCCAAAGCGACGGCCCAGCTCGGCGGCCTCCTAGGGTTACTTGGCGACACTTAGGGTTCCAAGACAGAGCAGACACGTGTCAACATCCTACGGGGGCTACAAACGAGTGGCTAAGATTCAGCCTTGGCGACCAAGGCAGGGGTACTATAAATACCCCCGTACACCCTATTAACCGGGGCACAACACTTTTACCCAGCGGACAAACGCTCCGCGGTACGTTACTCGCCTCCCTTTCCCATTCCTTAAACTGATCGCCTCCCCTTTTCCTTGAACTAACTACCCCCACGTTACTTACGAGGTACACCACTCCCGGAGGACCAACAGGCTTGGGCTTCCATATTGGGCCAGGCGACAAGGCTGGAACAATTGGCGCGCCAGATAGGGGCGATCGGGCGACTTTTCAAGGCGAATGGCTTCATCAGCGATTCCCACTCTGATGGGCGAGGATGGCGAAAGAGGAGATGGAGTAACACCTGTCAAGCATGTCAACCCAGGTTCTCGAGCAGACCCAAACCTCACTAGAAACATGGAGCGCGAATTCGAAGGCGACTCGGAGTCCCAGAGTACTATTCCGGCCGGCGATGCCTATGAGCTGTTGGAGCAGCGATTTCGGTCCCTTGAGCAACAGAATGCTGAGCTCACGCAGATGTTGAAAACGGTGATCGCCCAGCAGGCTCAAGCTCTCAGGGCCAACACTCAGGACAGGCAATCGCCACGGAACTCCCATTTGGAAGTGTTACAAACAATTCCTCCCGGCTACTCAAATCTCCCCCGCACAGATGGCGGTTCGCCAACCTCTGTCCAGGGCGATACTCACCGAGCCACTACCTAAGGGGTTGGTTCCGCCCAACCTAGATAGGTATGTAGGTACTGGCGACCCGGACGAGCACTTGCAAGCCTTCCAGATCGCCATGCAAATGCAGCAGGCTGGCGACGCCGCATATTGCAGAGCTTTTCCGGCGACACTGGGAGGGCGAGCCAGGGAGTGGTACATGAATCTACCGGAGGGCATCATAACATCGTGGGAGGGCTTTGCGAGGATCTTCTCACAGAAGTATGAGTGCAAGAAAACAAGGACGGTCCCGTTGCAAGCTGCTGGTGAGCCTGAGGCAAAAGCCGAACCAGTCGCTGAAGGAGTTCTTTGATGAATGGACTGGGGTCGTCCAATCCATCAAGAGGGTAGATCATGAAATCGCTGCGGCAAGTTTATTCCAGTCGACTCATAACGGCAGGCTGCGGGAGTCGCTGTTACAGGTGGCTCCGAAGTCGCTGTCCGACTTGGAAACCAGAGTACACAAAATTATTTTGATTGAGGAGCAGTTAGCAGAGCCTTTATGTGGAGCGGCGAAGATGGAAGAAAAGCCCGTTACAGGGAACAAGCAGGCCAAAGGGCAGCCCTCCGAGACACGGCCATACGGGAAATATCGCCCAGGGGAGCAAAGGCGTTACCAAGAGAGAGGATACCCTGGAGAGCAAAGGGGTTATCAGGAGAAAGGATACCAAGAGGAGAGGGCAGATTATACACCCCTCTCAGAATCGTGAAGAAAGATTCTGCTGTATATGCAGCATAAGGGACATCCCATCAACTGGCCGGGGCCAATGTTCACCCCGGCGGATCAGCGAAGTCGCCAAAAGTTTTGCGATTTCCATGACTCTCATGGGCATACCACTGAAGACTGCAGGGAATTGAGAAATGAAATCGAAAGGTGGATAAACGAAGGACGTCTCAGGGATTTCATTGTCAGCTCAAAGCGGAAAAACAAGCCGCAAGAGGATGATCGCCGTGGACAAGGAGAATCACAAGACAAGAAGGGTGATGTTTTCGCCCGACTTAAGGAGCCTATGGACAATGAAGATAGCAAGAAAAAGCCTCGACCTGAGGTAAACCACGTTTATCAAACCATTTTCGGTGGGGAAAGTTGCCCGACGAAGAAAGTCAGAAAGGAGGAAACAAAGGAGGTGATGATGATAGACCAAGTCAGTCGCCCAACGTTGGGATTCTCGGACGAAGACATGGCCAGGGTAGGAGGCCCAAGTTTGGAAGCGATGGTGATTCAAGTAATCACACACAATAGCCGAGTGGAGCGAGTGATGGTTGACGAAGGGAGCTCTGCGGACATTATTTTCTCGGGAGCTGTACAAAAAGATGAACCTGCCAGCTAGCTTGCTCAGGCAGACAAAAACTACCATCTCAGGATTTTCAGGACACACAGTTCCCATCAAGGGGATAGCCACGATGGCGATAACCATTGGGGATGGAGACTTGCAGGTCACCCGATCCATTGACTTCCATGTCATGGATTGTCAATCCACGTACAACATGATCTTGGGGCGACCAGCGCTCGCCGCCTTCCAAGCAATCTCCTCCCCAGTGCACCAAGTACTGAAGTTCGCCACTAATGAAGGGATAGGTTTTGCCTGGGGGCACCCGGACATCGCCAGAAGGTGTTACAGGGCGGCGACTAAAAGCACGTGCCTCACCATAAGCTTAGAGGCTGAGAGCGAAGGAGAAAGAGTCGTACCAGCGGAATCGGATGTCCCAATACCGCTGTTCGAAGAAGATGAAAGTAAGACAGTTCGAGTGTCGTCCTACCTGAGCGATAACAAGAAGCAGGAGTTGGTCAAGTTGCTCGGGAGTTCTCGCACCTGTTCGCATGGTCACCAAGTGACATGCCAGGAATCGCTCCAGACATCATCAAACACTCTCTAGCGATCGAACCCGGAACTCGCCAGTCCAGCAAAAGCGGCGGAACATCTGCAGGGAAAGGCAGCAAGCGGTGGCGAATGAAGTGGAAAAGCTTTTAAAGGCAGGGTTTATCAAAGAGGTGCAGTATCCTGAGTGGTTGGCTAATGTAGTTCTTGTGAAGAAATCGTCAGGAGCATGGCGAATGTGTGTCGACTTCACCAACCTTAATGATGCTTGCCCCAAGGATCCGTACCCCTTGCCCAACATAGAGCAGCTGGTAGACGCAACGGCGAATAATGAAATGCTATCCTTTCTGGATATGTTCTCAGGATATCATCAAATACCTTTAAACAAGCAGGATCAAGAGAAAACGGCTTTCATGACGCCCACGGCGAACTACTGCTACCGAGTAATGCCATTTGGGCTCAAGAATGCTGGCGCGACTTACCAGCGGATGATCGACGCAGTCTTTGTCAAGCAGCTCGGCCGGAATTTGGAAGCATATGTGGATGACCTTCTGGTCAAAAGTAGGAAATCCGATGATCATCTTGGCGACTTGAGGGAATCCTTCAATACACTGCAGGAGTATTCGCTTAGGTTGAACCCTTTGAAGTGTGTGTTCGGGGCGACATCAGGAAAGTTCCTGGGATATCTCATAACCAGGAGAGGAATAGAAGCTAATCCGGCACAGATCGCGGCGATTACAGCGATGGCCCCCCCGAAGACTGTGAAGGAGGTTCAGGTTCTATCTGGAAGACTGACGGCAATCAATCGATTCATTCCCAGGATCGCCGACCGCTGCGCTCCGTTTTTCGCGACCTTGAAGAATGCATCAAAGTTTGCGTGGAATGACAAATGTAACAAGGCTTTTGAAGAGCTGAAGCAATTTTTAATTACCCCTCCTGTACTTGCATCTCCAAAGTTAAGTGAAGATCTATTTCTCTATATCGCGATCTCTCCAAAGGCAGTTAGTGCGGTTTTAGTTCGAAGAGAGGACAAAACCGAACACCCTATTTTTTACACAAGTAAAACCCTGATCGATGCTGAAACAAGGTACCCGGCGATAGAAAAAATGGCGTACGCTGTGGTTTGCGCAGCCAGAAAGTTGCGGCCGTATTTTCAAGCACACACAATACATGTGCTCACGAATCTTCCGATTAAGAATGCGTTAAGATCTATGAGCGTGGCAGGGCGATTAGCTAAGTGGGCGATTGAGCTAAGCGAATATGACATTCGATACCAACCGCGAACGGCGATCAAGGCCCAAGTCCTTGCTGACTTTGTAGTCGAAGGTGCAGTACAAGAAGATACCGAGGAAGGCGATGAATGGACGTTATTTACAGACGGCGCCTCGAGTAAAGGAGGGTCAGGCGCGGGGATAGTCCTAAGGTCTCCTGGGGGGATCCTCCACGAGGTCGCATTGCGATTTGCAACTAATCGAACCAACAATGCAGCTGAGTACGGGGCATTGGAGGCTGGCTTGCGAATTGCTAAGAGTATGGGAGTTACTAACATCAAAGTTTTCTCAGACTCGGCGATAGTAGTCAACCAAGTTAATGGGAGCTTTGAGGTAAAGGAGGAGTCGCTCCTCCCTATTTTGATGAGGTAAAACTGCTTATATCGGAATTCAAGAAGGTGGTTATATCCCAGATTGCTAGGGAGGAGAATTGCCACGCGATGCATTATCGAAACTAGCAACGGCGAAGATTTTGAAGAAGGGCGAATGGTTACAGTGGAAAAGGAAACAAGGATGAAGCAGTGTTTTCACATGATTAACGGGTTTGGGAGAAGCGACTGGCGAACGCCTATTATTCAATACTTGGATAACGACACTGTACCAAGCGACCCGTTAGAAGCGACCAAGCTCCGGCGAAAAGCAGGAAGGTGTACTATAATAGGGGGAGAGCTGTATCGAAAATCAGCTATGGGTCCATACTTGCGATGCCTGGGAGAGGAGGATGCAGCTTGGGCCCTAGAGGAAGTACATTCAGGAGTATGTGGTACTCACTTGGGAACAAGAAGTTTGGAAAGGAACTTAATATACCAGGGCTTCTATTGGCCAACAATGAGAAAGGAGGCTGGCGACCTGGTGAAGAAATGCCACAAATGTCAGGAATTTGCAAGTTATCACAAGTTGCCAGCAACAGCGCTCCAGGCGAATGTCAGCCCGTGGCCATTCGCGAGGTGGGGGATGGATATCCTAGGCCCATTTCCGGAAGCCTCAGGGAAAAGGAAATTCCTCATCGTGGCGGTTGATTATTTCACCAAGTAGGTTGAGGCAGAAGCGGTGGCAAGTATCACCGCCAAGCAGATACAGAAGTTTGCATTTAAAAGTATCGTCACCAGATTTGGTATACCAGAAAGTATTATATGTGACCATGGAACTCAGTTTGACTCACAGGTCTTTAAAGAATTTTGTGATGACCTGAGGATAAATCTGAGATTCGCTTCGGTCGCCTACCCACAAGCTAATGGACAAGCAGAGGCGGCTAATAAGCTTATTCTACAAGGATTAAAGAAAAGAGTGGATGGCTGTAAGGGCGTATGGGTCGAGGAGCTTGATCATGTACTATGGGCTCACCGTACGGCTTACAAAACAGCGACAGGGGAGACTCCCTACACATTGACGTATGGGACTGAGGCGGTCCTTCCGGTAGAAATTTCAATCCCATCTATTCGAATACAGGAATACAGGGACGAGGTCAACGAACAAGAATTGATGCTTAACGTAGACATGATTGAGGAAAGAAGAGAAAAGGCACAGATGCGGCTGATCGCTGAAAAGGAGCAGTTAGCCAGGCGGTACAATTTAAAGCTCCGACCACATCACATCGCGCTCAACGACTTAGTGCTACGAAAGATCTTCAGGCCGGCGGTTGGGCGGCCAAGCTCAACCCCGGTGGGAAGGCCCATACAGAGTACGGCGAGTGGTAGGGGCCAACACCTTCAAACTAGCAGAGTTAGATGGAGCAAAGATCCCAAAACTTGGAACTCCATGCATCTCAGGCGATATTATGATTAAAAAGACACTTGTAGCCGAGGCTAGTTTTTAAGGCAACTAAGGGCCCTAATGTTTGAATCTATATATGTCTTTGCGCCATCAAATTTATCATGTAAGACCTAAGGGCATTGGGATCGCTATGTAAGACCTACGGGCATTAACAAATCGCTGTGTAAGACCTAAGGGCATCAAATTTATCATGTAAGACCTAAGGGCATTGGGATCGCTATGTAAGACCTACGGGCATTAACAAATCGCTGTGTAAGACCTAAGGGCATCAAATTTATCATGTAAGACCTAAGGGCATTGGGATCGCTATGTAAGACCTACGGGCATTAACAAATCGCTGTGTAAGACCTAAGGGCATCAAATTTATCATGTAAGACCTAAGGGCATTGAGATCGCTATGTAAGACCTACGGGCATTAACAAATCGCTGTGTAAGACCTAAGGGCATCAAATTTATCATGTAAGACCTAAGGGCATTGGGATCGCTATGTAAGACCTACGGGCATTAACAAATCGCTGTGTAAGACCTAAGGGCATCAAATTTATCATGTAAGACCTAAGGGCATTGGGATCGCTATGTAAGACTACGGGCATTAACAAATCGCTGTGTAAGACCTAAGGGCATCAAATTTATCATGTAAGACTAAGGGCATTGGGATCGCTATGTAAGACCTACGGGCATTAACAAATCGCTATGTAAGACCTAAGGGCATCAAAGCTATCGGTATAACATCTAGTTAATGATGAAAAGAACAAAGCGGTCAAGAGAGGTGTAATAAGATAAATGACCAAAGATTGAAAATTCGCGAGGAAGAGTTAAATAAAGCAGTTTTTACAAAAAAAGAGAGAAGGAGAAAGAGAGGAAAGCAGCAACAGCACGCAGAAACATGATGATTGTCTGAAAAGATAGCAATAATAACAACAGGATTGAAAGCGGGATCATGGGTCTTTAGCGCCGGAGCCCTTCTCGCCAGCCTTGGAAGGGTCAGCGGCGGAATTGAAGTCTTTGCCGCTGGTCGAGGGGGCTTGATCAGATGATGGCGGCTGAACCTCTGATCCATCGAGATTCAGATCAGGCAGGCCACGGCTGCGGCGAGTGGCCGCCACATATTCAGCATCTGCCGCCACTATCTCCCGCTCCAAGCGAGCAGCATCTCGAAAATAAGTCTCCTCCTCGGCATCGGGAAGGTCGGGAACCCCAAAGTTATAGCGATTGAGGCCTCGGAGGACGGCTCGAACCATTTTTCGCCCCGGCCAGCCCTTGTTGGGAAACAGCTCGTAGAACTCATTACGACAGCTGCGCATTACCACACGCATACTCTCGCCGAGAGCATGAGTGTAATAAGCCACAGTCTCATCGTACTGAGCCTTGGCAGCGGCAAGATCACGATCCGCCGCCGATTCAGCCGCCAGAGAGTCATTAAGCAGCTCTTTAGCTCTGTCCCTTTCGGCGGCTATCTCCTCCACCTGAGCGACCTTGACGCGAGCCTCATCCAACTCGGCTTCAAGGGCGACAATATGCTTATTAGCAGATTGCAAGTCCTCCAGGACGCCCTCCATCTGGGAGATTCGCTCAGTCGCCTCAGCCAGGCTTTTCTTCAGAGACTCAGCAGCAGAGGTCGCTGCATCTGCCCGTCGCTAAGATAAAAAAATAAAACAACAACGTGCGGGTTTAGCAAGGATCGTACGATGACAAGCCGGGAAATAGTATATATAAAAGAGGAGAAAGAAGAGGCAGATGAGTAAATACCTTCTCCTCGTTATGATAACGGGTGAGATCCATGCGCAAAGAGCGCAGGTTCTCAACATCCTCCTTCAGCTTCCGATTCTCCTCCTGCATGTGTTTACATGCAAAGGAAAGATCGCCGAGCTCGGCCACGGCCTAGGCAGCAAAACAAATGTAAGGGGTAAGAAGCAGCGAGCAGAACTAAGGAAACAGGACAAAGCAAATAAATGACGCATCCCATAAGTACCTGAAGGAGGCGGCAGGAAGTTGCCCCATGCAGGTCCGAAATCTCCGAGCCCTCACCAGGAGCGGTCACCCCCTCGTAGACACCTCGAGAGAACTCCTCCGTGATATCACTCGCCATCCGGGGCGATATGTGGGATGCCACTGGATGAACGACAGCGAAGTAGGGAAGGCGAAAGGGACCCTCGCCCTCGCGTCCAGCAGGAGCAGGGCGATCGAAGAGAGTGTTAGCTCGCTCTGTCCAGCCGGCCCGGCGGGCACGTCGGTGTTGACAGGAGGCGGGCGAGAGTGGTCGCGAGCAGGCTCGGTGGGGCGAAGATCAAGCTCCGCAGCCGGCTCAGACTCGGGATGCTCCGGATCCCGGGAAGAGGAATAGGTTCGTCAGGAAGATAGGAGTCGTCATATGAGATGACGTTCTCGTCAGCAGGATGCTCTAAGGGCTCCCCCGCAGAAGGATTGTCATTTGCCGGAGGCGATTGGCGACGAGAGCGGCGGAGGGGGGTTTCAGTCTCAGCATCGACATCCTCCACCTCTATCACTGGTGGGGGTGGCGGCGGTGGATTGCTGGAACCCTCACCTGCCTTTATCCTCGGCTTGGAAGCCCCAGCTTTTTTCTTCCTCTTTGAAGAAAGGAGGCTTTCATCCGTCTCAGCCGCCTTCCTCTTCCCCTTAGATTTGTCAGGCGAAGGTTGGGCAGGAGCAGGGGCGACGGCGGCAGCCTCAGAGCGGCTGGGACGAGTCTCGGCGACAGGACCACGCGCGGTGGTACTAAGGAGGCACCCAGCGAGGCTTACGGCGCCTAGAAAAAGTACATCCAAAGATTAGTATAAAAAAAAGGGGAAAGAGAAGAGAGCACAAAAAAGGATAAGCGTATAAAAAAAAAAAGTGGGCGATAATGTAAAGGTTATACATTCCTAAGGGTTTGGCTACGACGACTCAATTACGCAAGATGAACGGCGACAGCTAGGAAGGGAGGAAAACAATCAGCACCGCCTAAGACATAAAGTATACCTCCTCGTATCCCCGCCTGGGCAGTCCGCAGGCCAGAAGTGGTCGATAAGTGATGGCAATCAAGAAGGATCTGGCGACGTAGGAGTATTTCATCAGGAGTAGGATCAAGCTCGGCGTTGAAAGAACTCACGTCACCAGAAGACCAGGATGAGGTGAGTAGCGAAGCCCAATGGCGATCAGTGTTGCTGGGGCGGAAGTAGAAAAACGAATGGTACCATGTAGGGCGAGGTTTCGGGGATGAGTAAGTGCCCTTTTGAGTAAGATCAGCTCGGCGAACGAAACTGATGCCATTGGAAGTGTGTTTGGCATAATGAATTAATTGAAACAACCGCAGAGTGGGGGCGATCTGCTTAGTCACGCAGCTGCATTCAAAAGCAGAGGCTGTAGCCCAACACCCGACGTTAAAAGCGCCAAGAGAAGCGCCAAAGCACCCAAGCAGGTCGACCGTGAACGATGATGGCGGAAGGCGAAGGCCATTGGTGAAGGCCTCGGTCCAGACGCCGTGCCACCCTGGCGGGCAATTGCCAATAGTGGAAAGCCGAGAGGCCACGGCGAATTCCCAGGTAGACGGCAGCATGGCGAATGGAAGAACGCGGGCGATCCTCTCCACCGACCCTGAAGGAAAGTAGCCCGGGCCGATGACCGTGCGCTCGTCACAAGTAGCTCTTCCCCACATAGACCGCCAGTTGCCAATGGAGTAGGAGCCGGTGACTCTAGTCGCCTCAGGATCAATCTCGACCCCATGACGGGCCCGCTCGAATCCTTTTTGGTGGGGACCCCAAAAAGGCAGGGCAGGAGATTCATCAAAATTCTCCTCTGCTACGTCGGAAATTTGGGCAGACGAGGTTTCGGCCATAGATGGAGGATTTAAGGACACTGGTTCAGGAGACTGGCTGGAAGTTGAAGGAGGGGATGAAGGAGAGGATGAAGGAGAGGGTGAAGAGTCGGTACCCGCGGAGTAGGAATGACTTTGGTTTTGGCTATCGGAATCGGTATCCATGGTTCAAGAAAAATATCAAGAAGCAGAAAAGAGAAGGAAACACACGGCAGGATGGCAATGAGAGTGAGAAAGAAGGGAGGAGTCACGTACCAGGTGGGCGTCGGGGAGCTCCAGACATCTGAAAAATGGTAAAGAGAGATGAACGTTTTCCGGTGGTCGGAAGAAGGAAAAATGAGCGTTTTCCGATCGGCGGAGGAAGGAAGAAGCAGTGGAGGCAAGCAGACTGTAAAAACAGAGAGGCAAGGTGGCAGAGAAAGAGTAAAAAACGGAGGATGACGGTAAGAATGGGGTTTATATAGGAGTGCAGTGAGCGGGAGTGGAACCGTCGCAGTGAATGAGTGAGGTACACACGCGGTTAAAAGGGCGTGTTGGCGGGAAGTCGAGCCGTCGCGACGTTTCATTGGGGGCACGCGCGGCTGAGGTGACGTCTGAAGGGATAAGGTAATGATGGCTTTCTGGGCAATTACTGAAATACCCCGATTTCCCCAACTTCTCCAGCAAGGTAGGGAGTAAAAGACCATAATACCCTGAGCGGTAGAGAGGTGCATGAAAAACTGGAAAGAAGGGGCGCGATAGAAAGCAGCGACAAAAGAGATAAGGCGATAAGAACCAAGACACCAAAGCGGCAAAACAACAAAGCAACAAGGCGATAGGACAGCAAAGCGATAAAGCGACACAACATAGGCGATCAAAAGCCCTCAGCCAAGCAAAGCTCGACTAAGGGCTCGGGGGCAATTGATGGGCCCTCCTACGCGATCACAAGACAAGCGATCCGAGTTATAAGTAAGCCCTCAGCCAAGCAAAGCTCGACTAAGGGCTTGGGGGCAATTGATGGGCCCGGCCCGACGAGGTCCAAAGGCCCACACGGCGGCCCATGAGGCGGCCCACACGGCAGCCCGAACACAGCGGCTAGGGCTGGAGGTCCGGATTTAGGCGGTAAATCAGATGGGCCGAACAGGCAGGCCCAGGAAGTGTAGTAAGGCCCAAAGCGACGGCCCAGCTCGGCGGCCTCCTAGGGTTACTTGGCGACACTTAGGGTTCCAAGACAGAGCAGACACGTGTCAACATCCTACGGGGGCTACAAACGAGTGGCTAAGATTCAGCCTTGGCGACCAAGGCAGGGGTACTATAAATACCCCCGTACACCCTATTAACCGGGGCACAACACTTTTACCCAGCGGACAAACGCTCCGCGGTACGTTACTCGCCTCCCTTTCCCATTCCTTAAACTGATCGCCTCCCCTTTTCCTTGAACTAACTACCCCCCACGTTACTTACGAGGTACACCACTCCCGGAGGACCAACAGGCTTGGGCTTCCATTATTGGGCCAGGCGACAAGGCTGGAACAATCACAAATTCGGACAAAGTGACCACACTGTAACAAAGTTGAAACATAAGTTACTAATTTGACTGAGCTCAAAGTTAGGTGACCGATATGACACAACATGTAAACTTAAGTGATCGCAAAAGTATTTGACCCTTAAATTAAATATAAAAAGACTTGATCCATGTAGGCTTGACAGTTTGACCCAAGATAATGGGTACCCACCCAAAACCCACCCGGATTGGGCTCAAATTACCCGGCCGGCTTGGGCTTTTTCCGGGTCCGGGCAAACCCGGAACCCGTTAATTGCGGGTGGCGGGTGGGCATCGGATATAGGCAACCCGTCCCCGGTACCCACCCGATGGGCACCCATTTAGTCAAAACGGCATAGTTTCATTGGTATATAAATATTCTTTAGTTTCATTGGTTTCATTTGTGCACCACTTTTAAAGTCTTTGCCCTTATTCAACAGTCCATGAATCGAATTACAGTTTTATTTGCAGAACCTTCTTTAGTTATTATTTGTTTAATGCAAACGTTATTAAATTGAGCTATTAGTTTGTTTGAGTTTCAGAATTACAGTTTTCGACTTTTGGTTTGATTGAGCCTTTTGAGTTTTGTTCTTAAAATTGTTGACCGGGAATTACCCGGCAAACCCGTTCACCCGAGAGTGAGTGGGGACGGTTTCGAAATTGTACCCAATTAGCTTGGCCGGGTGGGTACGGGTAAAACCCGCCAAGTAAACGGGCGGGGATCGGATATACCAAACCCGTCCCCGACCCACCCGTTTGCCACCCCTAGATCCATGCTATTTTTGAATTTTGATTCATTGGATTATGGCAATTTACTCCAACCAATTACACGTGGAATTATACTTCCCAGGCCATTAGATTTGGCTGATTTATCAGTGGTGTTAGGACCGAATCTTGGTTCTTTATTTACCGAACCGGATTTTCTGGTTTGATCAAACAAATTTTGAATTTTTCGTCAGATTGGTTTGGTTCGCTAAAAAAAATCTATAGAAATAATTTTTGGTTTGATGTCACTAATAAATCATTGACTTAACTCAGGTGGAACGGTGATTCATTGTACGACTTATAAATATGAATAGTGAGTTAAAAAATTATGTATATTAAACTACTATGTTTGTTATGTTATTGTGTTTTATTTAGAATTGATGTTTAAGAATATGGTAATTACCTAACATTTATTTGCATATAACAATAATATGATCGATTCTTTGAAAGGGGTTTTAGAAGTTTGAACCTGATTGAACCTCTAACCCTTAAAAATCTCGCTCGTTTGGTTCGAAGTTCGATTTGATCATAACAACACCGCGAAAAATTGTCCAAATTGATCCAGTCAAAACATATAAAATCGACCTTATAGATTTATTGGATATTTTTCAGGAAAAAATATATGTTTATCTCTCTTCTCATAGTTCAAATTCTTCTTATTTTGGACCAGGGACGAATACAAGTCCTCTACCAAGTCACGATCCAGTAATTTTTCTATGCATAGTATTTTTGTTATATGCAATTCAATATATTAAATTATTCTATACAATTTAATCCGAATTTCTAAATCACCCCTCTTTCTGACATCATTTCAAATTTGATTCAGATGATGTACTTTACGTGTAAACTCCCATAAAAATTTGACAACCAAATACATGCTTGATTCCTGAAACACTATTCCAGGACGATTGAATGATTCTGTTACAATTAACTAGAATACCCACGCGATGCACGGAAAATTTTAGAGGACAAGTAATGGTAGTGATGTCAAAAGAATCAAAGAAATAGAAGAATGTTGATTGATTAATTGACATAATGTGTAGCACACAAGAAAAATAATTTGGAACAACGACAGAAGGGGCGAGGTTGTTTTTGCAACGTCAATTATGGAGATGAGAATGCTACAAGCCCATAAACTTTACCCTCATAACTCACAAACCCACCCAACATAAGATGACCCACAAAAGACCACTCTTAAAAATCTATGATCCAAGTCTTAAATACTTTAATGGAGGGAAGGAAACACTATTTATTCAATAGTAACTCTCCTTCTCCCTTTATATATAGAAACAATTGTACTGTACAGGTACTTGAATTACGGGTCGTTTGGTAAGGACTGATTTTAAACTTGAATAAAAATCCACGTAAGCATTAAATTACATCATTTTCGTCGGACAGAATGTTCATTATATGACGTGGCATTTTGTTGGCCAATTACCACCTGAAGCTTTAGGTGCGAACTGCGAATTAAACAACCCTTTAATATATTTTAACCGATGGATATTATAAAAGCTACATGATCCCCATTTGTGCACAGGCCAGACATCTCTTTCTTTTGGTTCTTATTTAAGTTCTTTCAAACCTACACCCGAGCGTGCTACTTAGGACCAAGCGCCAAAACAATTACACCAAAACACTACACAAGTGAAGAATCTGAATCATTTATGAACACTATCCAAACAAACCTTCTGTCCCCTTTCCTAACTAGCTATATATGGTCTCTAACACCGCGTGCTCGCAAGAACAAACTCAATCACTACCTCAGCCGATTTTCGAGTTGCAGTTGACGAGGCACAACATACAATCTCAGAAACGCTGCCATCGCAAACCGACAGAAAGAGATCTTTAGATACTATTGCCATGTGCTCCCTTGTACAGTTGTTACAGCTCGAGCTTCAGCAAGCGAAACGGCCATAGCCATCATCATCTGTTCCTCGAAGCTTTCAGGAACAATGGATCCAGAAACGTTCTGAAAATTTCCTCCCATCTCATCAGGCAGTGAGGGTGGCGGTGGTGGTGGTAATACCATGGAAAGTTCACTCTCTTCTGCTGTATCAGAGCTTGAGTAACTTGTACCTGCTTCGGCAGCATCAGATCCGCGACTAGAAGTCCATTCAGCATTAGCTTTCGACGCTACAATTTCGCAATCAGGTGAGACGTTGCTGGAACTCTCTGCGGGAGTGTAACTACTCGCTTGCTGGTTCACCGTGTTGTAAAAGCTGTTACAGCCAGGAAGCAAGTTAGCCACAGATGACACATTCCCATTTGTACTGGAAGATGGTTCTCCACCCAACTGCTGGCGTTCAGCAAGTGCAGCAATCGCACAAGCAAGCCCTCCGGAAGGGATGACGATGAGCCAACAACTGGTGGAACTGCTGGGGCTGATGAATAGCATTCTGGGGCATAATGCTCGGATGACACATCATACGACGAATTCCTAGGTCTCCCATTTTCCTGCAGAAAAATTCATCAACACAATGAATGCTTCTCTCTTAGTAGAAGTGGGAGCAAAATATCAGCATCCAACGAAGGACCTTTAAGATGCAGAACGTTAAGAGCAATTCAAAGTAGCTCTATAGAACACATCTAAAATCACGTGAAGCAAGAGAGGCACAATTCAAGAGACTTTATTCGTACACATGGAACAGGCAATCAGTAAAAGCTTAGCATTGAAACAACTGCAAAGTGTTTCTGACAGTTCAGAAGCATATAATCTAACAACGTGATAGACGTGAGAAGGGAAATAAAAATGTGAAACATAACATACAACACGCGTGGAACTAAATCATGTAGTAACCTTAGAACATGGAAAATATCACATATATGAATATGCATAACGGAAAAAAAAACTACCATGAGATGGACGTGCCAAGAATTGTCCTTACAAGAGACATAAATTCATGATGTGGGCTCTTATTTGTTATGAATTACACAAGGCCAATTTCCCAAACTAGTTTGACCACCTGGCCACTCTGGCGAGAGAAAGAGCAGAGCATATCCAGATGTAATATCATATTTCAATAAGCAGCTAGCTCACATATATGTACAAGACTTGAGAACAGTACGACATTCAGGATTATTTGCTAATGAAAGGTGAACAGAACACACGTTACAAGTCCAACTATGTCCTTTACAGTTATGTTTCAATCATGCCAATATCTTGGTGCCTAAGAAAAAAAATCATACAAACCTAGACTGTAGCTGTTGAAGGTAGAACCTCCAATTAGGTTTAAAGCATTTTGAAAACAGATTGTTACTTAATTCAAACCACGCAGAATAAAAACTCATATTTGCATAATGATGATAAAGTAGGTTTAGTCTACTGCATAAGAACAATTTTACAATTCTACTCACCACCCAATGGTCTCTTTAAGCAGCATCAGCAACTCAATAGTCAATATGCACGGACATATAACAGTGATACACACATCAATCCCTCTCAAATATAGGGAAGTGGGAAAAATGGGATTGGAAGGATGGAGAGGCAAAACCAAGCCAAGCTAGTACAAGAAAGTTAGCAATGAACTCAGCTTAGTCACCAAAACACCAGAGACACTCAACCGTCTTTTTCCAGCCCCTAAAGACACACATGCATCCCCGCACTCTCCGTGTCAGCTCAGCCGGCACTTTGACAGTATTTTTACCACTATGACACACATTAACAAAAGTTCGATGTCTGAGGACATTGTGCATTGTGCTCACATTCCTAGATATTCCCTCCCAAGGAGAGGCTAGGTACAACAGATACACAAGAGGGGACATCAAAACTCCAAACAGGAAGCAAGTACTGCAGGAACACATAATCTGTCTGAAACTAAAGGCTTTACAGTTGTAAGACGATCAAAAGATTGTCCAAGGAAAATGGTAACTTCGCACTCAGGACAGATAACCAACTTTTGCAAGGGTATAATTTTCCCATGGACATTTTCTTTGGCTGAGAACCAAGACTTCAAACAAGGAAAATCCTCCTCTCTACAACCACAGAGCATAAAATGCATGCATGTTCACATCTAGCTGGAAAAATCTCAGACATTCCCCCAGGCCCCACGAGAGCAGGCTGGCTACTATCTGAGCCAATTAGCCACATCAATACGTATACTATCTTCGAAACCAAGGAAGCTACATTTTACCTGAATAGAAAGCCAGATTGCCTCCATGACCATAATATCTTCGAGATCCAGGTCAAATTCTCCATCCCTTCAATTTGGGATTTCAAAATGGAATCAGCTTGCAGGTGTTAGATAGGGTGCTACTAATATCAACTACAAGGTATAACAAACAAAAGATGCATATGCAATACGTTGAACATGCTAAGATTCTGAAATCCATGCACCAAAACATCAATTAGGCTAATGTTAATGAGCACCAAATAGATGTAAGGAAAAACATATCTGTACAAGAAACTGCTGCTAAATAAGCAAACCCTTTCTATAAGAAACTTTCAGAAACTCAAGTTCTCCATCTACAACCACTACTGCCTGAATGTTATGCTAGTATATTAAAATTGACAGCGGATGAATCTATCCAGCTCAAAACAGTAGCATACTTGGTTATGGTTGCCAATGAGGCGGACCATTCTAAATCATGCTGCATAGACTAAAATATCCTCACAAAAATATTTGGTTAAACTCGAAGTGGAATGAAAAGTTGCATGGCCTAAATTCAGTGCAATCAACATAGACAGGAGCTCTCTCCATGCTGTAAGTAACGGAACATTTAACCTGATTTAGTCAGGTCATTTATACAATAAAACGTGCTGTCCAGTGCATGAAATCCATGCTATAAGTTGCACAAACACTGATTGTGTAACTTAAGTCGACAACATCAATAAGTTCTGAATATACATTTGAATAATTTGATCAGAAGAAAACAAATGCTATGTTTATAAGACCAACAAGAATAAAAAAGAAGTCAGTTGGGATTCTTCATCCACTGAGAAGGATGACTTGTGAATTATGATCATCTAACATCTGTAATAGACGAGGCAGTATAAACAACCTACCAAGAAGGAAATAAACGCTATATTTATAAGACCAAAGAGAATAAAAAGAAGTCAGTTGAGATTCCTCATCCACTGAGAAGGATGACTTATGAATTATGATCATCAAACATCCATAGTAGACGAGGCAGAATAAAGTTATTTGAATCTTAATTTTTCTAACAGATTGATAAAGGGAAATTAATTTAAGTCACAAGTCAAGGTGATATGATTCAACATTTTTTGTGAGGAGATGCATAACATACCTGCTTGCTATTGGCAATACAGGATCTCTGGTAGAGGGTCGAGAAGAAACAATTTCTTCAGTTTCGACCGCCACTGCATAGGGTGAAACTGCGGAAAAGGAAAATGAAAATATCAGTAGATAGAGAGAAAAAACTCAAGTATCGCTTACCAAAAAAAACTCAAGTGTCCAGGTAGAAACACCCAGTACAGAGAGATTATACCTGAGGAGAAGCCACAATCAACTTCTTCAGGTGCAATGTTAGAACTGGAAGAACTTGATTCTAGCCTTCTCTGCATTCTGTCTTCATCATCCTGAAGTTCTTGTTTCCGCATCCTTAATTTCGCTTCTATTACTCGTTGCTCTTCCTGAAAGAATTGCATAAATTAGCCCTATTCTTGAAGATAGATGCAATTTTGGGAGGCAAATGATTAAGGACATATCTTACAATTTGCTCCAAGCCCTTTTCCTCTTTCGTTTTTACACCACGATACTCAACAGCATAATTTGATGTTTTGCAGAATGGACATCTTGTACAGTTAAGTACAGCAAGCCAGAAGAATATGATAGACGAATAAGAAATGGACATAGAAGGAACAACAATAAAAACTTATATGAAGGATACTGAGTAGGACGGGTTGAATTAGGATTTTTCATCTGCAGAAAACACTCTGTTGCAAAGAAATCACATAAAAGTGTGAACTAACTAACTAATAACTGATAAGTATTAAAAAATTATGAACTGAAGAATCTGACTATTACCTGTACAGATACCCTTCATACAGCATCTTGACCTGTTGAGGCTTGGATAATACTGAAACAAAACACATTGAAAACAATACCCGGTTCATGTCATATATTCTTTATAGTATGCAAAACAACTTCTTCCCCATTCACTGGTACATTTCTGTATCGTTGACCCCCAAAGCCTCAAAAAAACTTTGGTATCAAAAAAATGTCTCATTCTACAAAGGAGATGAGAAAATCAGTAAGAAACTATTTCGTGAAGAAGTTGTTCTAGATAAGTAATGACTAAAACAAACTAGAGAAGATAAACAAGGGTAAAACTGAGTAAGATATAATGCACACTCAATTATGATATAACCAGAGTTAGATGAGCAAAGAAAGAAGAAACCGCAAGAGATACAGACCAGGAAACAAATAGGGCATTCTTCGTGATCATTGCAGAGCTCCTCGTCTCCAGGATAGCACGGTGCCAGCTTGGACTCAAGTATGAGCTTTCTAAGCTTTTTGTGGTCTACGTCTTTGTGGAGATACAATCCTTGTGGCTTTGTATACCTCTCATCCACAACTTGCTTCCTTCTTCCCAACTTATTACCCATACTACTATCTATTCTCTCCTTTCCGTTAATTTCTTGATGATTTGTACTTCAATTGGAACAACGGAGGTGATGACAGCAACAACGTGAGAAGGCAAACTAGTTTGTTAGTTATGTAGCTCAGCAAAACTGAAACAATATCCCAAACGTACTTAAAGAACTAGACGTCCAAGTCACGGCATGATGATCCTATACCACAGCCAGAGTACTTGCTTCCCTGCAAGCAAAGAATTCAGAAGTAAGAAGCAACAAAAAGACATCAAACATAAGATAGATAATTTTTTTTTTTTTGAAATAGATAGTGCACACGCAGTGTCGGACAAGCCCTAACAACAGCAGGAATCATGCGGCAACCAGTAAACATCAGGTAAGGAAGAAGAACACAATTCCACACTTGGAATATAGCTTACGATTCCGGCAGAGATGAACATAACTACAGTCATAGAAATAGAATACAATCCACAGCCACCGCAGATAATCCACAAACGAACAAACCGAAGCAGGAACGAATCAATTGCTGGGAGAGACGAGAAAAGGAAAAATGCACACACATAACCAAAGCCTACTATGAGAGCAACCGAATCAAACCGAAAGAAATCACAGACAGTGAAAGCGGAGACACATCGACAAAAGAATTTCATCCAATCAGAGCTCCAAACATAAAGGCAAAAAGATACAGCGACGAGATGGAGAGGGAGGGAGAGGACGGAACCTGAAATCGTGGAAATTCCGAAGGAAATGGAGAGAGCGGAGGGAAGATGAAGAAGAAGAAGAAGAAGAAGAAGAAGGAAGGGATTCTTTCTCCTGTGTTCGGGTAAGAAATGGAGATCGACAAGCGAAGAAGAATTTTGTGCTTTGTGTTTCGTTGCGGTAAGAGGGGAAGAGAGAGAGAGAAAAAGGAAGAAAAGAAGAGAATGGGGACAAAGATGAGACGGAGATTGATGAGAGCTAGGAAGAGTTCAATTCTTTTTATTTTCTTTCTGTTTTTGTTTCATTGCTCTGTTTATTATTTTTTTCTTACACTAGCCCCTCTACCTTGCCAACTTAACAGATATCTATTATAAATTACTTTTTTTATCCTCTTTTATTTAGATAATTTTAATCTTTTATCTTTTCGTTACAATTATTATCTTTTTAGTGGCCGAGCCAAGACGCAATAAAAATATTTTTGTACGAAAATTTACATAATTTAGCTATTTGAGTTCAGAGGACCCTGGGCCCAAACCAAGAGTGATCTCCCCCTGGCTCCGCCACTGTCTTCTTAACATTAAATCTGCACACATTCGCACACCAACAGAGAGAGATATCGGAGGTAGGAGAGGAAGAGTATGATAAAATATGAAGGATATTAAAACCACCAATTTTATTCGTCTATTTCATCCTGTCTAATTATATATATTTATATTTTCAATTAAAACACGCTTAGTAAGCTAATATATGACTATTGGAGCTAACGTGTTATATTGAATGCACATCAATTACGTCATGAAGAAAATATAACAAAAGGATCCAAACGAAAAATTGGTCGGAGTAAAATGAGGTAAAAGAAGCGGTTTATAGTATATGAGACTATTTGTTAAGTTAGAAAAATAGAGGGGGCGAAAGTGCTATTTTTCCTTTTTTCTTATTAATATTTAGTAAAGTTGTGGGATCATATTGTGATTGACGATAAATATTGTAGCTCATTATTTTATTGTTGTATGAAATGAGGAATGGATCAGCATCCAAGAGAATGTGGGTTTGGAAAGTTTCAAACCCATTCTCAACCATTAGATCTAGTTGATTCTTTGACCAATCTAATGGTCCAAATCTGTCAGGGGTATTTAAGACTTTACACAAATACTTTAATTATTATATTTAATTTAAATATATTATTATTATTTTTTATTTAAATGTTTTATTTTTATTACAGTACGTAAAATACTGCACAACAGCCATTGTCCCCGGCCGCCGGCCACCTTCGCCGGCCGCCGGCCACCGTCGTCGGCTGCCGGCCACCGGCGCCGGTGACTTTCCGGTGACGGCACCGTCGCGCGGCGCCACGGCGCGGTGACTTTCCGGTGACTTTTTCCGGTGACTTTTTTCGTGCCTTTTTCCGGTGATTTTTTTCGACAACTTTTTCGGTGAATTTTCCAACGAGGCTCCGGAGACCGACCAAACTCCGGTGACTTTTCCGGTGAGGACTAGTTAACTAGTTAACTGATTTTTACTAATAATTTGTTAACAATATTTTTTATTGATAACTAGTTAAATAGTTAACCTGAGTTTTTATAGTTAACATGTTATCCAATCGAGTTAACTAGTTACCAAGTTGTTAACTAGTTAACTAGTTATCTAATCGAGTTTTTTTATCAAGGTATTAACTAGTTAACAAGATTTTTAGTTGATAACTAGTTATCAAAATTAGTTAACTAGTTAACATCATGATCTAAATAACGAGTTAACTAGTTATCCAATTGAGTTAACTAGTTAACATCATGATCTAGATAACGAGTTAACTAGTTATCCAATTGAGTTAACTAGTTAATTGATCGAGTTAACTAGTTAACCAATCGAGTTAACTAACATCGAGTTAACTAGTTAACCAATCGAGTTAACTAGTTAACCAATCGAGTTAACTAGTTATCTAATTGATAACTAGTTATCGAAATTGAGTTAACTAATTATCAAGTTGTTAACTAGTTAACCAATCAAGTTAACTAGTTAACCAATCGAGTTAACTAGTTAACCAGTCGAGTTAACTAGTTAACCAATAAAGTTAACTGGTTATATAATCTAGTTAACACGTTAGTTCAATGATTAGATTGTAATAATAGTATCCATTACAAAAACTTGGACCTTTTTCTTTAAATGAATCTGTGATATATATTAGCCAGGGTATCCAATATGAAACCTAATGATCAAGGAAATAGAAGAGTGAGAACTAGTTTCTAAAGTTAGTTAACAAAACATCATCAGATAACTAGTTAAAAAGGTTATTTAGTTGATAACAAGTTAACATGTTAGTTAATTAGTTAACATTATTAGATAAATAGTTAACGAGTTATCTAGTTCAAAGATTATTCCAACAATATCAACACCATAAAAATAGTGATTGAAATAGTAATGTTTAATACTAAACCATCAACTATAAAAAAGAGTGACTGAATTGTAATGTTTAATACTAAAATGGTCGACTGACTAGAGTTTATTTGCATTAATTACTAATTAAATTCCATAATATTTTGTCATTACAAACCAGTCACTCAACTAAACTAGGTGACAAAAAGTCACTCTTCTTCAACCTTTGGAATATGACGCAGCTGCTCCACCACCGTGCTCCGTCGGCCACCGATCTCCGAGTCCTAACTCCATCTGCCAACACCGCTGCTCTGTCCCCTCTGACTAGCCTTCCGATGTCGGATCTACTCTGCCCCACTGGCTAGCCATCCTATGTCCGATCTGCTCTGTCGGTTAAATTCCCCCACAGCAAACGAAAGTCCGGAAATTACCACATCTTCAAGCTGGCCCATCCGAAAATTCCCCCACAGAACCTTCTCGCCGTCGTCCTTTGCCGGGGTCTTCTCCAAAGTTCCAGGAGCAGCACCGGCCGTTGCTTTGGTGACGAATTGGGTTCGTGTTTTCACGGCGGCGGAGAATGAAGAGACTCTGCTTTTAGGGACGGATATTCTGCTTGAATTTGAAATGGCTAGGAGGGAAAGTGGTGGTGGTGGTGGATTTGGGTTTAGGGGTTTGTGGGAGTGGAGAGTAGAGGGGTTTGGAGAGAGAGTTTGTCAGGGTAGCCATGGATGTTTAATTTGGAGGAATTTGGGTTTTAGTTTATGGGGGAGAGTGGAGAATGGAGATGATGATTGTAAGAGTGAGCTTAGAGGAATAGAGGAACGGCGACCCGGTGAGGAAGTGGTGTTAGCGATGGTGTTAGGGGAATAGAAAGGGAAAGTAGATTGAATTGCAGGGGAATGAAAGGTGGAAGAAGGAGGCGGCAGGGAGAAGGGAGAATAATTAGGGTTTTTAACTTTTTCAAAAAGACCAAAATGCCCCTCCGTGTTTTGGGTTTGGAACTTTCCAAACTTAAACTCCTGGACGCAGATACGAAGCCGTATGAATGTGTATTTATTAGTTTTTCCTGGTCACATTATTAATTTTTTAGTTTACTCACACTCACACGCTTGTGCGTGAAGTTCAGGATAAACAATTCGACAATTTTATAACAAATAAAAACTAAAAATTTATAAAACTACGGGCCAGTCCAAAAACCTTTTAGAGGCTTTCAATAATGCAGCAGGGCAGCGGGCCTGGAAAGAGTAGGAAAGCCCAAATGGGCTACCAAGGCCATTTTTCAATGGAAGGTGAGGGATAGTCGGAGCCCAAGTCCAAAGCAGTTAAGAGGAAAAGGAAAATCTGAGGCCCAATCCTCACAGAAATCCAGCAAGAAGAGGAAGGAGCCAAATGATTACAATTCAGCTAAATGTTTCTCCCTATGTCCCAATGGAGCCTATTGACTACAACAAAGGGGTCCGTATGTAGGGCTGTTATATGAGCCGAGCAGAGCCGAGCTGAGTTTTGGCCAAGCTCAGGCTCGGCTCGATAAGGAATATAGCTGGCTTAGACTCGGCTTAAACTCGATTCAAGCTCAAAGATGTGAGCTCGAGCTCGGCTCGTTAGAAAAAATTAGAGCTCAGGCTTGGCTCAAGCTCGGCTCAGAATGAGTGTTAACGAGCCAAAGCTCGATAAAAGCTTATCGAGCTTAGCTTGAGCTCAAATTGGGCCATAAATTCTAGGCCCTTTCAAGCTCAAGTTAGGGTCAAAGCCCATAATAATTTACTTCAATGATCCATATACCATTCAAGTCTCTAAATTGAGACTATTCATTTAAATGTCTAGCCTTGTTATTCATAAGTCTTGATGACTTCCTTCCTTCCCCTAAACCACCAATGTGGTATTGCTGAGGGGTACAACAACAACACCTTTTTAGCTAGACATTTCTACTCTTTAATCAATGCACTGTGTGCCAAATCCTCTCATGCAATTATGTTGATGTTAATGCTGCATAATGAAACTAAACCAATTTGATGATAGGTTAGTTGTGATGTTTGCTTGTAACATAACCTCTCATGCACTGTGTGCCAACATTAGAGCACTGTGTGCCGGCATTATTGTGGCCATTGCAAACTTTGACAACAACTTAAATAGGTTGCATGCTGCCATCCTTGAGAACATTAGTTATCAGACCTTTATAAACATTACCAAATCCTCCTCTCCCGAACACCCTGTCTTGCCTGAAATTCCCAATCATTTTTTGCAGTTCCTTGAAGGTGAATGCAAGTATGCAACCAAGGGATTGGCTACAAAATGACGGTGGAATGATTGGTTTCATCGAGAATGTGTTATCCCTCAGGAACCTGTGGAGACTCTAGATTCTCACAACCAGCCTTCTCATAGTGCACATTCAGCTTAGGTCTCCATTCCCAGAAGTCGCTACTTACTGATGCACGGCTGGATTCATCTGGTGAACCCCGGATCAACACCTTACCACCAATTAATGATGATCCACTTTCAGTTACTACAATAGTACCAAGTTCATCATCTCCAATTACGTAGCTATCATGCTTCCCACTCAAAGCCTTTGAGTTGGTCTTCTTTAGTCCTCTAAAGTGTTGAACTCGTTGATGCTAGCCGATCTTGAAAACCGACTTCTATGTTTTAATCTGGTAGAGAAACTAGAAGCTTTCTATAAGAATTTGAGGCTCTATTTATTTCTTAATTAGTACATAGACCAAATTAATTTTTCTAATTCCTAGTTCATGAGCTCCTAAATGAGCCTTTAATGGGCTAGCTCGTGAGCTATATTATTCGAGTTAGCTCATGAGCCGTGAACTAGCTATAAAATGAGCCGGCTCGCGAGCCAGCTCACGAGCCTACCGAGCTGAGCCAGGGTAGGCTTAGGCTCGGCTCATTTACTATCGAGCCAGCTCGCGAGCCGGCTCGTTTACAAACAAGCCGAGTTTCGAGCGAGCTTTTTAGCCATTTTTCCTAGCCGAGCTCCTAGTTGCTCGCGAGCGGCTTGGCTCGTCAACAACCCTATCAGTATGTATGGTCGAGATGGGAAATGTGATGATATGGAAAGGACGTCGACGCAGGTGTGGGTTGCCTTATCCGTTGGTAGGTGGCTTAAGACGGTAAAGACCATTTACCGGATGAATTTCGGATCTGGATGGCTTTTTGGAGTATGTATCATAATCCGGGTTGAGTCTTACCATTTTTTGGTATAGGGTGGGGGATGACTAATTTAAGGGCGTTTTTCTATCATTTTTGTATGTGATTTTTGGGATGTGGATAGTTTTTGTTTGGCCAAAGGCCTTTGGAGCGGTTTTCTCTCTCGACTGTCGATTTTGTATATTTGGTTATGCACGGTTTGATTTATATATAGGGAAATTTCTATGGTGACAACACCATTTTTGTTGTCACCATAACAACACTAAAATCAGTACATAAAATTAACAAATTAAGTACTTACTATGAAAAATGGGTACGTGTAAATTCAAATCAGGTACCTACTATGAAAAAATTGGTACGTAAATTTAACAAATCAAGTACCTATTATGAAAAATGGTACTTGCAAATTCAAATCTACCTATTATAAAAAATCGATACCCAAAATTAACAAAATTAATACCTTTATAGTGTTGTTAGGATGACAAAAAAATATGTGTTGTCATCATAGTAGACCCATATATATAGTACTCATTCATAAAAAAACAAACTCTTATTTCTCTCATAGATTAGTCGATCAAGGACCGTCCCGTGAATTTCGGAGGCCTTGTTCTAAATTTATTATGTGGCCCTATTACAAATGATAATTTAAATTCAATTTGTTTGGATTAACCTAACTTGATTTGTTTGGGGCGGGTTTAATTATTGGTTTGAGACAATAATAATACCCCTTCATGATGATATGCATGTTCGACCCTATGCCCCATAAAAATACCCTTCTCGGACCCGACCTTCCATGAATTGAGCTTTAAAAGTACCCACCTTAACCTAGACACATTGTCATTCATAGACTATATGAAATTTATTAACAATTAAAACAATACGAAAAGTAAAATAATATATGAAATATAACTTAATATCATATCATATATCATATTTGTACATTTAATAATAGATTTAGATAAAACAAGATGATAATAAGAATAAAAAGACTCTGTTGACCACCTAGAACAAAACAAAGAGTTAAGCTACTAAACCACCACTACATTTATATTTATCTTTTACAGATTGTATTTATAATATATGTCTTAGGTGTTTCTAGTTAATCCGAAATTTTTTAGGCCCTGTATCGTAGGGATGACTAGCACACCCTCAAAACAGGCCCTGAAGCGATCTCTTTGACCAGAAATCACGTTAAATCTCACGTCTCGTGTGTAAATATCATGTATAACAGCGTCAAATTACAGCCTGATGGTAGGAAGTACATACACTAATAAGCGTGTAGTCTTATTTTATACAACATTGTCATAGCTAAGGTTGATATAAATATGAACACGGCCGGAGGGAGTTTTTATTTATTAACAAGCAGGAGGTCTCTTGTTACATGAGAGCCATACCTTCAACACATAAATACCATGTCCTACGTACGTTGGGAACATCGACTGAAGTTCAAACAGCGTCGCTCTCGACATCCTGACCCTTCCCGAATATTAAAAAGAAGTGAGGGAGGACGACATCATCGCTCTCCC
This sequence comes from Linum lewisii, assembly GCA_034768395.1. Lineage (NCBI taxonomy): Eukaryota > Viridiplantae > Streptophyta > Magnoliopsida > Malpighiales > Linaceae > Linum > Linum lewisii. The sequence goes on from CM068300.1 coordinate 6,672,052, forward strand.
GGTGCCCGACATCCTTTCCGAATATCCAAAAGAAGGGCAGCATCATATCATCGCTCTCCGAGATAATATCCATTCTGTTTGGTTTTGGTTTTGGTTTTGCATGAGACAGCTTTCACTGATGCTGATGATGATGTGGTTTTGGTTTTGCTCTCCATGGTGGGGCGGTAGCGATTACTAGGCTAGTGGTCACACCCAAAGAGGAAGCCATGATATTAGGGATATATGATCTAGCTAGCTAGTTAATTACTTGTTGGTTAAGATACGTTGTCCTTTGTTTTATAGTACTGTCAACTGTTTTCATTCATTCTTCTTCCTTGTATTGTCCTGCATCTACATGCATGCAATGTGAAGGGTCGTCTTATTACCACCTGTTACCTTGGTCTCCGCCTCTCCCTTTCTTTGTATAACGTACACCACACCCGTCTGGAATTCAATATAATCCACTCATTTGGAACAAAACAAAGGAACCGAATATCTAATTAAAGTCTTATTAAGAACTACTATATATATTTAAGGGTAACACTCCGATGACGCGCGTAACCGATTACGTCAATACGTGGAGAAATTAATGACGCGTGTAACCGATTACGTCAATACGTGGAGAAATTAATGCATAAAAGTTCCATTTTTAGTCGCTATATTATTTGTATTACGGTTTAACACTCCTAGTATTCTATTTGTTATTTGTTACCCGGACAAACTCTGTTTAGACTTGCGTACTAGTATCCAGGAACCGTATGGACAACAAGTGCTCACATCGTAACCGCTGTGCTGTCATCAGCTCCGACGTCCTCTCCCTCGCTTGGTCCACCGCTCAGCTCGGTTGGATCACTAGACCCACGTCCTCTTCCTCTTCTCCTTCGTCACTTACTACACCGCTCCGACGACCCCGACACTGGAAAGCGGAACTACACTTACATGAACGCCGTCAAATCCCTTCTCGGTATATACCAAAATCAGTCCAACGAATTCTACGTCCGTTTACTCAAATGGTTTTAATTTTTAATAGAATATTATTATTTTTTCTTCCCCGACGATGATCAGGTGATTTCCAGGAGAAGATATGCGGCTACGTCCACTACTCCTTCTCCAGGTCGTCGTTTCTCCCACGAACAAGTCTGGTGTAGCTTCAATCTGTCCAACTGAACCTATATGGTATTGGTCTCTAATTTCAGAGTCACTAATTGTAATCGGATTACCCACAACATAATTGGTTCCTAACTCAACTAGCTCAATCAGTCCAATTGACACATCGAGAACTGATAAAATGAGTCATCTACAAAAGAACTACTTGCTCTGTTTTTACTGTACTCTGTTTTCCCCACAATTTGTCACCATCAATTATGACCTCACAGGACACGGTAAAATCCCCACCATCAAAATCATGATGAAGAGATCATCCCTAATCAACATCTTTGTAACCATCGTCTTCTACATACTGATCTGTGGCTGCTTCGGATACGCTAGCTATGGAGACGATTCCCCTGGAAACTTAAATGTGATGAATGCATCAGGTTTTTTCTCCCTCCCACCAAATGGAATTGTTTTCTCAAATTTTTTTATGAATGATTATAATATAAATAAGCTAAAAGCAAAGGTTTGTACAGAACGGAACCAAACTCCCCTGCCCACCCCAAAAATCCCTATACAGCCTACAGTACTGTAGAACTAACAGGGGAGCCAAAACAGTAGTGGCGACAAAAAAACCACTTTCACCCTATACCCAAAATTTGTACCCAAGTAACATGATGAATGCAATGGAACGTTCTTGGCCACCGATCGACACCATCCGCAGGAATCAAAGCATCAAAGAAAAAAATTTAAATAATAACTTTAAATAAATTAAAGTAGACGGAGTTTGTTTTGTGAATTTAGTTAAATTGGGTGTTAAATTGTAATACAAATAAGATTCATGTATTAAAAATATAATTTTTACACATTAATATCCCGACCAATCACACGTTGCCACATGTCGGCGTAAGCGATTATACGCGTAACCAGAGCGTTCACCATATATTTAAATATTAATTATGACAGTTAGTCTTATATTAATTTTTTTAAGGTTTAATTGCTTTTGATATAGGGTGAATAATGAAGGTATTTTTATAATATTGTGTTTTCCTCCTTGCCATGAGAAAGTGCCCTTCTTTGATGGTATACCTTGAGTAGTCTTATAGATTTTAATTCCTAGAATAAAATTAGCAACTCATAAGTTTTTCATATCGAATGCCTTCGAAACCATTCGCTTTGTAGAATTTACGTCAATAATATCTCTACTCATTATCAACATGTCATCTACATACAAACAAACAATGACTTCATGATTAGGAGTGACCTTAATGTAAACATTTATCGCACTCATTAATCTTGAATCCATTTGACAACATCATAACGTCAAATTTCGCGTGCCATTATTTTGGAGCTTGTTTAAGTCCATACAAAAACTCGACCAAGCGACACACCTTGTGTTCTTGTCCTGGAACAACGAACCCTTCAGGTTGTTCCATGTGGATCTCTTCCTTCAGGTTGTCATTTAAAAAGGCAGTTTTAACGTCTATTTGATGGATATTTGAAGATCATACACAGCATCCAAAGCAATTAGCAATCGAATCGATGTAATTCTTGTGACTAGTGAGTAAGTGTAAAAAAAGTCAAGACCAAGCTTCTTTTTGTCTAAAACCTTTGACCAATAGTCTTGCCTTATACTTGTCAATAATACCAACTTCTTTCAATTTTCGTTCGAAGATCCATTTATAACCAAAGGGGTTGTTTCCTGGAGGAAGATCTACCAACTCTCACGTATGGTATGCAAAATGGATTCAATTTCACTATTGGCCGCCTCTTTCCAATAATGAGATTCAGAAGAGCTCATCACGTCCTTGTATGTTTGAGGCTCATTTTCAAACAAGAAAGTTAGAAAATCATGAGGTACAACATCCATTGTTGTGCTCTACCTCATGTACAACATCCATAGTCGTATTTCAAGGTCGCTTGGAGCTCTTACCAACACTTTCGCTTACACTCTTGTAAGGAAAGATGTTCTCAAGACTCCACATTATCAGATTCTAATATCATAATAAAATTAATGTCGAGAATATCCGACTTGTGGACCATAAACCAATATCCTTTTCTCGTATTAGCATACCCAATAAAGATACAATAAATAGTTTTTGGTCTCATCCTAACCTGTTTCGGTTCAGGAACTTGCACTTTATTTAGACACCCCCACACTTTGAAATATTTCAAGCTAGGTTTCCGGCCTTTGGGGCGGCTTGTGTCTTGCTATAAGGCATATGGGTGGCTGTCAAAATAACCCCCCCCCCCACAAATTCTACAGAAGATCAGAATATATGAGCAACACATTCATCATTTCTTTAATGTGCAATTTTTTCTTTCGGCAACTCCATTAATTTGTTGTGGAGTATAATGAGCTGTCATTTGATGAATTATGCCACTCTCTTGACACAATTCTCGAAATGGGAATTCATATTCACCATCTCGATCACTTCAGATCATTTTGATCTTTTTGTTAAGTTGATTCTCAACTTCTTATTTATATTGCTTGAAAGCACCAATCGCCTCATCTTTGTTACTAAGCAAGTACACATAACAATATCTGGTGCTATCATCGATAAATGTTATGAAGTACTTTTTTCCACCGCGAGAAGGTGTAGATTTCATATCACAAATGTCCGTGTGAATCAAGTCTAGCGGCTCCAACTCCTTTTCAACAGAATGATAAGGATACTTCGTGAACTTTGATTCTACACATACTTGACATTTTGACTTAGTGCACTCAAACTTAGGCAATATCTCCATGTTCATCATTTTCCGTAAAGATTTATGATTTCATGTGTCCCAAATGGGCATGCCACAACGTGGTTGACTCAAGTAAGTAAGAAGAAGAAGCATAATTTTTATTGATGGTCATTACACTGAGTTTGAAAGGTGACAAACTGTAAAACAGTGATTTAAATAACTATCCCACAAAAGTGGGCTAAATCGTATTCCACGAGTTTCTTCTTTCACGTTTACTCAAAAAAGTTAGTGACTATTCAATTTAAACAAGTTGTGTGGTGTGAGTTCCACTAGATTTCTATAACTAACATGCAAATGAAAGAAAATAACAAATTAAGACTGACAGATTGATTGATTTGGTTGAATTCAATTAACGAGACAAGAGCTTAGACTCGAATCCCCCTAAGATCACCAACGCATTAACAATCACTTGATTGACAGGTTTCATACTTAATTCATTCAATTCTAAATCACCTCCGTAACATCTTACCCTTAGGTCTAAGTCCACGAACGTTCGCTACTATTGAACTAGCTACCAAGATCAATTATCCTTCTGTGCCTTCGCTTCTGCAACGGATAACTGATTGGTGCATCGATTTAATTCTATGAGCTACTATTGAAACAGATTAAGGCTAAACGGCCCTTAATGGTCAAGTGAATCCGCTGAATAGGTTAACTGTTTGATTCGACGTTCCTTTATTCTAACAAGAATCTAATCTAAGTGATCAGGCCAGAGAAGAAACAAGATTTTAAGAACGAATTAAACATGAATAAGAAAAGTTTGAATTAAAGTCTTACTTCCCGCCAATCCGTGACCGCTTTAAAGTCACGGGTCACTTAGGGTTCATCTAATCTAAGTTAGAGAAGTTTAGCTACTCATATCCGACAAACAAGAATAAAAAACTACAAAAGAATTCATCATAGGAAGGAAGAATAGAGAGAAGCTGTAAAACCTAATTCTGGCGATTCCGAGCAGCTTCGATCTTGAAAAACTTCAATTGCTAAGCTCTGAGCGTCTTACGGTACTCCCAAAATATGCTCTAAACTCTCTCCAAGTCGTGGCTAGGTCTGGAAAATCGAATGTGTCTTGGGAAGGGGCCGAAGAAGTCCTTTTATAGGACTGAAACTCGAATATGTCTTTAATCCGAAAAGCCAACCTTCTCGTTGAGAACCTTGAGGTTCTTGGCGAGAACCTCTTCATAAACTATACAGATTCTTTGACAAGACTTTTAACTGACTTTTGAATACCTTCTTGGCGAGAACTTGAAGGTTCTCGCAGAGAACATTGTTGCTAGGCAGAATTCTTGATTTCTTCTTCGTCGTTTACCTCTCTGATGAGCTGTAAGACAGTGATCAAATACTACCAAGCTAGAAAAGCTAAGCAGATCATATTCCACAGGGTTTCTTCTAACTGACTACTCAAAGAAGCTGGCAATTTATCCAAGTTTAAACACGTTGCGCGTGGTGTGAGTTCCACGACTTCTAATTCTAATAAAGCAGGAAAATAAAAGATTGAAACTAAAAGACAGAATGATTGGTTGGTTTAAACAGAGATGACAGACAAGCTTAGATTTCGAATCCCCCTTAGATCACCAGGGCAACAGCAATCACAAGACCAGCGGTTTTCAATTCTCATTCAATCAATTTCTATACACCACCACAACTCCTGACCCTTAGGTTTAAGACTGGCGAACGTTCGCTCTATCCGATCTAACTACCAAGATTAATTAGTCGCCCGGGTACGGTCGCCTCTCGCAACGACTTAACTAACTAGTGCAATTACTAATGATTTATGAGTTACTCTTGAAGCGGATTAACCCTAACTGGTTCCTACGAAAGGCACACTCCAATGATTAGTGATGAACCTAAGATCATTGTTCGGGTTCAAACAAATAACTAACAAAGCTAACAAAGCTAGGGTAGATCGTATTCCAGGGGTTTCCTCTACTTCCTTACTCAAAGATGCTGGCAATTTAATTCAAGATTAAACACAAGTTGTGCGTGGTGTGAGTTCCACGACTTCTATACTAAAATGCAAAGATGATTTGAAATGAGAATTAAATCGAAGAAAGATTGAAGATTGAATGATTGACTAGAAAGATGACAGACAAGCTTAGACTTCGAATCCCCCTTAGATTACCAGAGCAACAGCAGTCAACAGACCAGCGATTTTTGATTCTAGTTCATTCAGTTCATAGACACCATCATAACTCCTGACCCTTAGGTTTAAGACTGGCGAACGTTCGCTCTATCCGATCTAGCTACCACGATTAATTAGCCACCCGGGTACGGTCGCCTCTCGCAACGACTTAACTTAACTGGTGCAAATTCTACTGATTAATGAGTTACTCTAGCAATGGATCAACCCTAATCGGTTCCTACGAAAGGCACGCTCCAATTATAAGGTTGATTGTTCGATTTGGTGTTTTAAAGCAAGGTGAGCGTTCGCTTCTATCCTTAACTTAACAAGAATCTAATCTAGGTGGCCAAACCAGACAAGAAACACAGAAAACGAAGAACAGACCAAACATGAAAGATGAAACTGAATGAATTTCGAATCTAATCACCGCCGATCCGTGACCGCTTTAAGCCCTGGGTCACTTAGGGTTCATCTAATCTAAGCTACACAAGTTTAGCTACTCATATTTGAAACAGCAGAATCGAGGACAGACAAAGAATACATCTCAAGTAGGAAGACAGAGAAGAACTGTAAAACCTAGTTTCGATGCTTCCTGGCAGCTTCGATCTGCTTAGTCTTCAACTCCTAGCACTGGCTCTCCGAGATGGATGGATGGCGTCACGATCCGTTCCTGGCTCTTTGAACTCTATCCACTTGCCCTGTCTCTCTCTCTCCGTCTTGGTTTGTGTGTGCGTGTGTTCAGTGATTGACAAAAGTGTCAGTCTTCTTCATTAGCCGCCGAATGCTGTATTTATACCTACCCGAGATTTTCTGATTTCAACCGGGATTTTGCCAAAAATAATAGAGGAATTTCGGCGAAAACTTCTTCCTACTCGGGCAGTGGATTCCTTCTTTCGTTTTCGGCGAAAACCCAAGGGTATTTTCGCCGAAAATACATGTGTAAATGGAGCAGGCGTTTTCCTTGACTTGAGCGATTTTCTCGGTTGATTTATGTGTGATTCTTCGGGGTTCCATCGTCTAAGACACGTCCTTGGCTACCGTATTCGATGGCAAAAACCTGTGCTAACATAAAAACACTAGAAAACCATCAAATAGACCCGGAACGGGCCAAGGTAACACCAATGGCACGAAATAGGGCAATCGATTGAATATTCGTTATTCTACCCTAAAAACCATGTCTTAAGCAAAGAAATGTCGCTTAAATGAGGCTGATAATCACGTAAAATCGAGTGTCATCAAATACCCCACACTTAAGCTTTTGCTTGTCCTCAAGCAAACTGAACTAGAACACACTCAAATTCATAACTGACACGAGATTAAACTGAGATTCAATTCTAACAAATTGGTTTAGACTGTTCCACGTAGAAAGAATGACCTACACATGCAAGAACATCAACCAAACAAGTTTTCGATCTCACTAATTTCTGCACACTTCAAGTAGTGGTTTTAACAAAGCTCGTTTCTTAGCAAAACAATTAATCATAATTAACCGACTACGATAACACCAATTCTAATCAAAAAGACTTTAAGCTCTAGCCATGATGTGGACGCGGAGGTGGGAAAAGTGACGTGGCTATCGACTCGACTTCATCCGTTTCTAGATCTGCACGTTACATGTTCTAGCTAGGACCGATTTAAACAATGATTTATTTCAAGTTCAACTTCTTCTTTCAATTGATTTACTGCATACTAGTGCTCGATACCAAACACTTCACTTAGGTGTTGGACCTGCCTAGCTCACAGTATTTGTGCCTATGCTAGTGCTCAACCCGAACACTTCACTTAGGTGTCGGGCTTGCCTATCTTTATTTTTAGCACTTTAAAGAACTTAACATTAACTTGAACAACTCAATTACTTGATTCAACAATTTAGCCACTTGGTCCTAGCTAGTTATAACTCTTTTTACACAAGATTTCGAATTGGATTTCCGTCTAATCTCAAGCCACAACCACAGGTGATCAAATATGGAGTGAAAACATGGAAGAAGCTAGCATTTATCATCTTAGAACGGTGTTATCGAGCTTTGTTATTAACAAGTCAATCAATTCAATTAATTCAAGTTTCAACTACAGAAGTGATTTATGATCTGTTCTGACCTAAGCTCATTTAATATCAGTGCCAACACGTTGGTTACAGGTTCTAAGTGGAACAGTCTAGACGTCATTGTTTAAAGTTGAAGTCAATTTAACATCACAAGTCAAGAATTGAGCAATTCTATGCTAGAGAATTTTCAAATTTGAACCACAGAATCATAGATAGCAAGCAAGATCATGCATAATCCTAGACTCCTACCCCACACTTAAACGGTTCTGTGTCCTCACGGAACTAATCTAGAGTAGAGAGATACGAAAAAACCTGGAACGTGATGGTCGGTGTAGCGGATGAGCACGGAGAGTCCGGAGTGGAGCGGAGTAGCTACTTAAAATCCTACAAAACAAAAACAACAAAAAGATCAAAAGGATACCGGGACAAGTACCCCGGATCCACACAGAATAAAGGTGGATCGAGATCCGAAAAGAAGAAAGAAAAGAAATGGAAAGGATAGAAACAACCTGATCACTGTTCCGCGGGAGGGGGTGGAGTGGTAACGGCGAACCGCTGCTCCTTGTGTCTGGCTGACTGGTCGGCCATGAATTGCTGTAGAGTGGACCAACGCTCGTTCTGAGTCTCTTCATGTGCTACTCGGTCCTTCTGCCATTGCAACGAACCAGCCGAGTAGTCTAGCTGCCACTTCTCAATACGCGCCAATTTTTCATTCATCTCCGCGGTGATTTGCGCTCGCGACGGCGGGCGGTCAACTGACTGGTGAGTGCGGTGAGGGAGCGATGCGCAATGCTCAATAGTCTCTGAAAGGTCGATGCGCCGTGCTATGGCAAGTTCAGCGCCTATATGCTCAATCGGGATACGAGGAACATCGGGGCCCCATTTGTCACCGAGCTGGAGGTTGTCGATCAGAATTGAAATGAAAGGGCCTCCTGGAAGCTCAGTAGGAAGCTTCTTGGCGGTAGTGCGCTTGTGAAAGAATCGTGCAAGCCACCATCCGGGGTGCAGGTTGGCATCCTCCTCTAAAGCACGGAATAATACGAGCTCCTCCAAAGAAACGTGGTGGCGGCTCGTCTTGCTGCAAAAACACAGAGATTGCACCCAAACATAATGCAAGAATTTAAGAATAGGGTGAAAGATGTCACCGACCGTGGGGTGGACGATAGGTGAGCTCTCATCCTCGCAGCAGGCCCATCTCCACACATCCGGGTATGGAGCACTTGTGATGGAGTATGTGTCCTCGAAGCCAGCTAATGCGGTATCGAAATTGACGTGCGGATCCAGCAAGCGGCCGAACTCGCGAAGGGACTTCTCATGAAGAACACCACCGAGGCGAAAGGAAAACGAATTTCTGCTCACGAAAGGGCTTCGGGTGAGGCGCCGGAATGAACTCCAGAACTCCTGGAGGGCGACAAGCGGGTAGGGGGAGCCATGAGTGGTCAGCACTCGCAAACCGGCTTTATGAAGAGCGGTGTCAATGGTCGAGTGCCAAGCCGGATTGTGCGCTTTGAGACTGTCAAGAGAAAGAACTGCCACCTTAGCCGGGGGAATGTCTTTGATCTTCTGAAAGACCTCAAGCTGGTGCGGCTCCAGGGCGGCGATGAAAGGATGTACGGCCCCATTGGCAGGTGTAGGAATAGAGGAAATGGGAGTCGCAGGGGTCGGCGCATCCTCGGGAATGATGGCCACAGCCGTCGATTTCTGTGCAGCTGGTGCGGGTCGTCGGGAAGGTGGTGTCTTGCTCTGGCGAGCTGAGGATCGTTGCGCTCTGTCTGCACTGGTAGTCTTAAAACGCTTGGGAGCCCTGTAAAACACAACTCAGAGATGACCAGCATTAGATGACAAGACTCTTACCCCACACTTAAGTTGACAAGTTGGGGTAAACTAATTAACCGAGAGATCATAGAATCAAGATATATCATTGAATAACTGTCAATTCATTAGGCAAGCATGAAGAATGGAATGAGTCATGAAAACGATCTCACAGACAACAAGTCACGCTTCTGAAAAGGCCACAAAAACAATACCAGAACCTAGCCAATTGATACCGACAAAGCAATCAAGAAGAATGAGGGAGAACCAACAAGTCAACCATGCCGAAAACCGAAAGTCAAAAAGCCAAAAGATGCACAATCAAAGGCTGAACAACTAACCGTGAAGACATGATTCGAGAAAACGATTGGAACTCCTAGGAATCGATGAAAAACTTGAAAACTAGGTCGGCCGGAACCAGAGCTGAAAAGCTCCGATTCTAGGGTTGGGAACTAGGGCAGGACAAGGAGATGAGCGGCGGCTACTGTTCAGTGGGGCGGCGGCGGCGGCCGGTCGGTTTCAAGGAGGTGGCGGTGGCGAGGCAATCGGCGGGCTTTTAAAGCAGGGAGGGAGAGCCGAACATTCAGAATTTTCGGATGCTGGACCGAAAATATGAGGGATGGGGCCGCTTAAATAGTCGAAGGATAGCACAAAATATTTTCGGCGAAAAAAAACTTGGGGCTTTCGGTTCGAAAATTTCAACAGGAGAAAAGGGTGAATATGAACCAGAATTTTTCGGCGAAAAGGCATATAGATTTTCGGCGAAAACCTTAGTGAAAATGGAGGAAAATTTTTCGGTGAAAAGTTAGTGGTTTTCGGTCCGAAAATGCTGAACAGGAGATACAGGTTGATTGTGAAAACTCGGTTTCGGCGAGAACAATGACATGCTTTCGCCGAAACACATTTGAAAACGGCGGCTGTTTTTTTTTTAAAGAGGGGTTTTAAAACAAAACGACTCAAAATGAAAATAACTGACTCCAGCCGTGGGTTGCCTCCCATGAAGCGCTCTTTTTTAACGTCCGTGAGCCAGACGATACCTGGAATCGTGTCACGGTTCCAACGTGAAGTAGTGCACGTCGATGGAAGAGATGGCTAACCCTTGCAGATACTTCTTAAGCCTATGCCCGTTGACCACAAACGGCTCTTGATCGTGCAATTTAATGTAGACGCTGCCTAAGGGTGTCTGTCTGACCACGGTGTAAGGGCCAGACCATCGAGATTTCAACTTACCCGGAAAGAGCTTTAATCGAGAGTTATATAAGAGCACTTCTTCTCCAGGGTAGAACTGCTTGATCGTCTTCAATTGAGAGTCATGAATTTTCTTGGTGCGTTCTTTGTATAGCTTCGTGCTCTCATAAGCGTGGAGACGGTGCTCCTCAAGTTCAGCGATCTGGTCATGGCGGTTATTACCTGCTACTGCATAGCTCATATTCAATTCTTTGTTAGCCCAGAATGCCTTGTGCTCAAGCTCAACTGGTAAATGACATGCCTTGCCATAGACCAGCTGATACGGTGAGGTACCGATGGGAGTCTTGTAGGCAGTTCGATATGCCCATAAGGCATCATTGAGCTTAGATGACCAGTCCTTTCGAGACCGGCCAACTGTCCTATCAAGAATCCGCTTGAGCTCATGGTTCGTCACTTCCGCCTGACCATTCGCTTGAGGATGGTAAGCCGTGGACATTCGGTGGGTGACGCCAAAGCGTTTGCACACCCGGTCGAATTGTCCGTGGAAGTGGGTACCCCTACCGCTTATGATGAAGCGCGGTGAACCGAAACGCGTGAAAAGACGGGTAAGGAACCGTCCCACCACTCTAGAATCATTAGTGGGTAAAGCCTCAGCCTCGGCCCACTTAGAAACGTAATCAACGGCTACAAGAATGTACTTGTTTCCGTTGGAGGGTGTTAACGGACCCATAAAATCGATTCCCCAAACATCAAAGATTTCAACAGTTAAAGAAACAATTTGGGGCATCTCATTACGGTTTGAGATGTTACCTGATCGCTGGCATGCATCACAACGTCGAGCAAAAACGTCGCAGTCACTAAAGATTGAAGGCCAATAAAAACCTGTTTCGAGTACCTTTCTTGCCGTGCGGTTTCCTCCAAAGTGTCCTCCGAACTGTCCTTCATGGCACTTACGCATGATGTCAGCTGCTTCAGTGTAAGAGACACATCTCCGGATCATCCCGTCAAGACTGATGCGGTATAAGAAAGGCTCATCCCAGAAGTATGACTTGGCTTCTTTAAAGAGCTTTTTAGCGTGCATTGAAATCCAGTTCAGGGGGTACAATGCCGTGTGAGAGATAGTTAGCCAGAGTTGCATACCAAGGTTCATCTGAATCGGCGGCATTACTCAGATCTTGAGCGTGAGGAATTGCCCAGGGCTCGATAGCTATGCTGTTAACCTGTTCATATGTTTCAACACGCAACAGCTCGTCAGGGAAAGAATCATTGATGGGGGTAGTAGACTTACCTGTTTGAGATTCCTCCAATCGGAAAGATGATCCGCTGCTAGATTTTCTGCTCCCTTTTTATCTTTAATTTCAATGTCGAACTCTTGGAGTAGAAGGATCCATCGGATGAGGCGTGGCTTCGAGTCCTGCTTGGCTAATAAGTGGCGCAAAGCAGCATGATCTGTGTAGACTATGGTATGTGAAAGGACCAGATACTGCCTAAACTTATCAAAGGAGAAAACGATAGCCAGAAGCTCTTTCTCTATAGTAGTGTAGTTTCTCTGAGCATCATTGAGCGTCTTGCTCGCAAAGTAGATAGGATGAAATCTCTTCTCCTTTCTCTGACCAAGAACCGCGCCAACGGCGAAGTCACTAGCATCGCACATGATCTCGAATGGAAGATTCCAATCTGGTGCTGTAAGAATCGGTGCGGTGGTCAGTTGAGTCTTCAAGGTCTCAAAAGCTTCAAGACAGGCTTTGTCAAAGACGAAAGGAACATCTTTCTCAAGGAGCTTCGTCATTGGAAGAGTGATCTTGGAGAAATCTCTGATGAATCTCCGGTAGAATCCAGCATGACCGAGAAAACTTCGAACTGTTTTAACTGAGGTCGGCGGCGGTAAGCTGGCAATGGTCTCAAGCTTAGCACGATCGACTTCTATACCTGTCTTAGATATTCTATGGCCAAGAACAATACCTTCTGTAACCATGAAATGACATTTCTCCCAACTAAGCGCCAGGTTGGTTTCCTCACAACGGGCTAGCACCTTATCCAAGTTGGCCAGACACTTTGAAAATGAATCTCCATAGACGGAGAAGTCATCCATGAACACCTCTACCACATTCTCTACCAGATCCCCGAATATAGCAAGCATGCATCTCTGAAAGGTAGCGGGAGCATTACATAAACCAAAAGGAATATGACGATAAGCAAACGTACCAAACGGGCATGTGAAGGTCGTCTTTTCCTGATCATCAAGCTCAATGGGAATCTGAAGTAACCGGACATCCCATCTAAGAAGCAGTAGTATTCATGACCAGCTAATCGTTCAAGCATTTGATCAATGAACGACAGTGGAAAGTGATCTTTCTTGGTGGCATCATTGAGTCGTCGATAATCGATGCAGACTCTCATCCGGTAACTGTTCAGGTAGGAATGAGTTCACCCTTTGGATTAGGGATGACTGTGATTCCTCCTTTCTTCGGAACGACTTGAGTCGGGCTGACCCAAGGACTGTCAGCAATAGGATAGATGATACCGGCATCTAGAAGCTTGAGTACTTCTTTCTTTACAACTTCCTGCATCAGAGGGTTAAGTCGGCGTTGGGGTTGTCTAACTGGTTTGAATTCTTCATCAACGACAATCCGATGCTTGCAGAAGGTTTCAGAGATGCCTCTGATGTCTGCTAACTGCCAGGCAATAGCTCGGACATGCTTCTTGAGTAGCCTAATCAATTGCTCTTTCTGCTCGGGAGATAGTTTCGAACTGATGATGACAGGTAACTGGCAGTCCGTCCCCAGAAATGCGTATTCTAGGTGGTCAGGTAGCTCCTTCAAGGTAAGTTCTGGCGGATTCTCATATGAAGTGGTAATCCACTCGAAGCTGGCTCAATATGTATAGGTGCAGTGGTGGGTGTGAATGCCGCCTTCTGTTCGTCTAGTTCATCTTGCCATAAACACTGCTCTGGATCGTCTAACGCATTATCAATCCCTGAAATCAAACACAACTCTAGCGGATCACTAGATAAAGCATTAGTAAAGGAGTTGGCCGAAGCCAACTCTAAGGGATCAACATCATAACATTTATCATCTTGAGCAACAAATATCTCATGCTATCTTTAATGCAGAATGCAACACTCTCTTGACCTACGCTCAAAGTTAACAGGCCTTGTTTGCAATTTATATTCACACCAACAGTTGCTAAGAAAGGTCGACCTAGGATAAGTGTTCCGTCTAACTCACGAGTATCTAGAACAACGAAATCTGCCATTATGGTAAATGGACCACAGTAAACAGTTACATCTTCTATCATACCTCTAGGTCGTTTGACAGACCTATCGGCTAAAACGAGATGCAGAGTAATCGGTTTTAATTGCCCTAGATTCAGCTTTTCATATAAATAAACAGGCATAACATTAATAGAAGCACCAGAATCAACCAAACTGCGATCAATTTGAATGCCATTAATAATGCACGGTAACGTAAAAGAACCGGGATCAGGACACTTAGCTGGGGGTGGTGGCGGCTGTCGAATGGGAGATGGTGCACCGAGAATAGACGCGCATTCATTAGTAAGCGTGATAGAGTATGCCTCCCCGTTCTTCACTTTCTTCACGAGATCCTTAAAGAATTTCGCAAGTGGTGGTATGATTTCCACAGCTTCAGTCACTGGTATCTTGATCTCTGCAGTCTTAAGAACATTGTACCACTTCTTGTACTGAGTGTCGTGATCCTTAGCCTTGCTCCTTGCAGCTTTTGGAAAGGGAATCCGAGGAACATATGGCGCCAAGACAGGCTCAGGAGCTGTCCTGGGCGGATTAGGAGGAGGAGCAGAGGCTTCTTCTTCCTCTTCTGTGATATCCTCAATTTCTGGCATATCCATGGTGGCACTGGTATCTGGTATTACTTCCCTGGTTCTGGGGCCTTGGGATCAGTTGTTTGCTTTCCGCTCCTGGTGGTAATGGCTTGAGCGTGTTCGCTCTTTGTGCCAGAGTCTGCCTGAAATGCTTCTGGATTAAGGAGAGGATTGCTAGTAAAGAGTTTAGTCATATTACTTATAGCATCCTCTATCCTCTGGCTCTGAGCTCTCTGTCCTTGATTGAGTGCAGCTTGGGCTTTTAGTTGAGTATCGTGGTTGTCAAGTCTGCTCATAATCTGATCAACTTCTTCTCATAATCCATGTCTCTACTGTAGTACCGCTTAGCCTGAGACTGGTGCTGTCCTCCAGTGAATCCCGGAGGTCTATAATAAGGATCTACTAACCGGTTGCTCTGGTTCCGTGGCATGTAGTTTCTGTAACCGACATAGCCTTTCTGATTATTAGCGAAACCCTGATCGATGAAGTTTATCTCTTCTGTAGACCAGACTTCTGTTGTGCCAAAGTTGAGGCAACTTCCGCCGTTATGAGCACAGGACCCACACCATCCACAGTCAACCGAAAAGACGGTAGCTGACGGAGAGTCGAGGGGAATACCAGCTGCTTGCAGATTCTTCTGAACTTCTGCCTTGATCTGCTCTGCAACATTTATCCGACTCTTGGGTCCTTCTCTTTGCCTCTCCCAGTTTCTAGACTTTGAAGCACATCTAGCAAAATGTAGAAGAGCATCCTGGGGAGTGAGGGCGGTGCAATCTCCGCCAGCTAGGGAGTTGACCCACTTTGAAGATTCTTCGCGCATACCGCGAGCAAAGAATTCAGCCAGCTGTCTTTGTTCATACCCATGGTGAGGACAGTCGAAGAGAAGAGACTGGAACTCATTCCAAGTGTCATACAGGCTTGCATCCTCTCTCTGAGTGAATCTGGAGATGCAGTCTTTATAAGCAGTTGTTCTTGCAGGAGGAAAGTATTCCTCAACAAAATCTTGAGCTAATGTATCCCAGTCAGTGTAGTGACCTGGCGGTTTATTGCTGAGCCACTGCTTAGCAGCACCTCTGATAGAAAACGAGAAAGCTCGGAGATATACGCATTCTTGTTGAGGTTCCCAGACTTGAAGGTATCGCAGACAACCAAGAAGTTGGTTATGTGTGTGCAGGGATTATCATCTGGTCTTCCCTCGAATTGTATGTCCCTAGAGATTAGCCCGGGTACGGTCGCCTCTCGCAACGACTTAACTAACTGGTGCAATTACTAATGATTTATGAGTTACTCTTGAAGCGGATTAACCCTAACTGGTTCCTACGAAAGGCACACTCCAATGATTAGTGATGAACCTAAGATCGTTGTTCGGGTTCAAACAAATAACTAACAAAGCTAACAAAGCTAGGGTAGATCGTATTCCAGGGGTTTCCTCTACTTCCTTACTCAAAGATGCTGGCAATTTAATTCAAGATTAACCACAAGTTGTGCGTGGTGTGAGTTCCACGACTTCTATACTAAAATGCAAAGATGATTTGAAATGAGAATTAAATCGAAGAAAGATTGAAGATTGAATGATTGACTAGAAAGATGACAGACAAGCTTAGACTTCGAATCCCCCTTAGATTACCAGAGCAACAACAGTCAACAGACCAACGATTTTTGATTCTAGTTCATTCAGTTCATAGACACCATCATAACTCCTGACCCTTAGGTTTAAGACTGGCGAACGTTCGCTCTATCCGATCTAGCTACCACGATTAATTAGCCGCCCGGGTACGGTCGCCTCTCGCAACGACTTAACTTAACTGGTGCAAATTCTACTGATTAATGAGTTACTCTAGCAATGGATCAACCCTAATCGGTTCCTACGAAAGGCACGCTCCAATTATAAGGTTGATTGTTCGATTTGGTGTTTTAAAGCAAGGCGAGCGTTCGCTTCTATCCTTAACTTAACAAGAATCTAATCTAGGTGGCCAAACCAGACAAGAAACACAGAAAACGAAGAACAGACCAAACATGAAAGATGAAACTGAATGAATTTCGAATCTAATCACCACCGATCCGTGACCGCTTTAAGCCCTGGGTCACTTAGGGTTCATCTAATCTAAGCTACACAAGTTTAGCTACTCATATTCGATACAGCAGAATCGAGGACAGAAAAGAATACATCTCAAGTAGGAAGACAAAGAAGAACTGTAAAACCTAGTTTCGATGCTTCCTGGCAGCTTCGATCTGCTTAGTCTTCAACTCCTAGCACTGGCTCTCCGAGATGGATGGATGGCGTCACGATCCGTTCCTGGCTCTTTGAACTCTATCCACTTGCCCTGTCTCTCTCTCTGTCTTGGTTTGTGTGTGCGTGTGTTCAGTGATTGACAAAAGTGTCAGTCTTCTTCATTAGCCGCCGAATGCTGTATTTATACCTACCCGAGATTTTCTGATTTCAACCGGGATTTTCGCCAAAAATAATAGAGGAATTTCGCCGAAAACTTCTTCCTACTCGGGGC
Source organism: Linum lewisii (assembly GCA_034768395.1). Classification (NCBI taxonomy): domain Eukaryota; kingdom Viridiplantae; phylum Streptophyta; class Magnoliopsida; order Malpighiales; family Linaceae; genus Linum; species Linum lewisii. The sequence goes on from CM068300.1 coordinate 6,689,378, forward strand.
AGTGGATTCCTTCTTTCGTTTTCGGCGAAAACCCAAGGGTATTTTCGCCGAAAATACATGTGTAAATGGAGCAGGCGTTTTCCTTGACTTGAGCGATTTCTCCAGTTGATTTATGTGTGATTCTTCGGGGTTCCATCATCTAAGACACGTCCTTGGCTACCGTATTCGATGGCAAAAACCTGTGCTAACATAAAACACTAGAAAATCATCAAATAGACCCGGAACGGGCCAAGGTAACACCAATGGCACGAAATAGGGCAATCGATTGAATATTTGTTATTCTACCCTAAAAACCATGTCTTAAGCAAAGAAATGTCACTTAAATGAGGCTGATAATCACGTAAAATCGAGTGTCATCAATTAGGTTAACTGGTTGAATTGATGTTTTAAAGGGAGGCGAGCGTTCGCTTCCATCCTCAGCTTAACAAGAATCTAAACTAGGTGATCAAGGAAGACAAGTTTAAGCGCCAAAGCAGGGATCTGTCTAACGACTACGTCTAGTGACTACGTCTGGCGACTAACCCTAGCTTGCAAAAACCTCATCTAGGCGATCAACCAGAAAAGAAACATAGACAATCAAGAACAAAACAACCATGCAAAGAGAAACTGATTGAACTTTGAATCTAATTACCGTCGATCCGTGACCGCTTTAAAACCCTGGGTCACTTAGGGTTCATCTAATCTAAGCTCTATGAGTTTAGCTACTCATGTTCATAACAAAAGAATCAAAGACAGAAACAAAGTTCATCATACAGAGGAAGAACAGATAAGAACTGAAAAACCTAATTCTGATGACTCTGGCAAAACTTCGCTCACCGGTAATCTTCAATCCTAGCTCCGAGTCTCCGAGGTGAAGGGATGGCGTCACGATCTCTTCCTGGCTCTTCGAACTCTAAACTCTCTGCTCCAGAACTTGAGAGAATTCTCAAGTTCGGTGGTAATTGATTTCTAAATAGTATCCCCTTTTGATTTGGGCCGCCGGTTAAGTATTTATACTTAATCGTAATGTGGCTGGATTTTCTCTTGAATTTTTGCCGAAAATATTAGTGGATTTTCGCCGAAAATATTAGTGTAAATGGTGAGCCCGCCGGTTGCTTTCTTCTATAATTTTCGGTCCAACAGTTTTCGGTCGAAAACTTAGGGTTTTCGCCGAAAACTTCTGTTCATGAGCATCAGTCGATTTGTACTGATATTTTCGCCGAAAATGCTGAGGTATTTTCGGCGAAAACTCCTTTGTAAACCGGGCAGGAATTATTTTGACTTGATTGGCTCTTGGATCGATTCCGGTGCAATTCCTTGAGGTTCTAACGCTTTAGACACGTCCTTGGCTACTTTATTTGACGGCAAAAACCTGTGCTAACATAAAAACACTAGAAAACCATCAAATAGACCCGAAACGGGCCAAGGTAACACAAATGGCACGAGATAGGGCAATTGATTGAATATTCGTTATTCTACCCTAAAAACCATGTCTTAAGCAAGGAAATGTCGCTTAAATGAGGCTGATAATCACGTCAAATCGAGTGTCATCACTCTCTAATGGTATTGGGACCTTTCTCAAAGTTCCATTGCACTCCGAACACGTCCGACAACTACTTATTCGACGGCAAAAACCTATGTACTCAAAGAGACACTAAAAAAACATCAAATAGACCAAGGTAACCAAATCAGTAGGAAATAGAGTGAATGAACTGAAATCCACTAAACTATCCATGAAACGTGCTATAGACAATGAAATGTTGCTTAATTAGGGGCGATAATCACGATTAATCTAGTGTCATCAAATCACCCAACACTTAACCTTTGTTTGTCCTTAAGCAATTGTAATTTAGAAATTCACTCAAATTCACATATGACGAGACTAGTTAAATCGAAGTTCAATTTTTAACAATTCAGCTTACACTGTTTCACTTAGAAAACGCAACCTACAAATGCAAGAACATCAACCAAACAAATCAAGATCTCACTACTTTCTGCACACATCAAGTAGCAAATCACCCATCATGAACAATGTCAACCGAGCCGACTAGACTTCCTCACACAGAAATATTTAGTAAATGGGGGAACTCTCACTCATTGTGTTTAGGGACGTATTTATGCACTCATTTACTTTCTCCAAATGAATTCTGTCATAAGTTTGTAATTTGACCACAATCTCCACCACGAGTGACAACACTAAAACTAGTCAAAAGGACTTGTACGGACTGTAACGATCCTACACTACAAGGGTTTATGACGAATGGATGAAGGAATAAATGATGATGAGGGGTATGGTGCGGTGTAGCAATTGACTAACCTCCCTCGAATCTAGACCTATGAATCTCTACTGTCTAACCAGAACCAGGATGGAATGATGAATGCTGGTCCTAGGACAAGGTTGGTTACTTAAACGATCACTAAACTTTGGCCAAATAACCCGTGGCCATTGAACTTTAAAAATTTTTCTAGCAATCACTAGACTTCGACGATTTTACCAAACAGTCACTGTTAGCTACGGACATCCAATTTTTCGTCTGTCTACGTGAACTCGCCAACTAGGCGTCCATGTCATTTAAATATCCACATCAAATTCTATCTACCCAAACATCAAACCTAATTACCCAAACCAATCATCCAACCCAATTACCCACCTTCTCTCAATTTTCTAAAAACAGTCTCACTCTCACCTCCCCTCTTCTCTCAAACCCAAAACAAACTCCTCCTCATAACAAAACCGCCACCGCCGACCATCCCCACCAGACCGCCGCCGGCAGGGAAGCTTCTCCCTTCCCTCTTAACAACCACCACTGGCTCAAACCTCACTACCGCCACCACCCCAAAGTCAACGGCTCAAGCTTCTCCCACCACCGCCGGCAGGGAAGCTTCTCCCTTTCTAGATCACTAATCTAGATCTCTGCATAAGGATTGATGAAATGAAGAGAGGAATTCGAAGAGATTGAATCAATAAATTGAAAAACTTGCTGAGTTCGATCGGTGAAGGGATGAGTTTTGGATTCAGATCTGCTGTCGTCGATTCCCTTCTCCACCACCTCCGATTCTCTGAATCTTCCTTCAAGGAGCTATTCCCTCCTCTACTCCACAGATCTGGTCGAGCTTCCTCTTCCTCGACCTCTCATTCAATCCACCATCACCATCATCGTCAGCAGCAGAGACCTTATCTTCCTCGACCTCTGCCAGCGAATTGACGTTGAAAAGTCCTTCAATGGCAACTCTGCCGCAGTTCAGTGGTGCCACAATGGAGAGAGTCGTGAATGTTCTCTTGGGGTGGGGAGCTACGAAGCTAATCGGAGCTCTGCTTGATATTCGTAAAGCTGTAGGTATGGGTGTCACCGGAGATCGTCTGCTTCGTACGGAGACAGAGAGGGAGACACGAGCGATGGAGAGAAGATGCGGGCATGAGTAGGAGGAATCTTCCATGGACGACATCATTTCCGTTAATTTGCCACAAAGAGAAACAGAGAGATTGAGAACGAAGAATACACCAGCGAGACTACTCGGATTCGCGGCTCTTACTCCAAACTAGAAACCAAATTTGCAGAACGAAGAATTCTGAGTTTTGACGGAGCAATTTGGGGAAGACGAAGCGATTCAGAGATTGTGGATTTTGTTTAATGGATTTCTGGAAGCAATATGTTAGAAAGAAGCAAGGGTTTAAGTAATAGAGTTTGCTTCTATAGAGTTTAAGCAATAAGTTAGAAAGAATAGGTCAGATTGAGGTTTGCTTCTCTGGCAGCGGTGAAGCAAGGGTTTGAAGATGGCGGCGGCGGTGAAGAAAGGGTTGAAGCTTTTAAGGTTGGGTTTCGGGTTGGGAGTACGGTTAGTTGATCGGTCAGATTTGGGTTCAAAAATATGTGACGTGGCGGACATAACATACGTGGCAGCTGATGTGGCGAGTCCACGTAGGCAGACAGACGAAAAAATGGATGTCCGTAGCTAACAGTGACAGTTTGGTTAAATCGTCAAAGTCTAGTGATTGCTAGGAAATTTTTTAAAGTTCAATGACCACCGGGTTATTTGGCCAAAGTTCAGTGATTGTTTAAGTAACCAACCCTCCTAGGACACCTCAAGCAAGTTTGCACTTTTTCTTTCACTCTTTTTTTCCGAAATTTTTTCTTTGGAACAACTTGAATTTTTTATTTCAGATTTTTTTTTCTATTTTTTGTATATATTTTTTGTGCTTATTTTTTTCCGTTGCTAGAGGGATCGGAATTACATGACTTATGAGCTAAAACCACCAGATTCTAGCTATAGAGTAGGTCACCATAGATTTTGACTCATGTTCGGCTAATCTCGAGCTACTACCACAAGGGATCAACAGGGTGAAAAAGAACATGGAAAATGTTGTAATGTAATTATCGAACCGAAAGAATAGGCCAATCATAAGGGTTTACACCTAGGGGGATTGATGTTGGGGCGGCTTATGGCTTATAGTAGTGATTCGAGGTTCCTTTATCGTCCTAGTCCTAGTGTTGTCGTGTGGTCTCGAAATGATCTCAAAGCAAATTCTAACTCATTCAAATAAGAGAAAGTCACTGAAAAAGAAAACAAGTTTCTAGTTATGTGCAACGGTTCAAAATCTCACAAACGGCTGCTAGTTAGACTCAAATCATGACGTGCAATTCAAGATGAAGCTACACAAGTGGTTTTATAATTTGTTCTGACCGGATTCATTTAGCATCAGTGCAAACATGTTGGTTAGAGGTTCTAAGTTAAACAGTCTAATCGTCATTATGAAAAATTAAAGTCAAATTTAACATTGCAAGTTAAGAATAGAGTGAATTTCAATTATAGGAATCACACAAAATGATAACGTGTAAAACATGGTATCAAATAACTATCCCACAAAGGTAGGATAGATCGTATTTCAAGGGTTTATTCCAATCGCTTACTCAAAGAAGCTGACAAAAACTCGGGTTTAAATCAAGTTGTGTGGTGTGAGTTCCACGACTTCTAAACTATTAAGCAAGCTTAGTATTACCAAGGCATGACAGACAAAAGCTTAGACTCGAATCCCCCTAAGATTACCAAGGCATTGGCGAACACAAAACCGACGACTTTTTAATCCTAATTCATTCAGTTCTTAAGCACCGTGATGTGAACCACTACAACCGTGGGCAGATGACCCTAACCACCGCAAGATTGGGAAATCACAACTCACGAGCCAAACCTTTAGCTATAGAGAGCTAGGAACATAAGTGTCCTGTCCAAGGTGCCACACCAAGGGGTGAATACCCAAGATGATAAACCAAGTTCTAGACGACAATCATTTCCATGAAAATCCACTACAACATAACTTGGCTACGGAGGCAGAAACATAGAGGCACATAGAATATTTGCCTCTAAACATACTTTTAAAGAACAAATACTATATGTGCCTCTATAGATACAAATATCTGCCTCTAATTGTATTTTATTTATTTATTTTAATATTAATAAATAATTTTTATAGTTTTAGAGGCAGATAATTTATAATTGCCTCTATAAGTCATACGATTACATCTTTTAGAGGCAGATAATTTATAACTGCCTCTATAAGTTATCTGAAGAACTCTTTTAGAGGCAGATAATTTATAACCGCCTCTATAAGTTTTTTGTCTTATAAAAAAAACTATTTTTGAGGCAGATAATTTATAACTGCCTCTTTAAGTTTTTTGTCTTATACAAAAAACTCTTTTTGAGGCAGATAATTTAAAACTGCCTCTGTAGGTTGTATGATTAAATTTTTTAGAGGCTGATAATTTACAATTGCCTCTATAGGTTGTATGATTAGCTTAGAGGTAGATAATTGATCTATCTCTATATGTTGAATGATTAAAATTTGTAAAGGTGTCCTTTTACAAATGACACCTTGTGGGTGATAGCCATCCGATTTGGCTAGATGAGACTTTGTTGGAGTGTTGTTTGATTTCTCATGAGAGTTGATGAATAAGATTTTGATTACTTTCAAAAAAAATTGAAAAGGTAGATAACTTGTAAACTTTGTACTATTTTGTGTAGATAAATATTAGATACTATATAATTAATTATATATATAATAACACTAACGATTTTCTTTTCTAATAATGAGTAAGAAAAAATTTCATTATTTCATTATTTCAATTTTCATTTTTTTCTTTGCATAGTTTCTCCGTATCATTGAGTTTTAGAGTTCATATTTAAAAACTATGCAGAAAATATCAGTAAGTACTCTTGAGCCAAGTGGTAAGAACTAAGAACTTAGCACATTTCCTTGAACCACCCGGGTTCAAACCCCATAGATAGCAAAAGAGTAGAAAATAATATATGTAAATAGTGGAAGAGTCCAATAAAGAAAATATCTGGGTAGGAGTAAATTCTTTTTAAAAGCATATATATATGCCTCTAAAACAATTTACCAGCAACAAAAATAAGTGACTCTAAAAGGTGGCTAAGATGACAGATAAGTAGCTGTTTAAAGACGTAATTACCAATTATATATCTGCCACTAATTCTTTCATTAGTGGCAGATAATATGTGCCACCGTATTTGCCTCAAAAGACCTTTAGCGACAGGAGCGTTGGTGGCACTTAAGCTATCTGCCTCTAAAGCTCTATAGAGGCAGAAAATGACTTTTAGAGGCAGATACGGTGTGCCTCCGTAGCCTGGTTTTGTTGTAGTGATCGTGAAGAAAGAAATTACAATTCCATGCAAAGAAGAAACCAAAGTTTGTTTTTTATTTCATCAAAGTCTGCCTTTCCAATGGTGGCCGAAGGCCTCCATTTATTGCTCTATTGTTCGGCCAAGGATTCTCCATTTCCTACTATGATTCTAAGTCTAAAAATAATAAAGAACTTAAAACGAGTCCTAAACACACTACTAAAAAGGAAGAAAATACGAAAATAAAGAAAAAAACTCCTAAAATAGATAAGTCCTAAACGGGCAAACCATAATCCACGTCCTACTAGGATTAAGAGTCCTTGTGTGAGTTGGATTTCCTCATTGAGGCTGATGTATGGCTCCGCCCTGGGCTTGTCTGGTGCCAGCCTGGTGCTGGTGTTTGGCTCGTTCCTGTGCTCGGCTGGCTTCGGTCTGGGGTCGGTGTCTGGAGTGGTGTCGGGGCTGGGGCCTGGGGCTGCGGTAGGGTTGGTGCCGAGGCTAGGGCCTGCGGCTGGTGATGCCGTGGCTCAGCATCAGCGGGTGGCTGCTCCAATTATTGCTGATGTCGCGGCTCGGCATCAGGCACTTGACAATGCTCGACATCAGTAGTGATGATGTGAACCACTACAACCATGGGCAGACGACCCTTGAACACCACAAGCTGGCCTCTTAGCAACAAGCTGAATCTATGGAACCGGACTTTGACCCACTAGCTATAAAGGAGCTAGGAACCAGAAGTATCAAGTCGAAGGCGCCACTACAAGAGATGAATGCTCTTGACGACAAGCCGAACCTTAAGCAACGCTCCTCACATAAGCTTGAAGGGAAAAGAACATAAGTTCTGAAATATATTTGTATTAATTCAAAGGGGGGGTTGTTTTACAAGAGAGGCGAAGACCTCTATTTATAGGGAGGAGTTAGGGAACAAGCTCTCCTAATCCTCCTAAATAACTACTCCTAAAATAATAAAGAAATCAAAGAGTCCTAATTAAGCCACTAAAAAGGACTTAAACTAATCCTAAAATAACCTAAGAAAGAATCAAAATTCAGACTCACAATCCTACAAAGGAAAGGACTCCTTCCTAAACAAAAACTCCTAACTTTGGTGACAAGTTTCCAAAAAAATAGCTGAAACGAGTTCTGGAAAAATTAGCCAAATAAATTCTTTTAAAATTAAGCCCTTTGGCATATCACTAGTAGACTCTATGGGCTACAACTTTCTTCAGCCCTAATTCTATCTCCAAGTAGCCCATATTCATCAATTCTTGTCGGACTAGAAATCTGTCCAAAATCGGGAAATACTAGCTTGATTAGGATTTCTTGTTTGGATGTACTTGGCATCTTCTCTTCTCGTCCCGTGTCATGGATGGTCATCCATCCTTCCTTGGATCAGGTGGTGGCCTGATCGTTGCTCCTAGCATGGGCTTCCTCGGATCAACATCCGGGCTTCAATCCTTTATGCTTAGGCCATGCATCACTTGGGCTTGATCCAACTTTATCTCCTTTCTTCCAACTCCAATTCCAACGAGGCTTGTTGGAGGTTCAGGGATGGATTCGGCCAATTGTTGGCTGGGCCAAAATCGATCTGGCGTAGTGCCCGGATGCAGGCCTAGCGCCTGTGGCAGGCTTAGCTTGGGGCCTTCTTCAAATCTGTCCGGGCCTTTTGACTTTTGTCTTGGCCATCTCTTCAAGGATGCCTCTTGAGTGTCTTTTAGTGCCAGTTGGGCTATGGGCTCGTATGAGTCGGTCTGGGGCCTAGCCTTGGTGCTAGGCTTAGCCCGGGGTCTGGGTCTGGGCTTGGTATCAACATCAGCTCCTGACGAGTCATTAATCTGACTCTGGATGGAGTAGGAGCTGGCATTAGTGCCTTGCTGAGGATCAGCATCCTCCTAGGGGCGTCTTTTTGCTCCGGGGCTTGGGCTCTTCTAGGCTCCGGGGGTGGTGCTGGTGTAGGCCTGGGGCCGGTGTACTCTCGGCCCGACATCAGTGCTGGGGCCGGCTTGGCATCATCCTCAAGGCTTGATCTTGGGGCTCCGGGTATGGGGTATTTCCCTTCCAGCATGGGAAATCCTCTCGGGCTCTCTTTACCTGTTCCGCCATCCCATGTTAACATGGGGATGTTCAGGCCTAGTGCCTGTGGTGTCGTGTCCGTGCTGGTCTTGGTGGCCAGGATTACATCAGGTGATGTCGAATAGGGTTGGGTCACATAGCCGGGCATGGTCACATCAATCTCCCAGCGTCAGTCTCGACATCAATGCTCGAATTCGTTGACGCAATGTCAGGACTGGTGGTAGATCTACTGGTGGAACCTCGACACCCAATTTTCTTCGAATTTTTACTAGATTCTCCATCATGGACGCCATGTATAACACCCTGCTTGCATACCTAGCATCATCCATCATCGTGCTTGGGGTGAAACTATTTAGGGTTTTTTTGAGACTTTTCTATAAAAAAATAAAAGTACAAGATACGCAGTCCCAGAGTTGAATCGAAGCTCTGATACCAAACTGATGTGAACCACTACAACCGTGGGCAAATGACCCTTACCACCACAAGCTTGGGAAATCACAACTCATGAGCCAAACCTTTAGACTATAGGGTGGAGAGTACTTGGACCCGCTAGCTATAGAGAGTTAGGAACCTAAGTGTCCACTCGAAGGTGCCACACCAAGGGGGAATACCTGATGCTGCAGTTTTAGCGGTATCAAATACTACCAAGCTGTGAAGCTAGGGTAGATCGTATTCCACAGGGTTTCTACTAATTGACTACTCAAAGAAGCTGACAATTTATTCAGGTTTAAGCACTTAGTGCGTGGTGTGAGTTCCACGACTTCTAATCTAATGAACAAAGGAAAATAAAAGACAAAAAGTAAAAGGTTGACTAACGAGAAGATAGACGAACTTAGATTTCGAATCCCCTTAGATCACCAGAGCATTGGCAATCAACAGATCAGCGGTTTTAATTCTAATTCAATCGGTTTCTATACACCACCATAACTCCTTACCCTTAGGTTTAAGACCGGCGAACGTTCGCTCTATCCGTTCTAACTACCAAGATTAACTAGCCGCCCGGGTACGGTCGCCTCTCGCAACGACTTAATTAACTGGTGCAATTACTAATGATTAATGAGTTACTCTTGCAGTGAATTAACCCTAACCGGTTCCTACGAAAGGCACGCTCCAATTATAAGGTTAGTTGTTCAATTCGATGTTCTAAAGTAAGGCGAGCGTTCGCTTCTATCCTTAGCTTAACCAGAATCTAATCTAGGTGATCAATCCAGACAAGAAACATAAGCAATGAAGAACAAACCAAACATGAAAAAGAACTGATTGAATTTCGAATCTAATCACCGCCGATCCGTGACCACTTTAAAGCCCTGGGTCACTTAGGGTTCATCTAATCTAAGCTCTACAAGTTCAGTTACTCATATCAGAAACAAGAGAATCAAAGGCAACAATGAAGATCATCATACAGAGGAAGAACAGATAAGAACTGAAAAACCTAATTCTGACGACTCCCGCGAAGCTTCAATCTCCTGGATCTTCAACTTTAAGCTCCGAGTTCTCCGAGGTGGAAGGATGGCGTCACATCTCTCCACGATTCTTCGAACTCTCTAAACTCTATCTATCGATGATGACACTCGATTTGACATGATTATCAGCCTCATTTAAGCGACATTTCTTTGCTTAAGACATGGTTTTTAGGGTAGAATGACGAATATTCAATCAATTGCCCTATCTCGTGCCATTTGTGTTACCTTGGCCCTTTTCGGGTCTATTTGATGGTTTTCTAGTGTTTTTGCGTAAGCACAGGTTTTTGCCGTCAAATAAAGTAGCCATGGACGTGTCTAAGGCATAGGAACATCGAGGAACTGAACCGGAATCGATCAAAGGAACCAATCAAAGTCCAACCAAAATCCTGCCCGATTACAAAGACACTTTCGCCGAAAATGTCCTATGGATTTCGGCGAAAATATTAGTGCATACAGACTGGTGCCAAGACAAAGGAGATTTCGCCGAAACTAAGTATATGTTTTCGGCGAAAACATTAGTGAAAACCGGCTGATGTCAAGTGAAGAAAGTTTTCGCCGAAAACTTTGAGTTTTCGGATCGAAAAGGATGAACAGAAGGATCAGTCGGCGGACGTCCATTCACACAAGAGTTTTCGCCGAAACTACCCCTATGGTTTCGGCGAAAATACCATCTCAGCCGGCCCAACTAGGGTTAAGTATTTATACTTAACCCGGCGGCCAATATAGACATACAATTCATAATCGGAAAACACAACTTTCGAATCATTTTTCTCTGAATTCGGAGCGAAGAGTTGGTCGAAGGCGATAGAGATCGTACGCCATCCCTTCCATCTCGGAGAACCGGCTAGAGGTAATTACCGAAGATCGAACCAGATCTCGAATTAGTTTTCAATCCTTTTCTGTTTCCTTGAATGATGACTCTTTCTTTGTCTTGTTTCTTTGTAATATTAGTACTAACTCGTCAGAGCTGATAGATGAACTAAGTGACAGGGCTTTAAAGCGGTCACGGATCGGCGTGAAGATGAATTCAATCAGTTTTCATGTTGATTCTTCTTCATGTTCATGTTTCTTGTCGGATGATCACCAGTTAGATTTTGTTAAGCTAAGGATAGAAGCAACGCTCGCCTTACTTTAGAACATCGAATTGAAAATTAACCTTATAATTGGAGTGTGCCTTTTGTAGGAACCGGTTAGGGTTAATCCACTGCAAGAGTAACTCATTAATCACTAGTAATTACGCCAGTTAGCTAAGTCGTTGCGAGAGGCGACCGTACCCGGGCGGCTAGTTAATCTTGGTAGTTAGAACGGATAGAGCGAACGTTCGCCGGTCTTAAACCTAAGGGTAAGGGGTTATGGTGGTGTTTTAGTAATTGATTGAATAAGAATCGAAATCCGCTGATTTGTTGATTGCCAATGCTCTGGGGAACGAAGGGGGATTCAAAGTCTAATTTTCGTCTGCCATTCTTGTTTCCAAACCCTAATTCTCAATCTGCTTTAGCTTAATTTGTTTTAATTTTCCTGCATTCCTTAGAATTAGAAGTCGTGGAATTCACACCACGCACAACGTGTTTTCCTTGAGTAATTTGTTAGTTCTGAAGTAGCCAATCAATTGAAGGCCCGTGGAATACGATCTATCCTAGCTCTTGAGCTTGATAGTTATTTGATAGAACCAGCTCATCACAACGACGGTTCTCATCAAATTGGCGCCGTTGCCGGGGACTTCTTTTGATTGTTGAAAGAAGATCTGGCAATTTATTCTTCTATTTTCCATCTTTCATTTTTCCATCCACTTCGATTTTACACTGGTTTTGTTTGTCTTTGTTATCTGTAGGTTTACAGGTGTATGCCTCTACCGTCCTTGGACTCGCTCTCAGACCGAACAGGCTAAGATTGCAGGGAATCCAGGCAGTTCTGCTACACCTCTACGATCACAGATTCTGAAGGAAGGCAGATCCAATCCATTCATCACTCCGATCAAGATCGAGGAACCGAAGGAGAGTTCCTCATCTCCGTCTTCACCACACTCTTCATCCGCTTCATACACCGAGTCACTTTCACCGCCTCCATCTCCCACCATGACCGATAGATTACCACCAAATGGCGATCAACCGCCGCCACCCCACCTGCACAGAAGAGTCTAGCAGACTATAACAAGCCGAGCGCGACTAGCGTTCGATCTGCCATTGCCGTTCCGCGCATTGAAGGAGATCCTGACTATGAGATCAAAATTCCATTTTGACCATGATCTCTAGGGATTTACAGTTTGAAGGCAGGCCCCTAGACAATCCGTGCATTCATCTTGCAGACTTCCTTGATCTCTGCAGTACTTTTAAAAACGGAAACCTCGACAAAAACACTCTTTGTCTGAGAGCTTTCCCGTTCCCTTTGAAAGGCGCTGCTAAGAGGTGGCTTTACTGGCAAACCACTGGCTACTACACTAACTGGGATACTCTGGCTAGGACTTTGTTGAAGAATACTTCCCTCCGGCCAGAACGACCGCCATCAAGGACAGCATCGCCAGATTCTCCAGAAAGAAGGAGAAAGTTTATATGATACTTGGAATCGTTTCCAAGAACTCCTCTACACCTGCCCTCATCATGGATTCGAGCAGAGGCAGTTAGCTGAAATATTCTCTCGAGGACTTAGAGAAGAATCTGCCAAGTGGGTCAATTCTCTAGCTGAAGGGGATTGCACTACACTCACCCCTGAAGCTGCTCTTCTGCACTTCGCAAACTGTGCCTCCAAGTCAAGGAACTGGGAGCGACAATATGAAGGGTCGAGGAGCAAGCTAGATTTTGAAGCAGCTATCAAGGCAGAGGTAGAGAAGCATTTGAAGAAGTCTACCACACCAATCAAGCCACCGGCAGCTTCTGTCTATGTTGCCGTTTGCGAGTGGTGTGGAGCTTGCGCACATAACGGAGGCCGTTGTCAGAATTTTGGTAAAGCAGAAATCTGGTCTGCCGAAGAGGTAAATTTCATTCAACAAGGCTTCGTCAATAATCAGAACGTTATGCTGGTTACCGTAACTTCAGACAGCAAGGGACCTATCAAGACAGACCTCCCTACAATGCTGGCGCCAATCATAACCAGAACCAGAACAACCGCCCGGCTGTTCCAGCTCAGGATCAGAAGCCTAATCATCCGCCGACAGGTGTCTACCAGCCGCCGCATCGTAATCCGGGTAACTATGGAACTGCTCCTGGCAATCGCCAGAACCAATACTTCAATAATACCTATCCAGGACAGCAGCAGAAAAGAGAGAACAATGTCAGTGACCTGGATAAGAAGCTCAACCAGATTATCACCAGACTCGATGATCATGACAGTCAGTTCAAGGCTCAAGCCCTTCTCAATCAAGAACAAATAGCATCTGGACAACGATTGAGCAAGTCGTGAACAACATCTCGAGCATGCTAGCATCTGGTCGACCATTTGGCCAGCTTCCAAGCCAGACAGAGCCAAACCCGAGGAAAGAACAGGCTAAAAAATGGTAACTGCTCGAAAACTTCTGAACTTAATTGCTGATGCTTTTTCTGTTTTACGCAGGATCGCTGAAACGCCGAGAAGAAGAAGAAAGAGCGGGAACCAGCGCCTAAGGATGATCCTCCTCTTGCACCATACGTCGTGAAGCCTCCTTTTCCTAGAGCATTGCTGCCAAACGCAAGGATCGAGACTGGCATGAAGGGAACAAGGAAGGATACCCTGACATTCGTGCTAAGAAACCCGTTTCTCCATATCCAGCTAAGTTATCTGATCCTGGTTCTTTTACTTTACCCTTGGTCATCAATGATGTTGAAATTGAACGTTGCTTAGTTGACCTAGGAGCATCTGTTAATGTCATGCCTGTGAGCTTGTTTAAAAATTAAACCTAGGAAACTTGAACCACCTAGTATGCAACTTGTCTTTGCTGATGATCGCTAAAACCCTAAGGGAGAAATCAAAGATGTTGTTACAAAATGTGGTCCGTTCACATTTCTAGCTGACTATGTGATTATGGATACCGGTACAGAAGATTCAACCATTCTTATAGGTCGACCGTTCATGGCTACTACTGGAATGAATATTAATGTTCCTAATGGTTCTTTGACTTTAAGAATTGGTAAAAGAAACAAAAACGTTCTGTCTTAAAGATGACATGAAACATGACTTTAGGAATGAAGAATCTCACTGCCTTGTGTTGAAACTGTGGAGTTGACTCCGGTCAACTCCGTTACTAATGCTTCTTCAGTGTCTCTAGATCAGTTGTTGCTGCAGTATTAAGCAGGTTATAAGGAAGAAGCCAGAAGCCTCGGTTCAGAAGCCACAAAAGAAGAAGGAACTGCAAGCCTCTTCGAAACGCCACGCAAGGAATCTGGTAGATCGAGGAGGAAGAATCACAAGGAGAAGCAAGCTCAAATGGTCTGGAGACCAAAAATTCCGCCGTCTTCCACCAAGCCAGCTGCACCACCAATTCGTTCCGAGAAACCGGCGCCGGAACAAGTATGGAGGAGAAGCCGAAAGCGTCTCCAAAGGAAGTACTAACGATCACCGATCCGGGTGATACCAAGCCGAAGACTGAAGTTAAGAAGAAGCCGACAGTCCTCATTCCTTCCATCATCATACTCAAAAGGATGATCTCTCTAGAGAGCTGTTCGGACCATTCAAGTTCGTTGATCATCTTCCCGACGGACGTACCAAGCTTTTGCATGCAAACGGGAAGAAATTCACGTTTACCGGAAATCCCGAAGCTGTACTTCATGAACTCCGACGCGAGCGTGAAGGAGAATCTTAGTTGGGATGTCTCCTAATACCGTCCAGGTATCGTCCAGCTCAAGGACGTTAATAAAAAGCGCTTCGTGGGAGGCAACCCACGGCTGGAGTCATTTTGTTTTGTTTCAACCTTGGTCTTTTAAGGGGTCGGTTCGGGAGAGCCAAAAGTGTCAGTTTGTTTGAGTTTTATTTTTCGTGTGTAGTCTGTGTGTCATAGAGTCAGTAGCAAGTTGATTGAGGTCGTTCCATTTTTCTGGATTTAACGGTGATTTTCTGAAGTTGGCCTGATTTTCGAAAATATTTTAAACCCGAACATTCAAATTTTCGGCGAAACTACCAGTGTTTTCGGCGAAACCAATTTTTCAAAACTTCGAACCTGTTTCTCCTGTTTCTCTTTTTTGGTTGAAAACTTTATGATTTGCGAAAACCACTTCAACCAAGATTTTTCGGCGAAACCCAAACTTAAATTTCGGCGAAACCGCCATTCAAATCACCAATTCTTGTTAACCCTTAGTTTCGGGCGAAACCACTTTCCCTATTTTCGCCGAAACTGATTTGAAATTCACCTAATTATCCTTTAAAATTCGACCAACTCCTCTCTCACCTTAGCTCACTTTCGCTCATATCACCGAAAAAACCCCCCCCCCTTATCTGTTAAAATCACCGCCGACCCTCCACTAAAACCCGCCGTCGCCCCGTTTTCCCCCCGCCGCCGCTGTCGCGACCGCCGCCGCTCCCCCTCCCCCTCCTCAATCCCATCCCACAAGCCCTAGAACAACCAAATCGGAGCTTTGCAGCACCAGTTCCACCGAAAACCTATGTTTCAACGTTTTTCACCGATTCCTCCCAACCCGTTCAGTTTTTTGCTTCCATGGCTTCAAGGTAACGTGCATAACTTTTCAATACGAATCTTTTGACATAGGATTGCTGAATTTCATCGGGGTTGACTTTCGGTTGACTTTTCGGTTTACCTCGTTTTGCGTGCCAACTGTTTCGTGTGAACTAGGATTGACTGAACTTATAGAACCGTTCTAGGATGCTTAGGGAGTTCCGTGCTTAATTTCCATATCCTTTGGTCATGTGTTTTCTATGCATACGATTGATTCGTTGTTTTGTTGACTTGTGAGATATATCGATTTGCCGTTGACTTGTTGTTGATCGTTTGGCTATCATAAGTGTTTATTCTTGTTCATATTATCGTGCCGCCATTTGAAAACTCATGATACCGTTACTTTCCAAGTTGTGATAGTCTTGCCATGATTAGGGTTCAATATGACTTAATGTTGACTTTCTAAAAATGTCGGTTTGAATTTTTGAACTCTGATTGCGTTTCCCTGATTATAGCTGTTCTTAAGACATGTGCTCTATTGTCTATGATTACCGTTACTTCCGCTTTACTTACCCCACTTAGTTTCCCTCGTTTCCTTGTGAAATTGAGTTTTTCTACTAAGTGTGGGGTAGGTTCTTATTTACTAATCTGGTTTCATTCTGTTTTGGAACATTTTGAGCGCAGGACTAAGGCACCCCCTTGATGGCCCCGAGCTCAGGGCTCTGCTCCCGCACAAAACCCCCATTCTGGGTCCCCCACCTGCACTCCCTCGCCATGCTGGAAAACATCCCACCTTTCCCCCCGTCTTCCCGGACTTCTACTTTGAGAATTCCAGAAGATCGCGCACATCCGGGGGAGCTGACTGGTCCTTATCCATGGTCCCCAGGAGCATGACGAGGATTCCTACCGGAACTCTTTGAGCCTTAGCCCCCGGCCGGTCCCTAGAGCTGACCACCATAGCCGCCGAGTTCCCAAACATTGCCCCTCCAGGAGTTCTGGGCGACATTTGACTTGGACGAGCATAAGAAGAGACGGGGCCCAAAAGGGGATCACTTTTTTTCTTGGTGGGGTGTACAGGCACTCACCACATGAGTTTGCCGCTCATCTGGGCCCCTACAGCACTATCACATCACCACCTCGGTTGGGGAGGATGATGACACGAGGCATTCACGCCCCGGGCCCACATGACAGGCTGCCTGGCGTCCCCCTCGGAAGAACAACCAGTTAAGTCCCTCTTTTCACCCGCTCTAAAATTTATTTCAAATGGTTTGGCGGAGGTCCTTTTATATGTCAGAGAAAAGGGATCGCCACCTTATCCTTAAAGAGGACTCGTGCTTTCACCGCCACCGGAAGCTACCCTCTCCCCCCCCGGCGGGTGCTAGCTCACATTTTCACCCTAGGACCAAGAGGAAGAAGCAACCACGCAAACTTTTGGGGAGGCAACTTCACGGTCAGCTCATCCTCTCCTTTGGCATTCGGCCAATAATATGGTCCCCCACATTCCACGACTCCATTCGGACCGTTGAGGAGACTTGGGGTCGGTACGATTTAGAACTCGCCCTGTCCCCATGAACAGCAATCCCCACTCCATCCTGCGTCGAGTCGGAGGACGACGATGTTTGCTGAGGAGCACAGCCCCGCCCAGTTTCAAGATTTACATACCCTCGCCACACCATGCGCGGGGTACATCCACCAGCGCCGCCTACATTCCAGACCCATACCGGGCACAGCAGCCTCGGCCTCGACCGCATCCCGCGGACATTGGTGAGCGTACGAGCGACGCAGGAGTGGCGCAAACACCGACAACGCCACTCAAAGGCTATGGACTATTAACAACAACACTGCCCGACCGACCGGGGGATAGAGCGACAGCTAAGGGGGCAGCGACAGCTCGGGGATTACTTCCACTTCCCCCACCCTGAACCTCTGACCATGATGATCGGTGGTGTCCTTTTCCTTATCCTTTCTTTTATTTATTCTTTTCGGACTTCGGTCCAATTTTTTTCTGTGTGGATCCGGGGCATTTTTCCCGGTTTCCTTTTTTTTGTTTTATTTGTTTTTTTTTTGTAGGGTTGGGAGGTTCCCTTTGCTTCACTTGGAGATTTCCACCGCCCTCCGGGATTCCCTGCTCATCCACTACGCCAATCACTCGGTCCGGTTTCTCCATTCCACTCTGAACTCTAAATTAGTCCCGAGGACACAGTCCGATTTAAGTGGGGGTAGGAGCTAAAACCTTCAGAACTTGATTGCCTTATTGTGTTTTTGTGCCTCGGATTCCATTCCATCTCTCTACTTAGATGGTCAGTTCTTGAATTTTTGAGTTAAGTTGTTGTTCAACCCCTTTTATAATGATGCTTAGACGCTTAACCTAGAACTTGAAACCAACCTTATGCTTTGATGTAAAATTTCCTGGTCCAAAAGAATTTTAAAATCACACTTGAGTTTTTTAAACCTTGATTTCATGAAAATGACCGAATCCGACTAGCAAACCAACTGTGAGCTTTTGATCCATTGCACTAACTTGCAATTTAAATTTTCTAGGGTTTCTTTTATTAATGATTAGAATTTGCAAGACCTACTCGAACCACACGATGACCGAGTCTAAGGATAGGGCACCCCAATTCACTACTAAGCCAGATACCTACCTTAACGATAAAATCCACTAGGTTTTTGACCCTTGACTTGGCCTTTCTTTCGGTTTCGATAATACATTACAACCATTTTCCCCCTTCTTTCATTTCCCCGTTATCCCCTTGGTTGTAGTTCTAGATTGACCCACCGGAATTTGGTTTGTGGAACTGCCATGCCATTAAACAGGTGGTCTTAGCTAATTTTCCAGGTTAAACCCCTCTAGCAACTAAAAGAAAAATCGGCACAAAGAAAAAATATAAAAAAAAGAAAAAGAGAAAAAATTTTCAAAAAATGAAAAAAGAAGAAAATCGAAAAAAATTCAAAGTGTAGTTCAATAAAACGTCTTCTCCCTACAAATGGAAGAACGAAGTAGAAAGAAAAGTAAAAGAAAAAAAAAAATGTTGCAAAAGAAAAAAATAATGCTAGGTTGCTTAAGGGTATATGGACCTTATCATTCCAAAATTTTGGTTTGACGGGGGGGAACCATAGATTAGATTCGAGGGAAGTTTTTTCGAAAAAAACACCGCACCAAGCCTCACATTCATTTTCCCTCACCACTCATTATAAACCCCCTAGTGTGATTTCATTACGGTCCAGCAGGGGGAAGTCCTTTTGACTAGATACTCGGGTTTCACAGGGTGGGATTGGTCAAACAAACCTATGAAAATTCGGTAAAGAAAAATGATCGAGGCAGAAACACGCCTTAAACACAGAGGTGAATTCCCATTGTAATATAATCCTGTGTGAGGATCGGTCGGAAAAACAAAATTCGTGCATAATTGGGGCTAATTTTTTGGTGTGCAAATTTTTTATAAAACCCCCTTGGCGATCTGTATGCAGTTAGGGTTTTTTTTCTAGGATCGATCTTTTTTCATTTGTTTTTGAGCTCTAATTTAATTATTTTCTTTTTGAACATGAGCTTTCATTATTTGTTAGGAAACAAAACTTTTTTGGGGGGATTTGATGAATCATTTGAGTGATTATCAGCCTCTTTTTAACACATTTCTTTTTAAGACGGGTTTTTAGGGTAGAATGAGAAAATTAAAACAATTGCCCTATCCGGCCATTTGTTTACCTTGGCCCCCCTTTTCGGGTCATTTTGGTTTTTATTTTTTTTTTTTTTTTTGCGTAAGCAGGGGTTTTTGCCGTCAAATAAAGTAGCCAGGGAGTGTCTAAGCATAGGAACTGGGGAACTGAACCAAATCGATAAAAGGGAAACCCCTCAAAGCCAAACCAAAACCTGCCCGAACAAAGACACTTTCGCCAAAATTCCTATGATTTCGGCAAAAAAAATTTGCTTTCAGACTGGGGCCAATCAAAGGAATTTTCCCCGAAATAAGTATATTTTTTCGGGGAAACATTGTGCAAACGGTGATTCAATGAAAAATTTTCGCGAAAACTTTATTTTTTTGGCCAAAAGGTGAAAAAGGGGCATCGGCGACGTCCATTCACACAAAGTTTCGCCGAAAAAACCCCCATTTTTTGGCGAAAATACCATCTCAACCCGGCCCCAAAAGGGTTAATATTTATATTAAACCCCCCGGGGCCAAAAGGACATACAATTTTTTTTGAAAAACACAATTTTTTGGATCAGTTTTTTCTTTAAAAATTCTGGAAAAGGGTTTAGTTGAAAGCCGGGGTAGAACGTGACCCATCCCTTCCTCTGGAAAACCGGGCTGGGATGTAACTTACCAAGACGAGTCTGTCAAGCGTCCGAATTGGTTTTTCAGATCCTTTTTTGTTTTTTCCCTTTTTAATATAACCTTTTTTTGTCTTGTTTCTTTGTAATGACATGAGTACTAAACCCTAAGTTTTAGACTAAATGAACCCTAAGGACCCAGGCTTTAAAAGCGTCACGATCGGGGGTGATTAGATTCGAAATTCAATCAGTTCTTTTTCATGTTTGATTCGTTCTTCATTGTTCATGTTTCTTGTCTGGATGTCACCAGATTAGATTCTTGTTAAGCTAAGGATAAACGAACCTCGCCTTACTTTAGAACATCGAATTGAACAATTAACCTTATAATTGGAGTGTGCCTTTCGTAGGAACCGGTTAGGGTTAATCCACTGCAGGAGTAACTCATTAATCACTAGTAATTACGCCAGTTAGAAAGTCGTTGCGAGAGGCGACCGTACCCGGCGGCTATTAATCTTTGGGAGTTAGAACGGATAGAGCGAACGTTCGCCGGTCTTAAACCTAAGGGTAAGGGGGGTTTTGGTGGTGTTTTAGTAATTGATTTAATAAGAATCGAAAACCGCTGATCTGTTGATTGCCAATGCTCTGGGGAACGAAGGGGGATTCAAAGTCTAAGTTCGTCTACCATTCTTGTTTTCCCAAAACCCCAATTCTCAAATCTTTGCTTTAGCTTAATTTGTTTTAATTTTCCTGCATTCCTTAGAATTAGAAGTCGTGGAATTCACACCACGCACAACGTGTTTTTTCCCTTTAGTAATTTGTTAGTTCTGAAGTAGCCAATCAATTGAAGGCCCGTGGAATACGATCTATCCTAGCTCTTGAGCTTGATAGTTTTTTTGATAGAACCCCGCTCATCACAACGACGTTCTCATCAATCGACCCTAGAGTCGGCTGACTCTCCAAAGTCGATTTGTGAAAAGAGAATAATGATTTGATTCTTGATTCCTCCCTTTTTGGGCCGCCGGTTTAAATATTTATACTTAAACCCTAAGTCCCCGGATTTGCCTTTTTTTTCGCCGAAAATTACCTTGGTATTTTCGCCGAAAAAACCTAGTGTAAATGGACGTCCGCCCGGCTGTTCTTTTCCTCCTGTTCTTTATTTTCGGTTCGAAAAATTTAAAGGATTTCGCCGAAAACTTTCTTCACTTGACATCAGCCGGTTTGTGAACATATTTTCGCCGAAAATGCTTGGGGTTTTCGGCGAAAATTCCTTTGTAAACCCGGGCAGGGAATTTTCTGAACTTGATTGACTTTCCTTTGATTGATTCCGGTGCAATCCCCGAGGTTCCAACACTTTAGACACGTCCTTGGCTACTTTATTTGACGGCAAAAACCTGTGCTAACATAAAAACACTAAAAACCATCAAATAGACCCGAAAAGGGCCAAGGTAAACACAAATGGCACGAGATAGGGCAATCGATTGAATATTCGTTATCTACCCTAAAAACCATGTCTTAAGCAAGAAATGTTGCTTAAATGAGGCTGATAATTACGTCCAAATCGAGTGTCATCAATACCCAGGATGATAAACCAAGTTCTAGACAACAAATCAATTCCATGAAAATCGTAAAGAAAGAAATTGCAATTCCATGCAAAGAAGGAACCAAAGTTTGTTTTCATTTCATCAAAATTTTGCCTTACAATGGGCACCGAAGGCCTCTATTTATAGCTCAAATTGTTTTGGCCCCTTCCCCCCCTTTCCTACTATGATTCTGCTTAAAAAAAAAAAAAGAAATTAAAAAGAGCCAAACAAACTACTAAAAAGGAAGAAAAAAAGAAAATAAAGGGAAAAAATTTCCCAAATTAAAAAGTCCAAACGGGGAAACCCTAACCACGCCTACTAGGATTAGGAACCAGTGTGGGTTTTTGGGTTTTCCCCATTGGGGCCGATTTTTGGCTCGGCCCAAACAAATTTAGCGTCGGCTTTGGGGCTGGTGTCTGCTGGGCCCCGGGGTTTTCTGGTGTCGGCCTTGTGCTGGTGTCGGCTCAGCCCTGTGCTCGACTGGCTTTAGCCTGTGCTGGTGCCTGGCTCGACCCTTGCTTGACTAGTTTGGTCTGGGCCCTGTCTGGGGTTTGGGGCGGGTTAGGG